>JAYGXS010000004.1:1141171-1209377 GCA_036362985.1 Ligula intestinalis | reverse complement strand
TTTCAGGCCGCATCTATGTGCATCTATTCGTTCACCTGTTCCTGTGGAGCAGGCTATATTGGCCGAACAACGCGACGTCTGGAGAAGAGAATGCGCGAGCACATACCAGCTTGGCTCAGCAGAGGAGAGAATAGACCTACTTAAAGCTCAATCCTCACCCACCTAATTGATACAAACCACCAAGTGGACGCGAGTGAAGCCTTTCGGGTCATATACCGCACGCCAACGCACTTCTCCAAAGGCCTGCGCAAACGGGTGTTAGCCACAGCAGAAGCAGTGGCAATCCGGCTAGAAAAACCCATTCTATGCTGTCAAAAAGCGCTGGTTCAAGCCATCGGCCTCGCTTGGCCGACTGCACGCGGAAATCCAACACCTACTGAAGCCAAAGAAGACGAAGCTACGGAGAATAGTCAAACGCAAGCTGCGCGGCTGACATACAGAACTCAATCCGCGGACCGCGAGAACATCCCCCCTGTCTCATCTGGGCAAGGCAACCAGCGTCCTACCCTCGCAGGCGCCCGCGTTCAAGAGCCGAGGGAAAACTCAGCTGCTTAATTACCCTCACCCTTTTCCTCCCCCTCCCCCTTCCCTAACCTGACGATTATATAATCGCTGTAATTAATTGACCAATTTTATTCCCCATGTCATGTACTGGCCTGACGATGAATGACCGCAAACGATCGTTTGCCAACACGACTTTTCAATCGTAGAAATGGGAATTATCGCAAAGGAGTTAAGGCCAAGCCGGTTGAACCCTAACTACTGCGACCTTCCAGGCCCGGTTCCTTAGAAGAAGGTAAGTAGTGAAAGCCGAGGTAGGAGGAGATTGTATACTGTACAGAATCAGTAGGAGAAGAACTAACAGAAGGGTTGACTCGGTCTGGGGTGGAGTTCTACCATGAGGAGCGAGAGAGAGAGAGCGCCGCAGCCTCGCGTACGCCGCGCACCGGGGCGAAAGGCCGAGTGCGTTCCGTTTTCCCTGGGCTTAGTGTGAATTGCGTTTCTGCCGGCGCTGACAACAAATCCGGCACATGTCAGTAATCAGCGGTACGCAAAATCGATTAACTGATTCAGTGACTTGACTGCCAATTCACGCTTCGTAGATCAGTCATCACGAGTGGCGAGGCAGGTCCAGTGTGGACCAGTAATCAGCGATGCGCCAAAAATCGATTAACTGGCAGTGCTGGGGGTGGGGAGAGGGCGGCTCCCACGGACCCAACCAGTGGAGGCAAGTGAGTTATAGTCACCTTTCCTACCCTTTTAGTTTTCACTCACGCCAAGTCGGCACATGAGTGCAGCGAGTTCGGCGAGTAGATCTTTTGCCGAAGGCAAGGGGCGCAGGGCACTGCAATTCAACCCAACGTGCTCAAGCGTGGCTTAAGGCGTCCCTTCCAGTCTGGGTGTCCCTTTCGGGCTGTTAGATTAATCTCATGCGATTGTGGTATTTGCAGGCTTCTTATGAATATGGAAGTCAGAGAAAAAAGGGAATGTTTTGTGATACGACCCTCGTTGACTGCCTACAACTTCCCGTTTATTTTCTTACTTTAAAAATTTCTTGGGCGTCGACCTTCTAAGATCCCATTTTGCATGAGAGCAGTCGGCTAGGACGGAAGCTCCTTGCTCCACCACCTCACTAGTATTCCAAGATTCAGACGCGATTGCACACATATGGGGCGTAGCCAAAAGCATGACCGGCAGGCGTTAACAAAGCCTAGTCTGCTTGTCCTGACGCCCCAACACTACATAAGAGGAAGTACAGTGAGCCGCAGGGGTTTTCCGTCCAAAAGGCATCGTAGTTGCTGTTTGATTCAGCCGGAAATTTGGGCGTTCCTATGAATTCTGAATGAATCTCAAGGGTAGTTTAATGCAGAGAAATGTCACAGAAATTTATCAGCTCAAAAAGCGGGTGTAAACACAAGGTAAAGGTAAAAACTGAACTTATTCTCAGCTTTCACAAGGAGATGGCATCTACCGCCATATTCATACATTATTATTTTATAAAATACAAGCTGTAGAGATCATTGTACTGCTGTACACTTTAGTGAGAAAATGTTTAGGCTATTTATACACAGTTCAACTTTCTGATATTCCCAAAACTACTCTGCTACCATTAATCATGGGGTTGATGTTGTATAGTCCCGGTTCGAACTAAAAGTCATCAGTCACGTAATATTCTTTAGACAGATATATATATTCATACAAACTTTCACACTGAGTCTATGAAGCTTCATTTTGACAAATTTCTTTCCAGTATGCGTATTCATCTTTGAATAAAATAAGAAAGCCATAATTAAAACTGAGATATCTAATAGAAGGTATTTGGGAAACACAGAGGCACCTATTGAGGTGGCTCACATTTGTGTCAAGCAGTGGCTGAATATCTTCAGAATCCTGATTTCTGGGTTTCAGTTATGACATATGTCATCAGAATGCTAAATCTTCTATCAAGTGCTTATGGCTGGGTGACGACGGGTTATAAGCCAGAAATGGCCCTTTCAGACCCACTTATTTTTTGTGAGCAAGCTCCCCCTGCTAACTATTTGAGCTGCAAGGCGCAACGAAACCGGCAGGTGCCGAAACCCAACAAAAACTGACTGGCTGATTTAAATTTAGTGATCAAAGAAGGTCCACCAAGCTCCCAACATATGTAAAAAAAATCCAGTGGTTTGTTGGAACTATCTCCTTTCGGAGTGTTTTCCTCCCAATTTACGAAGTAATTAATCAGTCAAATCTAAAACTGGCTTGTTAACGGTGACTACTAGGATACAAATGACCATCCCACCCCGCCTCTTTTTTGGCATTATTGTCTACATACGGGACTCGCTCGTCTTCTTGTGTCCTGGGGCTCCCTCTCAAACCCCACCCAAGTACCACAGATGATCATCATTAAAAAGAGCAGGGAGACGAGACTGACCATGTATGGTACGTCAGTCCTTATTGGCCAGACATACACAACCAGAAGTTGTGCGTGACCCGAGGGGGTGCCGTACGACCGGCAAATGATGGCTTTTAAGCCAGAAATGGTCATGCCATTATTCCTGGCCTTTGTTGACAATGCTTTCCTGCATATAGACCTAGGTTGTTGAAGTCACATAGTCCCTAAAATCCTACAGGAAAGGGTTTTAGCAGGAAACAACCATTCACCTTTTATTAGGCTTCCTTAGCAAGACTACAGATAGAGACTTCGTAAATATCGTCGATGAAAACGGAAATCATGTGCTCGGTAGCTGCACTCGGGGCTGTGTCCTGCTTTTATGGTTCATATACTTGTCTTGCAGTTCAAGCCTGGTGATCACGCGTAAAAAACTGTACTACTGTTCCCTAACTTGCGAGGAGAGTTCCACTACCCGATGGCAGTAGGAAGCATCATAGAGGCAATTCACGCCCAGGACTCTGATCAACGGATATCATAATCATTCAAAGGTAAGGTGATTTTAGTAATCCGAAGATGGCACGTGGATAATCTGGTCACTCATTTGGGGGTCTTATTATCTACCATTAGGTCACGGACTCATTATTGTGTCGTTGTGATTATTTATTCATGCAACGGGGACGTAAACGGATCCGGTTGCTTTAAAGCCACCCAACAGGGGACGATATTGTGCTGGGCTGAGCCAAAAAGGGCAAATCCAGCCTGCTCTGTCCATGTCGGTATTAATTTTGCATTTTTCTTTTAACTCACTAATCGTACACCCGCCATAAGTTTTAAGAGTTTGAAACGCATGGTTAAAAGGCCTGAGAGCAAGAAGGTAAGTCAGCATCCTAGGAATGTCAAAAAATCAATTTGAAAAACATTTGTTTTCAGCAAGACCTCATCAGGCCAGTACATTTGCAGGGATAATGAAAATCGTACAGGTGGGCAGGGTTAATAGCTATCCTTTGATTACAACTCGTCGCTTTAATGCCTCCCGCATGGCGAGATCTGCGCGCAGAGGGCCGTGGGCTGGGGGGGGGGGGAGGTAATTGGGTTATATTGTGGGCATTGGTCAGTGGTCAGGTACATGGAGTGATAATTAATGTCATTTGCATGGCGCGAATGGTTGCCCCTAGGGGGTGGGGGCTATGTGCGATCGCCACGTGGCGTCGGCCACGGAAATGAAAGTGCTTGTTTTATCCTCTTCTGACAACACAGTACTGAATTCGTTAGCCGTATAACCACTGCTTCGACTGTTGCAAGCACTCATTGGCGTAGGCCCTTGGAAAAGTCAGCTGGTATCCGGTGGAGAACCTGAAAGGCTTCATCAGTATCGACTCGATGATGTGTATTCATAAGGTGTGCGAGAACCGTAAAATTTTCATTATTCTTGCAAAGTTACTGGCCTGATGAACAGTTTCTGAAAACATATGTTTACCAACTTGACTTTTCAAATTAAACATGGGAATATTTGCAGATCCTAGGAATTTGTTGTTACATAGCGAAAAGATAGGCGCGAAGACAGCGTTTACTTGGCATTCACGACCTTCATCGAATAAAGAAAGTCTGGTTGAGTCATCTTTTTGCAATCCTTGGGGAGATCAGGATATGGATACCGTTCAGGAAACACAACAAATACACCAAGAACTTGCAACTTTTTGATGTTCCTGTACCTTTACAAACCCTTCTGCAGGGTCGAGGCTAAGCAGAGTCCTAATTGGTCTGGGCTTAACTTCCGATGTACTTGAAGTAATTTGGATGGCAAATAAGCTTTGGTGATTTTGTGGCTGTTTGCTGTCAAGGTCGTTAGCGCTGCTGCTTTGTAACGCTGCGTATTCTCTTCGTCTCACGCGCGAGAGCTCGAAGCCAATCGATGCTGCTTCGGTTGTTGATTGGATGCAGACAACGAAGTCGCATTCAGGGAAGATGCGGACTGACAGCTGCCAGAAGACGTAGCACCTAGTGAAGCAGCCACTCGATTTTTTTTCGCTGAAAGCTGGTCTTACCCAAACTGTCTTCCCTCGCTTCTGCCTTGTGGACCTTCCTATTGGCAGGTCGCCTTCTCTATTGTGATAACGAGTTTTAATCATGTGATGTATCTTCCCTTTCTGCTAAAATTAGGAAACTCGGCAATGTGTCCCCCCTGCTGGATGTGGAGGATCTGATGAAAATGAAGGTGCCGGACTGGAAGTGCGTGTTCACTCAGGTCCAACTCTACTACCGGCGTTTCCAGCTTCAGGGCGGCCAAGGAGCTCACAAGCCGCCGGTCAATCTGATTCCTCAGCCCCCTCGCGCCTCACCTGCGCCAAGTCCATCCTCTTAAAGGCGACTGGCTGCCCGACTCCCGATGCATCGATTTCAACTGTCCCATCAGCGTGCCTCAGTCCCGCCCACGCATTTGTCGATAGCAATGGCGGCAGGTGCACCCTTTCCGCTACCTGATCTCATCCGATTTCCTAATGGCTACTGTAGAGAATGACTAATCGGCTCACACTCATATATATTCATATGTACATGCATGCGTAAGCTTTCAAATCTGCACAAATCTGTTCACCTGGGCAGTAAAACCTTGCTTACCAGGAGATGTTTCTCTTTTTACTGAGGGGTGGAAAATTCTACTGAAATATCAAAGAATTGCAGTCTCAGAAGTCTGCTTTGGAAAAAAGTGTCGGGAGGTTTTTAAGATAGGCGTTTAAAGTCAAATTTGGAAGGAGAAAACAACTTAAGGGTAATCGGGTGCAATCCCATGTCCACAGTTTGCACAGTATATTTCATTAAAAATGTACATATTCACAGATTCATGGGAAAATCTACCGTGGTAATTTTATTCTCCTGATTATTGGCCTAGCGAGGTTTAAGTAACAAACAATTAGAGGGCGTTCTTTTAAACAAGTTCTAGGGTTGCCTACCCGACACTCTTGTTACTGGTCAGGTCTATTCGATTGCAACTGCATCCAAAATAATTCAAAGGAAGGCGGGAAAACGCTCTCTGGGACCAATATTTTATTTGACCGACGTTTCGAACTCTCACGTGAGGTCATTGTCAAGAAGAAAATGTACAGTCCACCGAGTATTTAGCTCAAATCTGCCGGGAAGGACCTTCAGCTCTGCTATTGATTTTTTCGCGCAACGCTTTCTATTCAATTACCTGGGCCTCACATATTTCCGACTATACAAAATAATTGAAACAATGTTCTCCCGGTAGCGATTTGAAGAAGGCGAATGCAATGAGAGTAATATGTTCTAACGACGCCAGAAATGGCCATTAAAGTCACCCTTGTCTTTACCAAGAGTGGTGCTCTGATTATATCGTTATCGAAAAGAGGCGATCACCGAGGGCGTTACGGGACATCCGTTCCGTTCCGTTTCGTCGACAGGGAGACAGTCGACGCGCAGAAAGAGAAATTAGAAACTGTATACTAGCCATCAGCCAGCTTCAGTCAACCGTCAAACACACATCCATGAGAGTCCTCTACCCCTCTTGTCTAATATCGTTATGAGTAAGCTAGAAAAATTTCAACTAGACTGTGAAATTAATAAGTTAAAACCCTACGGTTGCTAGTTCGATAACATCTTCGCCATTGCTCCAACAAAAACTGCTGTAGACACACTCCTAAATACTGTCAGTAAATAGAATTGAATATGCGAGTTCCTGGAAGCAGTTCAGAAGAAGAAGCAATCACTGGAACAAGAGGTTTTTTGTCCTGACGTTTCGAATTTTCTCGGGAATGTAATAGTGGAACAGTCTGAGACATGCGCAGAGTCGGAGTCTCAGAAACGTCAGGAAAATAAATCTCTTGTGCCAGTAATCGCTTCTTCTTCTTCTTCTTCTTCTTCTTCTTCTTCTTCTTCTTCTTCTAAACTGTCAATAAAGCACATCCTTCCGTCAAGTTCATGTTGGACGTGGGAATAGCAGGTTTGCTTTCCTTCTTAGACGTCCTCCTAAGTAGAAGACCTGGCGGTAAAGTTAAAAGGAGCGTTTATCGAAAAAAATCTCGTCTGGACCGTATACAATTTTTAACAGTTTTGTACCTATCCAACAGAAACGTAATTTAGTCCACCGAGTAACGCAAAGGTCTACATAAGTTGGCTTGGCAGACACTATTGACATAAAGCTCAAGGTAAGACCAGGACCTGCTTCTTGAGAACGGGTATCCTGACAGATTCATCATAAAAATTATGGTGGAGAGAGAAATAAAACCCACAACACCCACCCTGAACATAAGAACACTTTTACTCGAAGTCCACTTTCAAGGGGATGCGGCAAGTGAACTCTTATGAAGACGCCTTACCCAAGCCGTGTCACGAACCTTCCAAGCACCGAATGTTTGGGTGTTTTTCTCAAATAACCCGCTTCTGAACGGCGAAGATAAAGATTGGTTTGTTAGGAAGGACCCAACGGCTAGCATGGAAGCAACAAGTAGCCGCGTCCACAATAGGCTATCGATCGGCCTATGCGCGAGCTAACACATCATGCTAAAAAATCAATCAATAATTCAGGGTTCAAACTACAGTCACTCACTGAGCTAAGAGCCAATGGGACCGGCCACTACTGCAGAAGAGAAGTTGATTGGCTCAAGGAACATCGCTTACTCGCGTTTGTTTCCCTAAAATCGTTGTACTTGTAGCACTAAGAGACTTCTGACTTCCGCTTTCTGCACACTTTCTATTGTGTTCTTTCTTTGGGTGCTCACATCAGGCATGTTTAGACGGCGAATATTTTGGCCTGGGCCATCGTTATAACAAGGTTGTCAGCTCAGACCACTAACATGTGCATCTACTCATATACGTGCGCCTGTGGAGCAGGTTATTTTGGTCGACCGAGCCAGCGCTTATCCAAAAAATATGGTAGCAGCTCCCACAGTGGCTGAGCAATGGCATCACTAGCGCCATTCTTGCGCACATGTTTGACTCCGGATATCGTGTGCACCCCAACGAAGCCTTCACGGCGATTTATGAGGTCCCGCCAAGCTACCCAAAGTCCCTGGATCAGTGTACACTAGCAACAGCAGAAGTATCAGCTATGAGGTTGAGAAAGCCGTTATTGTGCGCGCAAAAGACCCTCCTACAAACTCCGAGCTTGGCATGGCCAATGGTAAAAAAACCGTCCACCTATGCTTGCCAAATACTATTCTGGCTATTCAAGATACTTAAGCTTCAGCGACATGGAAAACAACTCATGATTAGAGTCCTTCTCGTCTCAATCAGGACGCTCAAAAATAAAACTGTAGAACCATAATTCTAGCAGTCCTTAACTAGTGCAAAATAGCAAGAATGACTGATGTGGTCTATACTCGCTAGTTTACAGTCAACTCCGAGTTTTATAACCTTGGGTGTGTCTGCGTCGTTAGTGGTTATAATCCCCAGTCGTATGTTAGGAAAGGAAGGCAGAACAGGATAGCAGATAATAGTTTACTGTCACTAGTTCTGCTTGCATACCAGCTCTGTCGGCTGTAGGTCCGACAGCAGCGTGTGTTCTGTCGCCGGTCTCAGTGAACAGTGTCCCCAACAGCAGAATCTTGTGTCCCCAGCAGCAGAGTGCCCTTCCGTTCGCAGCCTCGCCGTCTTTATTCTCTCTTGGTCCCTCTGTTAGTGGCTCATGCGGGCAGCCATCGTGTGGCGACCTCAGTTTGACAGCCCGGCGGTGTATCACGCGTGCGCATGACTCCATGCCAGGCGTGACCTCAGAACCCTGCTGGCGGCTGTCCTTGCGTCCTCGCGTGTCAGCCCTCTGAAGGTCGCATTCTTGTCCCGGTCTGTTTCCTTTGTTCACTTGCCCTCAGAACGGCTCGAATGATAACCCGCGTGCTAGGCCGTGAGCTCAGCACTGCTCTCCGGTGGAAGGCGTTTACAGTAACCGGTTGCGCTGCCTATTAGAGGAAAAGTGTCCTTCCGTTTCACTAGGTGTCCAATTTTGACGTTGATGGTATTGTCAGACCTCAGCGTTAGCTGGCACGGTTCTGAATCGTTGAAGCTTGCTGCCTTTTAATTATGCTTTCATTTTGAGCGTCGGTCTTGAAGATTTCCAGCATATGTCTCACCATAGGATGGTGCAGGCAAAATGACTTGCACTGCATCTACCTCACTTTCTCCCACTCAGAATCTGGGCTCAGTAGCAAGCCAGAGTTAAGAAGACCGGAGACAGAATCAAATCCAGTTGGTTGGCACTGCCAAAGCCACCCCAATGCATGCGATCTTGCCCTCAGTCGCTTGTTCGGCATATGTTACAGGATCGCAAGCCGAATAACGCCTGCTGCACCCTGTTGATCCAGTGCAATTACCACCTGTGGCCCATTTAATGGGCACAACCTTCTGAACGAACCAATCACATCATCCACATTAAACAACTAATTAGTCTATACTGGGACAAAAACATCTAATCCGCGCCAAAAAGATACCCCAATTCGCGCTTTCCCGAATGGACGCCTTGTTCTTAATCACATACCAATTGTCAACCGCTGGGGACCTGACCTGTGTACAGAATAAGGTGGAAGCAGTGTCCTCTGTGTCTGTCTGCGTCTAATCCTCCGCCCAAAATACACTCATTTTAAGAGGGTGCTCATTACTTGCATTATGGAACTTAATCGTTTCATTAGGCCTCAATCTCGGGAAAAGATAGTGGCCGCACACTGGCTAGTAGTATAGGTAGGTGATTTGATTCAATCGTTTATTAAAGCTCATCGACCACTTACAGATGTCCCTCACCCCGTTCTGCCTTGGGGTCAGCGACCGACCAGTGGCTAGTATATTGTGGGTAGAATGACATTGCCAGCAAAGACAAGGGAGACTAGGATGGCCATTTCGGGCCCATTAACCATCATCAGCTAGTCATACCCAACCGCAAGTGGTGTCCGACTCGAGGCTCGAACCCCCAATATTTTTAGATAAAGGATCTAACGCTCTAACTATCGAGCCACCGGCCCGTTGTCTTGCCAATTTAGATCGGGAGATATTGATACTTGTTGATGAATGTTCAATGATTGTCTTGCGGGGCTCACTTGTTTCATTATGTTGTAACGGAAGTCCAGGTCGATATATCACCGCCCAATGACACCGTATCTGCGTCCCCAAAGGAAGAGCACGACAAGAAGTGTGAAACAACAGAAGTCTTTTAGTGTAATAGGTGCAACGTAGTTAGGACAATAAGCAGTGTAACACGGTGTCCATTGAGCCAATCAACTCCTCGCTCTAAATAGCCACCGGTTCGATTGGCTGTCGGCTCAGTGAGTGAATGTAGCTAGAAATTCAAATTATTGATTGATTGTCTATCATGATGTGTTAGCTCGTGCAAAGGCCGATCGATAGTCTATTGTGGACACGCCTACTTGCTGCCTCTATGCTAGGCGTTGGGTCTCGCCCAACACATCAGACTGAGCACCGTTAGTAGCCAGACGACCTGACAGCCGTAACAGCTGGTAGTATAGGTGGATAATATTGCCAGCATAGAGCACGGAACATTTTATGGCAACTTCTGGCTTATTAGCCGTCATCACCACCACAACTAGCCAACCAGACCTTTACCCAGTTTAGTACCTCTTAAAATTCGAACCCACCAACTTTGGATTAGAGGTCTAGTGCCTGACTGACTGACGACGGCTAAAAAACCCGAAATTGACGCTACAGTCAATATTTTCTTCGTCAGTAAACGCGATTCGGCCTGTAGACACTGATGTGTTTTTTAAACAGCACACCTACAGCAATGTCCCCTCCGAGAGTGCGGATATTGGTCTGCATAAACGACTTGGCAAACTACTCTATGTGGACTTGTTGTCCGCTACCATGTCAAAGGCCACCAAGCCTGCGCACAATTGACAAGGCACCCTGCGACAGGAATCGGCATCGTGATTTCTCACAGTCAGAGTTTTATCATTCATGAGCCTTTCTTTATGAGTCAAGTCCATGGCAGATAGGTGCACACCAAGCGCTTACGTGATTGACTCGTTCCGTTCTGCCTTGGAGCTGACTCTCAGGCCCTGGCAGCAGTCACAGAGCATCAACTTGTGAAGACACAATTACATTAACGAAAAAGGCAAGATGGCCTGGGGATTAGAATAACCATTTCTGACTTACTAGCCGTCATAAATTTCGCGAGCGCTCATCAGCCGCTTCCGCTCGCTGCATAAACAGAATAACGAATGATAAATTACAGAATTGAATTTATACAGAAAAATCGATCCAAAACATCAAGGTCACTTGAGTTAGCCAAGAGGCAATCAATAAAGTAGGAATTCAAACGTTGTGGGCAGCAAAAAAAAACGCAGTAAACTGTCTAAGGCAAAAACATCTAAGGCAAAAATGTGGGAAGGGGGTGGGTAAACAAGGAGCCGGTGCTACCACGGCAGGGTTAGGTTCACCACATGCGCCAGTTGTTTACATATGCCAGAGCAAAAGAGCACTTGTCGAGTTGGTTATAAAGACAGGAGAATGGGACTCCCCGTTCTTCTATCACTGAACACCTATTGGATACGGGTCATTCTGTTGACCCTAAAACATCCTTCCGAGTACTTGTTCGGGCACGAACAACTCGTATCTTACGCTACCTGGAGGCAGCATACATAAGGCGGTTTAAACCTGACCTATGTAAACAACTGGAGCGTGTGGTGAACCTAATCCTGCCGTGGTAGCACCGGCTCCTTGTTTACCCACCCCCTTCCCACATTTTTGCCTTAGATGTTTTTGCCTTAGACAGTTTACTGCGCTTTTTGCTGCCCACAATGTTTGAATTCCTACTTTATTGAATGCCTCTTGGCTAACTCAAGTGACCTTGATGTTTTGGATCGATTTTTCTGTATGAATTCAATGCTGTAATTTATCATTCGTTATTCTGTTTATGCAGCGAGCGGAAGCGGCTGATGAGCGCTCGCGAAATTTATGGTGCCATTAAATTCTGCTACATACGCTGTCTTCAACTTTGTACCTGGGAAACGATGTTTAAAATTATTAGCCGTCATCATCCAGTCATCCCCAACCTCAAGTCTTGCACTATCCAGGGAATCGAACCCGCACCCATTTTGGCTAGAAGCCCCACGCGCTGTAATCACTGCGCAAATGATCTCGTTGTCTTGCCGATTTTCAAACACAAATATTAACGATAGTAGCGGGGGCCTCATCAATGATCATTTAATTCCATTTGTATAGAAGGCACGCAAATATAAGATGACCCGGCGTATTTTAGGTGTCAGCGGAGTCCTGCTGTTCACCTCGTCTGTAAATGTGAAATATATTCCGGAGCCCGAACTGTTTATTCTGTTCTCACTTGCTTTCCTGCATAGAAACCAGCCTTTTGTTAGTACCAGCTAAAGGATGTGTGCTCCGCAGTTCAACTTATTTCCATCTATTCTTCGTTCCTTTGTATACACAATAAACTATTCCTCCAAAACGATTTCAATATCGCAGGGGGTTAAGCAAGTTAAGCTCAACAACTGCGATCTTCAGACCATGGTTTCTTAGCAGAGAAGAATTCGGTGGAGGCCAAAATAGGAGGAATAGTTTATTGTGTACACAAACGAACGAAGAATAGATAGAAATAAGTTGGACTTCGGAGCACACGTCCTTCCGCTGGAGTGCCGTGGTTCCAAATGACTTCTGGTGGCCGAGGGTGGGGAAGAAGGGACATGTTTGAGTGGTGCTCGGATGGCCGCGAGAACCTAGATGCACGTACAGTAGCCGCCGAAGACCATGCAACGCTAATTATGACATTTTCCTGGACATTTTGGTATATATTTGAAAAAAACTATTGTGATGCATTCAGTTTATTGAATTCTGCAAAAGCCTTTTACTTAGTTAAATCGTCATTTTACTTAGGTTAATTAAGAGAAATAACCATTAATTTCGTGGAAATGGGAGTTGGCTCATAAAAAAGGAATTTCCTTTGCTATTACGTAAGAGCGAACCAAACGGCACGTTAAAGTTGATGATACTAAGAAGGAACTCCAAAATAAATAAAATAGGTACAGAAGATATTCCTTCCAGAACTTGAAAATTTTATACAAAATTGTTCAGATTGAATTGAAGCCAAGTTAAAGGAACCAAATTTGTTTGCAGTAACATTGAGCATATGTGTTTAAGAAATTATGTTTAGCTATCTGGTGAAGTTTCTTTGTAAAAAACGCATTAACAGAAGAGTTTTTGTTTGAATGCAGCAATTAACCTCAAAAATCCTTCAATGAAAACCACATTTCTACCATGTTTTCGTAGATTTAACACAAATAATGCCTTATCAAATGTAAGTCGTGAAGAAAAATAATTTTTTGTATACTTTACAATCCCCTTTTACTTTATTTAGAAACGAGACAGAAGAAAGAATAATAAGTACTTCAAACAATGGCAATGTATATGGCCAGTTTTTTTAATTCGTCAGTATATATCTGAAAGTGGAATTAATCTACTCATGCGGAAGATCTTTTATTTCCAGTCGAATTGAATCGTTTATCTTCAAGAAATTGTCAAAATTCTCAAATTTAATTGTGACATTACGTTGGAGAATTTTAATATACACAAGTTCGTCAGCCGAATATCTAACTAAAGCAATTTTCTAAAAGGTAACCTTTTATGAAAAGTTTTTCATAAGTCTTAGGAATAGAAGTTGCAGAGTTATACAGCTGACATGATTTACTCTTGACAATGTGGTTTGCTGTTTCGAGGCATTTCTACAAAGAAGCAACATGGTCACCATTCTAAGAACTAATATCCAAAAACACTTTCTTTCGGTTAATACTCTTTATATATACCTTATTTTAAAGGTTTTGGTGTAAACGTCGAACAGATGCGCAAATTATGAATTGATCAGTGAAGATAGTAGAAACAAGCAATTTGATGACACACTTTTTGGATGACATTCAATAAATACGTAAACGGTAAGAAAAAACTTAACAGAATATTCTGACTAAAGAAAAATTCGTTTATTATATCAAAAGTGGTTGCTTCAAGTTTTCAACTTAACACAATATCTTAATTTATTGTTCTAATTAAGAGCTCATTTTTACGTCTCTGGAACCACGGCATTATCGAGAAAATTTTAAATTATTTTACGAACACTTAGTAATTCCTATAGTTATTTTAAGTACTTTATAGGCCTTATGCCGTTCATCATTATTTCTATGTTTTCCTAAATACATTCACACTGGTATTGGAGCAACGATCAAACTTATACAACTTAAGGAAAATTACGTGGTCAACGGCGGCCATTGTATGCGTGTCCGAGTGTAAGAAAGTCAAGTCTTTGCAGGTCAGCGCGTACTGAGGTATTGAATGACCTTGAGGCAGCTGGCCTTGAACAATGACGCCGGACAAAGCAATGAAGGGCGTCGGACGACAGAGACCACTACAGATGCACTCTACAACTCTCGTCAATAAACGTTCACCGCTCGCTAATTTAACACCCTCAGCTCGCTCTGTTTGTAGCGCTCTGACTCTTTTTATCGCAAGCTCGCCATGGTCGTCCCTGGTCGTCTTAGTCATGAAGAAAGACGTTACCCTGTGGTAATGCGTTATCCTTCGCAAGCTAGATACTGTTATTACTCAATAGTAGGCTGAATCACGGCTATAGCACTACGGTTGCAACCTTAAGGTATGGTAGAACGTGAGCGTTTATTGAAGAACGTCAGTAAAATTACTACGACTAATATTACTCAGCTGTACTGTTAGTAAGCGGTAGTACAAATAGTAGTTGCAGTAATAAGAGACTCAGTGTCTTGTCGTCTTTCTGGACGTCTCCTGATGGGGAGTGAGGGTAGAGACTGCTGTAGTTCCAGCAAAAAAGGCTACAATCAATAAGTTAGGTGGTGTTTCTGGCAGGCATTTGAGAAAGCGGCTTATGCCTGATTCCCGTTTGGTCATCTCGACTCCGTCTTGCCACTGGTTCAATTGGGGTGACGATTGTAGATTCCTGCGCGTCTACTTTCATTATATATGACTGCAGTCTCCATCCCTGCTCTTTGAGCATTTGTTTGACAGAATGGAAATCAGTGGTCGAACTATCAGCCAACATCGGCCAGTCATCCCTAACCCCAGGTACTGCAAAACCCGAAAATTGAGCATAAAACTTTAGCTCCTATCTTGCGGGACCCGAGGATCGAACCTACGACCATGCTGGCTAGAAGTCCAACGCGCTCTTAACACCGTGCAACGGGCTCGTTGGCTTGCCGACTTTAAAAGGCGAATATAAACCACGATATAAGAGCACTCACCAATGGCCATTCAATTCCATTTCTACAGTAGGTACGCAAATACAAGAGGACCGGGCATATTGTCGGCGCCACTGGAAAGGCCATTAATCTCGTTTGTAAATGAAAACAATACTCTGACGAAAAAGCCAGACTTGGTCTTTGGTTCCTGTATAGTAACCAGCCTTCCGTTTAGACAGAGTGAAACGGTGGACTCCGCAAATGCTTGTTCTACAGATATACACCTATTTGTCAATAAACGTTCGCCGATCGCTAGTGGACCCCACTCATCCCGCTCTGCCTGTGGCGCACTTCCGATCCTGGGGTTTTATAGGACTGGCTGATGAAGACGTATGTGCCAGAAATGGTCAGAGCTGTTTTCTGACGTATGTGCCTGAGGTCTTCTTGCGGTTCCTCCACTCACGTCCTGCCACCCCATGTGAGTCCGCAAGCGATCAGTGAGTGCCAATCTACCATTTTCGATCAAAACCGGCAAGAGGATGAGCTCGTGGCGCATTGGGCTAGAGCGTTGAACGTCTAATCAACAGGTGGCCGGTTGGAGTCTCCGGTAGTGCACAACCTGGGGTTGTTTGTGGCTGACTGATGACGGCCAAGGACCCAGACATGGCCATTCCAGTCACCCTTGTTTTTCGATTTTAGGCAAGGGTTTGTATTCTCCACGTATGAGATAGTGCATTATTTTCGGCAAAGAAGAGCAGGGTCAGTTTACAACATTTTACCTTGCAAATTTTTTAAGTTTTATGCGATAAAGTTAAGTAATTAATCAATGAGACCATAATATTGTTTTACTACGCTAAAATTAGAACCCGTAAACAACTACCTATGAGATATCACGAAACGTCAAAACCTTTCTTTGAAACGTCGCAAGCGAACCCCATCCATGCATTTTTAATATATGGAAGAAAATCAATGAATAAAAAAATTGAAACGGAAAAGACAGGAAATTAACAGATTGAAAAATAACGAAAGACATGTGTTGTCATTCTGTCGCACTTCTGCACTCCAATAACGGAGCTTCAAATTAACAATATATCCTAAAAACTTCTGAGGTTTACATTAAACAGTACCTTCTTTGACTTACAGCAAAAGATGTATCCCTTATTTTTGGGGAAGTCAAAAAACTTGTCAACATTTCCTACTTTTATCTCAATTAATCTTCAAAAAGCATATGCACACAGAAATTCGACGCCAAAGTTTCGAATAAAAGCACTTTTTTCAAGAGGTGGCATATTATGGAACGTTTTAGATTAATCTTAGGCTTATTCGTTTGCAACTTCTATTTTGCACATTCATTTTTCTTGGCAATGAGTTGAAATATTTGAGTGATTCTAAAACCATTATCCAAACAGATAGTTACATAAAAATGGATGTTTAAAAAATCATTATCTGGATAAATGCTCTTAAAAATCTTATTTTGAAGTTATTGGTAAACACGTGGAAATAAATCAATACTTAGGGACAAATGAAAAAGAACACTGAAATTGGCAGAGTTTTAAGCATAATTTCAAAAACGATCTGGAGCTCGTCACATTCGAACTCTTGAAATAAGTACAAAGTAATGTGACGAAAGGAAATTTCTCTTAATATACACAAGATCGTATTTGAAGAAAAAGATGTTCTTTGGGATATAAGATAACTTTAAATAGTGAAGTTTAAAGTCTGGTGCCCCAGCTCAACTCCGGACTAACAGGATATGTGCAATGAACAAATAACGTTTCGAACGTGCGTAAGATCAATAGTTATACCGCGCGAAGGTCGATTGGTACGTGTTCTCTCACTCAGTCTGTGTCGTGCCACCTTACTATCTTCCAGCGTTCTTGGAAGTGGTCAGAAGGACCATCTTATTTTATGTGCCAGTTGATGCATGAGACGTCGAAGTACATGGCCTCAAGAACTTCTCGGCCATTTTTGGAGAGGCAAACTCCGACAATGTATGTTTTATCCCATGTAAAGATGTGTCCTGTGTCAAGGCAATGCATAGCCATTTCAAATAAATGGTCACTTCTCTTCACGACCTATGGGTGCTCGTGGACGCATTTTGAGGCGGATCTTCCTGTTTGGGCACAATATACAGTATCACAACTTCCGCATGGGATTTTTTGGATCACTTCTTTCTTATTAAGAAAGCCAACCCTATCACTAGGGTGCACAAGCTGGGTGCGCAAAGTAGCCATTGTTTTCATGCGTACAAACTCGAAAGTCGGCATCCCAAGAGGTATAATTTGGTAGAAGAAGTTCTTTGGAAAGTGTTGTTTATTGGTTGAATCTTCAACACTGGCTCACCAGGTCGTCATCAAACGGATGGGAATCGTAAAAAACAGTTAATCAACAATGATGCCTAGTAGGGGTTACTAAAGTGGGTCGGGGTAATTGTCACCCGAATGTGATTATGCGGTCAGTGGGGAAGTAAATCGTTGTTACCCGCATGTAATTATGCGGTTGGTTGGGGAATAATTGTCAACTGCATCTAATTGTGCGGTCGGGGGTGGTTGACTTTGGCTTCCGCTAGTCCGGGTAGGCTGCCGTTTCTTCCGTGTTTCTCTGAGGTTGATGTACATCGCGTCCAATTTGACGTGTCTGTTGATGCACGAGTCATCAGATTTGATGGCTTCTAAGAATTCACGGCCTTTCGTGTATGGACAGAAGCTAACAATGCGAGTTTCGTCCCACGCAAACTGGTTTCCAGTTTCAATTGTGTGCATGGCGACTTCAGACGAGGGTTAGCGCACTTTTACCGCTCTTTGATGTTCGCATAAGCGGGTAGAGGCTGATCTTCCTGTCTGTCTGCAATAAACTGCATTGCAGCCGCTACAGGGGATCTTGTAAATGACTTCCTTTCTGTTTAAATAGCTAAACCTGTCTTTAGGGTGTACAAGCTGTGTTCGCAGAGTATTGGTCGGTTTGTGCGCCACTTGGATTTGGTGCTTCCTCAGGTGTCTTTCAGTGAGTTCAGACATGTTCTTAATATAGGGAAGTGTTCGCCAAGTTTGTGGATTGGTTGTCTGAGCGGAGCAACCTAGTTCCTGCTCGATGGATAAGGGTGTTAACGGCACTTCGTTTGTGAGCAATAGGGTGGTTGCTCTTGTAGTGCACGATGATATCTGTGTGCGCTTCTTTGCGATCAACTGATGCTTGGAAAGTTCCCTCAGTGTTCCGCTGTATGAGGACGTCGAGGAATGACAGTTTGCTGTCAACTTTTTTTAGATTTAACATGATGCCTGGCACTGTTGAGTTAATAATGTGGTGCAGTATTTCCCGCTGGTCCCTTTTAACAATGAAAAACGTGTCATCAACATATCGTACCCACAACTTGGGGTTAACTTGTGGTAGGGCTATTGCTTTTTAATTTTTGCATTGTTACTTCAGCTAAGAAGCCTGAAATGGTTGATCCCATTGGGGCTTATTTAATCTGTTGGTAGTGTTGTTGTACGAACCAAAAAATAGTTTCCAGGCAGAGATCCAAGAGTTTGAGCAGGGCAGGTACAGAAAACTCTACATCGTAGAATTTTAACAGTTCTTCTGGGTATTACCTTGCCAAATCCAATGGTATCGACGTGAAGAGAGAGACGACTTCAGGGGATACCATTATTTCGTCTGCGGCTATTTCAAGTCCTTGCAATTTGTTTAGGAACTCCATGGAACTGTTGATTGATGTTTCACAACCTTTGGTCAGGGGATGGAGATTTCGGAATAGCTATTTCGAGATTTTATAATTAGGTGCACCGATTAAGTAAACTATCGGTCTCAGTGGTACATCAAGTTTGTGTACCTTAATCAGCTCGTAGATCTTGGCTATGTTTGGCTCGGTTTGCTTTAAGAACTTGGCAATATCTCCTGATATTTGCTTCGTTACTTTTAGTCATCTGAGTACTTTTTTTAATGGTTGTATTCTGCTTTTTAGTAAGATCTGCGTTCAGAGGTTTGTAGGTTGACTTGTCCTCTAGCAGTGATAGCATATTTGCCTCATAGTCTGCCTTATTCAAGATAACGGTTGAGCCTCCTTTATCTGCAGGAAGGATGACGATGTTTTGGTCTGTTTTGAGAGACTTTAGTGCCTTCTTTTCTTCTTGTGATAGCACTGAGTAGGGGGGTCGGTTCTTTAGGGCGTGCACGGTGCTGTTCCGTATTGTGAACCACTCATCGTCTGCGAAATTTTCTGCTTATATCATGGATTCCAAATTTGCGAGGAAGTCCACATATTTTGAATCAGCAAGATTGTATTTCATTCCTATGGAAAGCACGTGTTCTTCAGTTGCTCTCAGAGTTCTTGACGATAGGTTTCTTAGATTATTTGAATAATTCCGGCTTGTGAATCGTTGTTTGGTAATGGAAATCTATTTCTTGTCTAAAATGCCTCGCTTCTTCTGTCATTCACCGTCGGAAACACGAGTAATTATCTCGTTCAGAGATTCAAAAACGTGTGGAGGAAGTTCTGTTCGGCAGAAGTCCCTGCATTGTTCCTTAGAAGCTTAAAATTTCTGGAGTCTATAATGCGCGTTTGAAATAAACGTGCTAAGCATGTTTTGATCATAACGAAATAAAATCTTGTATCCTTCAGTTGTTCTTATGGCAGGTCGAATTCGGACAGATTTTGGCAAACTTTTCATTCTTCGACATCGGTGTAGAAAGGCTAACTGTTCCCGCGTAAGAATTTCGCGCGTTGTACACTTTTCCCACCGCCTAGCTTGTAGCCATTGTTTTGTTCGCCATATGCCTTTCAAGAAGTTCACACACATTCCTAATATAAGGAAGGATTTTTCCGTTTTTCTAAAAAAAACTACTTTTACTCTACCACACAATACTACGGGATAAACTACAATACGTCTTCTTTTATACATCAATAGTTTTGGGACAGTAGCTTAGGCTGTTTTAACGTGCCAGGGATTTTTTAATAAAAATCCTTGGATTTTATCAGATTGACCACCTACTGCATCGAATTTTGGAAGAGCATTTGGCGAGCATACGCAAGCTTTCTCTCAATTCTTATAAGGCCATTGCATTTCTGTGGGAACGTGGTCAAAGAGAAACATGTTGTCAATTATATCCGTTATTCAACGCAACTGAGTCAAGGGAGTAGGTGGGAGTGGTTTGTGGTCGACAATAAGCGGCTGGTTAAGCGGCAGAGAAGGCGGGAAGGCGCAGCCATTCATGGCTCACTCTACAATTCGGATGCAACGATGCATTTTCTATCCAAAAGAATATCTGGCGATCATACGTAGCTTTCCGTAAATTGTCCTCGGGCCATTACATTTATATAGGGGAGCGGGGTAAAATGGAAAATGCTGGCAACTATGTTCATCAGCACAAGCAAAGTAGTCATGGGAATAGGGTAGGGGGTGAGGTTGATAGTACAGGGCTGGTTGCGAGGCGATTCGGGGTTGTTGAATCCGGACAGAGGGGGGGGGAGTGGGAAGGGGGAGGAAGCGCGGAAAGATACAGGCAGTTATGCAATCGATGGCCATGCCAAGCTCGGGGCTTGCAGCAGGTTCTCTTGCGCGCACAAAACCGGTTTCCTCAATCGGATCGCGGTTGCTTTTGTTGTTGCTAGCAAGCGCTGACTTTGGGTAGTTTGGCGGGACCTTATAAATTACCTTAAAGGCTTCGCCGGGGTCTACACGATGTCCGGGGTCAAACAAGTGGGAAGGTTCGTGATAGGCACCTGCATAGGAGTTCGCGTGCTGCGTCCCCTTGAAAGGGGACTTTGAGGAGTAGGGTCTTCTTTTCCATAGTGGGTTTGGTGGGCTTTGTTTCTCTCTCCATCATATTCTTGATGAGGTTCGGGTGTTAGTCTCAACCAACCAACCAATCAAGGTAAGGATAGGTTGCCAGCTCAGACCACTTATATGTGCGTAAACAGTATGATGGGGAGAGAGGAACGAAGTCCACCCTATACATTAAATGCTTATTGGGCCTCTACATTTTTTAAGTGAACGAGTTCAAAGTTAAAAATGCGGTTCATTACTTTCGTTAGTACATGCAAATGAGTCATAAGAAGAGGAGAGGGGGTTGGGCTTGGCGGGTCATAAAGAAGCGGCCGATTATGAGGCAGTGAGGGTTTCTTGGAAGCCGAACGAGGAGGATGGGAGAGGGGAAAGGAGAAGCACGGAAGAGTGCAGGCAGTTAGTTGAACCTTGGCCATGCTAAGTGCCGAGGAAGCAGTTTTGCGTGTGAGTCATGTTAACCAAGGGGCTATATAGTGGAGCTTAAATGGCATCGGCTGAAAGATAGCCAGTCAGAATGAAGAAAGGAGTAACGTGTGTCCGCGACCTTAAACGCCTTGCATGAACCGCGGCAGGATGTGCCGATATCACGTGCGGGCCCACACAGCAATCTTTATAGGAATAATGACGAAAACAAGACACACGCGGCTGACCATATCCTGCTTATTAGCAGTTATAAACTAGCCATTAACAGGCCAAGGCCTGGGTAGCCCGGGATTCAGACTCAGTTCTACCATGAAGCATTCGATGTGGATTACTAGGGACAACTAATAAGCTATGAATAATCATCCTAGTATTTTTGCTCTTGTCGATTGCCACCTAGGACTCTTCAAGGAGCACCAAATATCGCTTTTTAAGCCTATTTGAAATGCTAATAGTTTTTGCAAATTCCCTAGCCGTCCGGTGACGAACAGGGGGAGCAACATTGAAGACAAACTAAGGAACGTAATTGATTTTAGATTATATTTTGCGGCATCCTGGCCTGTAAGTGAAAAAAGATTGGGAGGATTTTAAAAAATGAAGGAATGCCCGAGCAAACATGATCTGAAAAAGGACAGAGGATAAATCAGTTAAAGGAGCAATTCAAGCGAGCCGGTGGCTGCAAGAGCTTTCAAGCCAGGTCAGCGAAACCGTACAAATGTCCGGAAAAGACCCTCACAACCTCCCCAAATTCATGACTCCGAAGCATGCCCATCTCATGAACCCTGTCGGGCGAGCGGGAGAAATCATCTGCTCCCAGATTGTCAGCACAGCCTGCGTCCCCTGGATCCGCCTTGGTCAAAGGATAACCAGGGTGAGTCATCAACTCGACCACGGGACTTGTCTCGCCTCCTTCACGTTGATGTCGCTTTACGATGGCGTTGAGGCTGCGCTTAAGATTTTCGGCGGTCAGATTCTTTCCCATGGTGAGCATGCCTACAAAGGCATCTGTGACCCTACAACGGAAATAGGGCTGTTACGGCGGCCGGAGCCGGAGGGAGACAATATCACGTGACAACAGGCGCCGCACAAGGCCAAGCCAAATAAGTCATACACGCGGCCAATCGGCGCACACGCGTGCGACCCAAATATGCTCGGATTTCCCAACACTGGAAATGATCAATCAGCGTGCAGGCCAGGATTTCCAGAACGGCCCTTGCACGCCATTGGCAGGAATGTCCGTAAGCTGAGGAGCTTAACCATCCGGTTTATTCTGTTGGCTTTGGATAAAATGCCTGTTACAATTATTTAAATTTACCAACACATCATATTAAAGCGCACGCTTAAAATTGCGGTTCAAATTTCTCGTCCTCCGTGGGAAATACTATTTTCGGGATTTCGGACCAGCTAGCATTCTGTCGGACGCTCGTTATTAGCTATTGGATTCGTTTTCACAACATCCCCAGCCTCAGAAGCCACGGCAGGCACTAGTCAAAACGAGCACCATCTCCATGACCGCCTTCCGTCAACAATTCTCAGGGATTCCAGCTATCTACAAACGGCTGAGTCGTTCCAATATCCTCCAGATACAGTTAATCGCTTTATACATATTGCATAGAGCTTTAATATTGCTAAACTTTACTTCGATCTATGATGGGAAGCAAAAGTAAACGTACAGCGCAACGTGTAAAAAGTCTGCCGCGAGTGAGATTTGAAACCAAAACCCGGGGTTTGTGGGCATCGGTCGTTACCATTAGACCACGAGGGCGCACTGGTTCCACTGATAGACAATCTCGAAAAAGCAGAACACCTTAGCAAGTTTTTTGCATCTGTTTTTAATGAGGAACTGCATTTTAGTCCGACAGACTTCCATGCAGAGAGTAATGGCAGAATCATGGAGGGCCTCCGTTTCACAGAAGAAGATGTAAGGAATGAACTTCTTGCGCCTAATGAAGCTAAGTCTCCGGGTCCAGACAAAATACCAGCAAAGGTACTGCAAGAGCTGGCTTCGGAACTTTCCAGACTACTTACGCACATTTTTTCAGTTGTCCTCTGATCGAGGCCTCCTCCCATTCCATTGGAAAGTTGCGAACATATACCCTATTCACAAGAGTGGATCCAGAACCGGCGCAAACAACTATCGACCAGTGAGCCTAACTTGCATCTGTTGTAAAGTTATGGAAAAGATCATCAAAAAGGCCACTATGAAGTTCCTCGACTAAAAAGACTTCTTTGATGGTGCCCAACACGGGTTTCGAGGAAACCACTCCTACCTGAACAATATGCTTTATTCTATGGAGCAGTGGTCCCAGTCATTAGACGAAAATACCCCCGTAGATTTTGTTTACATAGACTTTAAAAAAGCCTTCGATAGTGTCCCTCACCAACGGCTACTCTACAAGGTTGGCGAGTCCGGGATAAGGGGCAATTTACTAAATTGGGTAGGAGATTTTCTCATAGGCCGATCGCAGTCCGTGTGCGTCGGAAACGCAAAATCCTCTTCAGTGCCAGTTGCGAGTGGAGTGCCTCAGGGCTCTGTTCTTGGGCCACTATTGTGTCTAATCTACGTCAACGACTGTAGGCATTGACTGGTAAGTAATGGAGTCTTGTTTGTACATGATATTAAGATATGGCAACCTATCAGAAACGCTTATGATGAACAAACTCTGCAAGAAGGACTTGACCGCCTAGGTAAATGGTCCAAAAATGGTTAATGCGGTTTAACTTTGAGAAGTGCGGCACATGGCGGCTCAAGACGAAGAAAGTGAGCGCGACGGATGACTCATACAAATACGTACTCGATGGAAGGTGCCTGTCGAACGTCAATGAACAAAAGGATCTGGGTATGGCTATTGTGCCATCCCTGAAGCCGTCTTTACAGTGTGCTTTGGCTGCCAAGAGGGCGAACAGTGTTCTGTTTGCTATTAAGCGAACTTTTGTCGACATAGACAAAAAAACTATTCGGCAAAATCTAGGGAACATTTTTCGCTCACATCTGGAGTATGGCGTTAAGTCGTGGCGACCATGGATGCACAAAGATAACCAGATGCTGGAAAGAATTCAGCTAAGGGCAACGAACATTGTGAAGGGCCTAAAGTCTTCATCTTACGAATGTAGACTAGAAGCACTAAACGTTTTCTCATTGAGTATAGACAAATCCGCGGCGACCTCATACAGACATACCGCCTCGTGAGGAATCGGGAGTGTTCCCTGAAGTTTGATGACTTCTTCGCCTTCGCCACTTCAACCAACCCCCGCACGAATTCCCTCAAACTGCGGGGAACCCCATCCCATCTAGAGGTCCGCAAGCAGTCGTTCTCACAACGAGTCATCGGTGCCTGGAACGGACTGCCTGAGGAGGTCGTAATGGCGAACTCCATAGATGCGTTTAAACGGAAACTGGATGAACATCTACTTAACAGTTACCATTCATATGTACAATGAAGCAGGAATAATTTACGCCCCGGAAATACCTGCAGATAAAACTTTACATTTGTATATGCTGCTCACTATTTTACAGTAACACATTTTATGTTGGCCATATTATGTACACAAGAGACCATTCTGACTGCTCACACGCACACGTTAAAATTTTTACATGTATATATGTTACTCACTGTTTATAGTGACATATTTTATGTTGGATATTTCATGCATAATGCTTTCAATAGAGTCTTCAAAGGCATTGCCTACTACCCTAAATATACTGAACTATACTGAACTAAAGTGTTTGCTCCCAGGAACCGATTCTCTATTTTTTGCCGCCTTCTGATCGAGTAATAATAAAGACATTGAGGGAAACGGTAAAACTGGAAGAACTGACACAATAGGGAGTTTTCTCTCACTAGAAATGATTCGATGCAGTGCTCGTCCCAATCGGGGAGAAGGTACCTCTTTACAGCCCGACTCTAGACTCAAAATCTTTTCTCACGACCTAGCATTCAGCTATGGGCCTGTTTTCGTGATGGAAACATGAAGAATATGAACAAGCCGAAACTTGAACGGTGATTGATCCTGCGTGATATTTGCCATTCACAGCCACAATCGGATGGATAATGAGCGCATGACTCAATGGTGGATCAAAAGTAGATGTGATCGCTGGAGCAAGACATTTTTTACCTGAAACTTCAGATTTTGGCTTGAAGCCGTCCGCAGAAATAACCGCAGAAAAGGACGCTTAATGTATACTTTACACAGTGTTCATACTCAGTAGCGGTCAACCGACCAAGAGCGCACTAGATTAGGCAGCTGCCGTAATCTACCTTGGGGGTTTGATTAGCGCACTGATGGTTCGGTAGTCCGCGTACCGTACGCGCCAGAATTTGTCTTCTTAAGTCCGACTACAAGAATTCCAGTAAAACGGACAAAGGATCCCTTGCCATTGCACGCCACCTCAAATTGTGTATACGAATTCACATGTACTTGTGGATGCAAGTACATTGGGCGCACGCAAAGGCAACTGGCGGCCAGGGCCGCTAAAAACTTGCCCAGCTGGTTATTTAAGCAAAAAGACAGAGTAACACGGTCCTCCATTACTAAACATTTACTTGACAGCGGTCATTCCGTTGATGTCAAAACAGCATTTCGAAGCTGCATAAATACGATGAGAGAAACCTGACCTATGCAAGCAGTTTGACCACGTGGTCAACCTACAACTACCCAGGTAATTGGTTACTTAGTTTTAATCCTTAAGGGATTTTCGTTTACTTTCAGTCAGTCAGTCAGTCAATACTCAGTCAGTCCCTCAATCCTCCCACCGCCTTCCTTCTCATACGTTGACCAGTGCAGTGTCCTTAACCTGATGATTATTTAAACCAAAATATGATCCGTGCTGTCATGTCATCCATTCTGCGAAATTTCGAACGGTTGCATGTCCTCTTCGTTATCATACTTATGCAGTGACAAGACGCAGCTGAAGAGCTGTCACTTAATCTATTTGTGCCAATGTATTCTGCCATATATGCGTGTTTTAAATTTGTACGGGGGAGCAAATGCTTCAAATTGGTATTGACTTCGATTAATTCAGTAGTCAGTATAATTCAGTATGCATAAGGGAGATAGGCAGAGCCTTTGAAAACCCTATTTACAGATAGATGCTCTAAGATCATGCATGTCGTTCAAGTCATATATATTATATAAATCGTTGTTGTCTACCAAATGTATGACCAGCAATCAAAGAACGATCAAGCCTTTTTTGAATGCGTCGACGCTTTCAGCAAAAACAACCGAGAAAGGAAGTTTATTCCATTCTTCAATGACCCGTTGGGAGAAGAGGTTGGCCCGCACTTCTAGTTTGGCATAGTGTTCCTTCAGTTTGTATGGATGAGCGCGTAGATGTATTGTTTGTGCGAATTCAAAGAATTCGGCCAATTTGTGATATTGATTATCGTGTAGGCTATTCTGAAGTCATTTCAGTTTTGATAGGATGCGGGCTTTTTAACGAGCTTCGTTCTGACCACGAACACAACATATTTACTCTAAAAAGTAACAACTTAAGAAGTATGCATTTTGTAGTTGATTTTAACTGCATTTATAAATTCAAATAAATTTTCTAGAAAGCAGGCACGAAAAAAATTATTTGCTGTACTCGTTTGGCAGCAAATTAGGATTTCTTTCAATTTATACTTAAAGAAAAAGTATCTTTCGGTTTCAGAAAAATGCCTTATTATGAGTTTTTTAGAATTATGAGATGTTCATCTATAATACACAGCATCCGTAAATTCATTTATGAGGCCTATAGTATGCAATGCATGCTCTACATCTTTTTCAACTTTTTATGTGAAGTATTTGGCTTTTTCCCCAAACTGAAGCGAAAACGTAGCAGTCAGTAAGGTTGCAAAATTATTCAGAAATCCAAAAACATTTTTGAAACCGAAAGATACCCTTTCTTCAAGTATAAAATGTACAGAAGGCGTAATTTTCCATCAAATGAGTACAAGAAATCATTTTTCTTGCGTGCCTTTCGTAAAATATATTTGAATTTATAAAAGCAGTCAACCCCAATAATAAAAACCCATACTATCTAAGTCGTTAATTTTTACAGTACATACGTTTTATTAGTGGTCAGAACGAAGCTCATTAAAACACCCACCTACTACCATGACTGAAATAACTTCAGAATAAAGTACACGATAATCCGTAGCGCAAGCTGGGTCGGCATGTTGCACAAATGCTGGCGCGTACTGTATGAGTCTTTAATTGCCACTACTTCATACTTAACATTGACGTGATAATAACTCGAAAATTTAGCTCATTAACATCGACATTGTTGTTGACCCGGGCTTTTCCTAAGTCACTAATCCCCCTGCTTAAAAATCTCTTAGTATGGAATGCGGGAACAACAATTAGTTACGCTCTTAGCTCACCCGAGCTCGCGAGGATTTCGGTCTGGTTAAATTTGAAACTATGGCACGATCACGTCGAGTGAGCAACACACCGTAGGCTAAACTTCTTCCTCCTCAGCGCTACTTTATGCCCGGCCATTCGGATCTGGAGTATTCGCCCGGTTTGTCCGACGTTTTTGCTTTGTCCACAACTGCAGCAGATCCGGTGAAACACTACAACCGTTTCCTGCCATGGCAAAAAGTCTTTCGGTCTAATGACCCGGCGCCTGATGGTTGCTTCCGGCCCGTGGACAACCCCAAATGATAACTCCTTCACTTATGGAAGAGCTCGTAAAAATTTAGGGCCGGTTTGAAGTGGTATCTTGTCTCGTTTGTGTATGCACTGGTTGAGACAGTTGCGCGGATAACCATTCCCGCGGGGCTACAACTTTTAGTCGCCTGACCAATAGAGACTATAAATGCTGCGTAAGCTGTGCACGTATTGCCATCTTCTGCGGTTATCTTTGAGGATGTGTTCAAAGCACAGTGAAGCAAAATTACTCTTCTAAAAATGTTGCAGCCCTCACGTGAGGCGATGTGAAAAAAAGCAACCTGAAATGTGGCGATCAGGGGACTGGCATCTTCATCGTGCCAACGTGCCTGCACACATAGTCTTCAACAAAGACCAGTTTTTTAATGAAAAAATGAATGCCAACGATTTCTCGTCCCGAACTATCCATCAACAAATTCTTATTTCAACGCATTAAACAGTTCAATTTTAGCGCACCTGGTAGACTCAGACTATCGTGTGGAGGCCAAAGAGACCTTTCGAGTGATCTACAAGGTGTCTTCAAGCTATTCAAAATTCCTCGTATAGCGTCTGTTGGCTACGGCAGAGGTGACCACCATCAAGCTACGTCGACCGGTGCTGTGCGCCCAAAAGAATTTCGTCGCGGCACCGCAGTTACCGTGGGCGAAACTAGCTAACACAACCACACACGGTGGACCACTGGCCTCGGAAACGGGCCCCACAGAGACGGACAAGTCCCAAATCCAACCACGCACTTTTCAGCGTGCCTCCGACCAGACACAAACTGGCGCGCGAGACATGGGCCGCCCACTCCGTGTGTGCAACGCACCGTTCAACCAACCACATTCAAGGCCGCCAAACAGAGAGAGGATTCGGCTGGCGCCCCCGATCACTGACGCCAGAACTCACTTGTCATTCTGCTCCCTCGTGGGGTGGACGCGCCGCCGCTGCTCTCTCACAGGGCTCTCGCGGTCGAAGGCACGCCAGAACGAATCAACCTTCCTATGAACTATTCTCCAACTTATTCTGTAAATAATATATTGTTCCCACTACTCTGGCTTTCCAAGTCTTCTCTCATCTCCTAACGAACTGGGCCTGGAAGATCGTAGCCGTAAGGGTTAAACCGTAGTTGCCTTAACCTTTTTTGCGATATGCTAAATAAGATGCCATTTACTACAACATCAAGATTGTGAAAGGGGTCAAAAAGGAGATCGTTCAAAAGCCGCCATCCTTATTTGACCTAAAAGACATGCGATACGGCTGTACGATAATCTGCGCTATATCCCTACTAAATTCTGGTTTGCGAGTGATTACCGGTCTTTAGCTAATTGCGGAATTTTGCTTGCAGCACCTGCCATCCTGTATATATTACTCCGGTAAGCTTCTAAGTACGGATTTCTCCAACGCTCCCTACCACACAAAATCGCTTGGAGGTCAGCAACCAGACGTAATCTATATATATATATATATATATATATATAAATGGCGCACTGTCGTTTTTTGAGAAAATTAAAGACTTGCAAGTGCACCTTATAGTCCCGAAAATATGGCGCTCAAAGAGAAGCGTAATCCATCAGTGTGGATTAGGAATTGACCTACCGTAAACCAGCGGCCTGGAAGATGCGCCGTGCCGCCGAAGCCTGATCCGAGACTTCCCGGTAGAATTCGAGCGCAGACTGGTCAACTAGTTGAGAGCAAAACAACAGCAGGGTGGAGAGCATAACTTGACGAACAGAAAAAGGAGGCTGAGAAACACTTTTGGCTGAGGCCATGACCACTGCAATTGAGATAACCAACTACAACGTTCCAAAACAAATGTATGTGAGTTTGGGAACAGGAAGCACAGGTGACGGTTAAGGAACGTGTTCATGTCAATTATAGGATCAGAGTAGGGCTAGGGTTAAGGTAGGGGTTACAGTTTACTGACACTCGTTGATGAACGTTCACCGACCGCTACCAGAATGAACTTGATACGGCTGCTGTCAGTGGTCGGTGAAAGTTCATCATGGAGTGTCAATATCTCCCGACTGACAGCTGGCAAGACAGCGAACTCGTAGCTCGATGGTTAGGACGTTTTGCCTCTGACAAGTTCGAGACTCGGGTGGTGTACCACCTGGATCTGAATAGGACTGGCTGACGACGGGCCAATTAGGCAGAAATGGCTATCCCAGTCTCCCTTGCCTCTGCTGGCCATACAATCTTATAATTTACTTTTCTGCAAGAGTGAGAATGGGGAAGTTACGATACAGGGCAACGCTAGCTTACCTAGGCCCACTCATTAATCCCTACTTCCTGCGTGTTTTCGTTAGAACACCGTGGTAATAGGGTCTTATGGGTGTGGAGTTAGGACACGCAGTGGAATTTACTTTAATAAATGCTAAATGAACTTTTATTTTACCGTATTTAGAAGCATTGTTGATTTATATCTGTAAATTTTCCTAATCTGTATTATTGGTTAAAGTATTGCGGAAAAACCCGATCATAAAATTGCGGGTTTTTGAATTTCCCGAAAGATTGAAATGGTGGTAAGAAGGTCGTCTAGTTCAACTAACCTGAGGTCCAACTTACCGTTGTGGAGTTAGATTGGTATAGTCCGCGGCGCGAAGCGCCGCGCACACCTTCAATTTACATGCGGAACAACTTACTCCTAGCGGCCGCGGGAAGCGACTGCGACTACATTTTTTCACTTTACATTCACTTCTCAACATTTCCTTTTCTGCCTTTCCTATTTTCCTACCTCCAAAACCCTATAACCACCGCTTTTGGAGGACAAAATGCTGTAACTAGGGGTATATGAGTGGGCCTACATAAGCTACTTTTACCGGATACAGAAATATTAACCCTTCCTGGCATCATGGGCAGTCACCTTTATTACTTAGACAGGTCGCTCCTTGTCTCCTGTCCTGTTAACAAACGCTTTTGTTAAGCGTGCTCCAACTGGATCTATAAAAAACACTCGAGCTGCGATAAAATGCTCCGGTGAAGGTAACCGTAATTTCGGCGGTCGCCGGACTAAAAATGTTTGCCCTTTTTTTAGCGGAGTACGTTTTTTGGGGAATATAACTTACCAGAAAGTGCACACCTGAAATTTGCACTCATGCACATACGCGTAATCTGTCCACTCGATATAAAAACAATTACAATTCAAATAAATTAGTCAAGTGGCTTGTAATATTTATCGGTGTGCAGCCTAGGCTCGAGATATTTCAGTAATGAGTTTTTTTCTGAACCTATGGATAAAACATGCTCCGTAAAAATGGTCAAGTAAAAAGAATGCATTTTCTTATTGACGTGTTATGCCCTCATAAATTCAAATATATATTTTTTTAGGGAACATGTACAAAAATATTCTTGTTCTTGTTTCGTTTTATTCCTGCCGGCCGTCACCCTTGAACGCAACGTTTTCACACAACATGCCATACACATCCTAAGAAAAGATCCTGTTGGGACGCCGCTCGTCTCACGATGATTCAACACACGGACAGGCCTCGCCAGAGCCTCGCCGCTGCCAATCTTGTCTACCCAATTCTGATTGGCTCATTTTTCAGACAATGTATTTGCCCCCACTTGCATTGATGCGCTGTAACGTCCTCTTGTATGAGTCGACTCTCTCTCTCTCTGGTCGACTGATCTTCTCTTTGTCTAGCTCTTACGGGTTCTTTGGTTCGACGTTCGACTTAATAGTATCAGACGCGGCTCATTACAAAACCATGCAATGCTCTGAGGTAAAGACAAAATGTTTCTCACTAACTTTTGACATGGATGAGGATAATGCTGCCTACGTTAGTCGCTGCATAAATAAGTGGTGAAATCTTACTTTGGGCCCCAGAATTGTTTTACATAATCTAAAAAATTTACAAAAAAATAGCACGCTATAAATAAACACCTAAATTTGCTTACAGTTCATTGGGTGTGACAAATTAGGACATTTTTACGTGACTTATACTTTATGGATCATTAGGTTTCCTGATATTCCTGAAGAAATATTTGGTGGTCACGAAGTCATCTTCTTCAACCTATCTGATTAGTTAAATAATTATTTGTGTTTTTTACCTTTATAAACTTTATTTTTTCATTACGATTTCCTTTCGGTTGTATTGCCGAGATTTTAGACCCACTCATTACACCCACTCCTGTATTTCAGAGGCATGGGGCTTTTGCCTGCTGATTTGGGACCCAGAGTAGCATTCTACCAAAAAGGTTTACGGGGACGTTAAATTACGAATTAACAGTTCCCGAGCGTAAGACAGTTCAGAATTTGAGACCTTTTGAGAACCGAAAGATACACTTTTCCAAACTGCAAAATGTTCTACAAACTCAAGGCGTTCGGCGGGATTTGAGCCCACATATCAGAGAAGACCTTTACCAGCGCCAACGCTCTAACCGCTAAGCTACAAACGCCCCACCTCGCACCATGAATTTAGTCACACTTGGGTCGATATTACCCGCCCATATTTACAGCTCGTATGTAATCCACCAATACTGAACAGCAAGCTGATTGCCCAAGTAGGATTTCCTAAGCAATCATCTAGAATCCACCAGAATGACTGCTAGGCTGACTTAATGATTAGGAGGTTTGGCAGATTTGGTTAATTTGAGTTGACGTAATTGTGAAAAAATTCGAGGTGTTCGGCGGGATTTGAACACGCGTATCAGAGAAAGTTAGAGCGTTGGCCGCCTGTAAAGGCCTTCTCTGATACGCGGGTTCAAATCCCGCCGAACGACTGGAGTTCTTTCACAATTGGGTCAACTCAAATTAACCAAATCTCCTAATAATGTTCTACAAAAACAGTATAAAACCCCGCTCTCTGCTGTCAAAAGACGCAGGTACATGCAGTGTCCCTCCCCTGGCCGAGTGCATACAAGGACTCCGCGCCGCCAGAAGTCACGACGTCAGAAGCTACGCAGCCCGAAACCATACTATCCACAGCCGCAGAGAACACGCCGTGCGACCACGCTGCTCACAGTCACAGGGACCCGTCGCGCATCTGACGTCGTTTGTGGGATAGCCCCTCCCCCGTTTCACACGCGTGACAACCCAACGTCCTCGGCAAGCTGAGTCCGGCTTGCAGGAGACGAGGGAACCACGAGATGACTAATTATCCCCTCCCCCCACCTTAATAACTATATTAGCACCGTACCGAACTGCCTGCCTTACTCACCTATTTTCCATGTCACTATAACGGCCTGACGTGAATGACCGAAAACAGCTGTTTGCCAACACTACTTTTTAATCGTAAACGAAATGGGAATTTTTGCCGAACAAAAACAGTATTTTTGCTGCTGGAACTGAAAACAGTGTTCATTCACGCTTTGCAGTGTGCCTTTTGAGCCCGCTCCGATACAGTCGCAGCTGTGAATATGAGAGAGGCGGAGAGGGCCGACTCAGGACCAGGCACCACTCGCAGGTTTTTATCTGGATGCACTTTATTGGTGCATGTTCGGGCAACCGCGTCCCCAGTCAGCTTCACCTGCAACTAAGCCAACTGTTTTTAAAAAGGCAGTGATTCTCCTGGCCTATGGTCTCCGCACCTGGTGATCGCCTGCGGTCTGCAGCATGAAAAGGTGACTGATGGCTATCGTGAAGCATGCAATAACCACCAAATCTAGGGTCCAAAGCTGACTGTTATCGAACCTCATCGTTATAACGCGTATAAGTTAAAAAAAAACACGCTCGCGGAGAATAACAAGTCGAATGCGCATGATCTGCCCATAATCGTGCTACACAGTCATATTTGCGGAGAAAACGACAGCTGTAAATTAAATCAGGTGTGCAGTGGTGTAAAAAATGGCTTCCATGTATATAAACACATGGCGACGACATTGTGGTGCAAAACGCCACGCCAAGCTTTGAAAACTCATGGGGCTAGTTATTTTTGGCTTAGTTGCTCTACCCTAAGTCTGAGAACGACCTAGGAAACCAGCATCGAAAAGTTACGCAATAAAGTTTCCTTCCAAAGAAAGTATCCAAAGCGAACATACAGTAGATTCCCTATCTCATGAAATGTCACCCGAAATTCCGAAATTCGTTTTTGATTCAAACAGATTAATCAGGTAAGATTTTAAAAATGACGATCGTACAGCCTCATTCCCATATGTTTAGGTCACGTCAGGATGCTGGCTTTTTAATGAGTTTCTTTTTACCTCTTAGTAAAAGTATGAACTGTAAAAAGCGGCAACTTAATTAGTATGCCCTTTTGTCATTGATTTTGACGGCCTTTATAGATTCAAATAAATTTTACAGAAAACATGCACAAAAATATTTATTGAAGTCATTTGGTAGCAAATTACGCCTTTTTTAAGTTTTATACTTAAAAAGGGTATCTTTCGATTTTAAAAAAAGTTTCGAATTATGAGCTTTTTACAATTTTCAGGCGTTAATTCAAAGAACATCGTATCCGTCAATTTGTTAATGCTGCCTATACTCTGTCAAGCATGTCCCACATCTATTGTAACATTTTATGAGACATATGTGACTTCTTCCCCAAAATGTAGGCGAACACATGCTTTTCATTAAGCAGGATGTATACAGTGCGCAGTTTGTAAAGCTTGAATTCGAGTTTAGCAGTCAGTAGGTTTCAAAATTATTCGGGAATTTAGAAACTTTTTAAAGCCAAAAATACTCCTCCTTTAAGTATAAAATTTAAAGGTGTAATTTGCAACCAAACAAGTACAAAAAATAATTTCCAATCAAATACTCATTTCAGAATTCTTGGTGATATTGCATGAGATAGGGGATCTACTGTGCATATATGAAATCGAACTGAAAAACCCAAGGCAGATCAGAAAAGCAATTTCTGGCGTTTAACGATAATACTCGAGGAAAAGCGATCACGGGAAGCTTGGATTTATTGGCGTGGCCTTTCGGATTATAATATACACAATGATCTTCACAGTATTCATATGTTCTGGTTTTTAGATACGTCGATGACCTCAATATGATCTGTAAATACTGCACCGCGGATTCGAAGATGGCCGTCATTTGGGCGGAGGCTCTTTTCCCTCCTCTTGTAAGGCGGGCTTTGGCGTCGGAATAACAGCGTCCGTTGATCGCCATCTGCCATTTCCGACAGCCAATCATACTCAAACTAAGGGGTAACAGCACGCGGGGATGGAATCCGTGACCTTGTTGTCTAGAAGTCCAAACCTATTACCACTGCACAAAGGGCTTCTTGCCTAGCTGGTTTCGATCGTGAATATACACCATGGTAGAGGGGCGCACGTCGATCGCTACGAATCATTTTGGAGACCCATGTGGCTTGCTCTCGAACTCTAGTAGCGGCCGCTCAACGGCCAACATATTATAGACGCAAATGCATGATCGATAAAGCTCAGAGAAACTGGAATGACCATTTCTGGCTTATTAGCAGTCATCAGCCGGCCATACCCAAATCCAGGGGTAGCGATTCCCGAGGCTCGAACTCGCAACCTTGTTGGTTAGAAGTCAAACACTCTAAAAACTGCACCACGGGCTCTTTGCCTTGTCATTCATCATTCGGCTCAAAGACATCCGTATTGTGGGTGGTGCAGACTCTGATCGCTTTCTTACATTTTTCATTCTTTGATTATAGCCTAGTTCTCCTAACAGCAGCAGTAAAATTGCTTTATTAGCCACATGTAATTCCAATCTACCTTACCTTTAACTCTAACTGGCTGTAACTTCATTATCTAGTTTATACATATACTAATGTACCCCTTAATTCATGCAGTCGAGTCTCTTAGTTAAGACTTGCTTGGCTTTTATAGTGCAGTCGAGTCCTTAAAGCTAAGTCCAAGCTTTTTAGCCTATTGCAGTCTCAGCAACACTGTTGTCCTCTGTTACCGGTACTTGTAGCCCACCTAGTTAGAAAGACGATGGTCTGACCTCCGACAAATGGTAGCGTCAGAGCTAGCACAAGTTCTACTACACTTATTACTGGCATGTGGAGGCATGAGCCTAGAGTTGACTTTAATCACTACTCTTCAAACGCTATAGTATTGTCCAAATGCTATTCACTATTATATCCCACAGATTGGGAGTGCATACTGGGTGCGACTCCTTAAAAAGCATACACAGGCAGTACTAATAGTATACTAAGTACTGGCTTTTGTAAGCACCATTACTGAAATTAACACTTCTAGCGTAGGCATGTAGCTATATTGGCATCATCTTAGTGCGTACAGCTTCAAAGATAGAGATGAGAGTGCGGAAACCATGACAAACGCAGCCTTGCTCATGACCCCAAGCATGTACTTACCCGAAATAGTTAAACCCAGATTCATACGCCCTGTTGATACCAAGGGAATATAAGCCCTAGTGTTGGCTAAAGTTGCGTCAACTCTGATAAATGGTGACGTCAGTGCCAGCACCAGTACTACTAGACTTCCTGCCGTGATTAAGGGGATATGAGAACAGTGCTGACTTAATCAGCGTCACTTCTGACAAACAAACCAGTCGGTACCAGTACCAACGCGTACTATCACCAAGTTACACCCCAGTACGTAGTATTAGAAGTAAGCAGTACAAGTCCTGGTTTATCTAAGTCTGGCCAGACACCTACTATAGGTGAGTGAGGATAGACAGCACAGTAGCACCTGCGCAAAGTCTTCTGTCACTTAAGACTAAGGTAGGCGCTGAATTGGCTTGCATTTGATACAGCAGCCGACGCCAGACCCCATTTAGTCTTCAAGACTCCGGGAGGAAGTGAAGAGTGCGGAGCCGCAAACTACGTCCTCTATCACTTTAAACTAAACCCTGAGACCGTCACCTCCTGTACCAACCTGTTGGTGCACTTGGTTGATCTCATCGAAACCGATAGTCAGAAACACACACACACACATTTCCCCGGAATATATATGACGGTTAGGCTTTTTGCTTCAGCAAAATGCGACACCCTGCACGTTGTAGACAAACCTGCAATACCGACAGAGACAAGGAAGTTTGAAACGGCCATTTCTGGCGATCAGTGAGCACCTATTCAATATCATGCATAGTCCTGATAAAAAACGGCAAGGCAGCGAGCCCGTAGCATGGTAGTTAGAGCATCGACCTTCTAAGTAAAAAAAGGTCGCGAGTTCGAAATTCGGGCGAAGTACCAATTTCTGGGACAACACGTGAATGTTGAATGACTAGCTGACGGCGGCTAATCATCCAGAAATGGCATAGGCTCGAAGTGAGCTCCAAAGGCCTTATGGACGGACAAGTGTGTCGTCTAACTGATCGGTGTATACTTATCCGCCACTGTATAGTCTAAATCAAAAACCGGCAAGCCAACGAGCTCGTGGCTCAATGGTTAGGGCGTTTAACGCTGATTTAGAGAAGTCGCGAGTTCGAGGCTCGGGTGTGACACGACTTGATTCTGGGTACGACTAGCTGATGACGGAGAGGGACCAGAAACACCAGAATACGCTCCAGTACGGCGCCTCTAACCGACCGACTGTGTCTAGCAGATGCATCATAAGCACTTCCTCGAACTGAAGTTTATCATCGCCTTGCCGCTCTGTAGCTGCAGGTCAGGTATTAATTCAAATAGGACTTGACGCACACAGGTCTGTTGGCTTCCCACCGCAACCGCGCTCCGTAAGTGTGACAGGTGACGAACAGAGAACCAACTACGAAGCCGAGATCAGCCAGCTCATACCTAGGGTATTTAAAGTCGGTTTTGCTTGCAGCCGCTACGAAGCGAGATACAAGGGTCAGTTCTGCGAAGCATAGTCTAACTTGAAATACGTTTTTCCTGCTGTGCTGTGTGTGGCAATAAAACCTCAGGTGCAGTTGTGTGAGAAAAGGTCATAAACAACGAAAAGTCGTGGCAACTAGGGACACACACTTAGTAAGAGCGCAAAAGAAGGCTTGCTGACGCAGCGGACACGAAGCATTTGCTTTAAGGTCAAAGTCGGAGATGATTGAGCCGTGGCTTTGTGTGCTGAATCATTCAGTTTGTGTGCGGAAAACAAGCAAATGGTGCCATACAGATGACAGCTGCGATGTGGGTCACGTTAAATTCGCAAAATAAAACGAGCTTCTGCATGAAGAGACCCCTAAATGGAAGGCAGAAGGTGCCAACACGCTACAGAAAGCCTGTTTCCTTCCTGAACACTGATCAGTTAGTGCCTTTACGTACAAGGATTCAGACATGGCATCTGTGATTGGTAAGTTCATTATGTGCAAACAATCCCAGTCTGAGTGGGGCGTGAGAACGCAAAAAAGAAAGTCTTTTCGTGAGTAAAAGTACTGCCAACGATAGGTACGCATGCATTGATTAGCATTAGGCAAATTCGGTGGCCCCCGCAACGGTGAATTTTAATGGGGATCGGACGGCACGCGTTCAGTCTGTCGTTTCTGCCTGTGTTGGTGGTAGTGGTACTGGTAAGACATCGGCCTTCGAAGCCCGTCAGTTAGCGCGTCAAATCCAGCCCAAAGAAATTACTGGTACACGCCAAAGGGCAGAGGAAGTAGGGTCGCTATTGGAGAATCCATCTCCAGAGGTTCACAGAAGTGCATTAATGACTATAACTACCATAAATCTGGCAGACGTGCTATCGGTCGTGGTTTGAAGAGTTGCCAACTAATGCAATAATTCATGTTATCACAGGGATAAGAGGCACACCTAATATTTACCTCTTAATGTGGCCTTAAGCATTTGAGATAAGAGCCATCGCTAGAACCGGATCGTGTGAGGAACGCGTAGATGGACTCCTTACCGTTGTCCATCACTGTCTTCACGTCTGCCCCAAGTCCCCTTGATATTGTACTGCCATTAAAACCTGCTGAATGATAAAGGGAAAAGTGCGGCAGTTGCTGGACTTTTCACGGTGCAGAAAGTATATTTCCTCCGCTAAGTGACAAAAACTCTACAATTGCTCAACTACTTCATCTAAACCACTCATAGTGCTTACACAGCTACAGTTGTTTTTGTTAGCCTGGGATTTTCAACGCCTCTGCGAACTACTTAAACAGTGCATATTTGCCAGGGATTTGCACAAAGGCTGCTATTCCCGAGGAACCACCAGACCTGTCCCAACAGCTAACATGTGCTGACACCACTACTGCCTTCGTTCCCATCCCCAACGTGTGTCTCTCCATCTTCGCCCCTCGCTACTTCCAATTGCAACAACATCATCCTTACCCTCTTACTCTTCCGACTGCCCTTCTTAACGAAGTCTGCCATTTGCTCCACAAGAGCCTGGTGCATGGACGTTGACTTGCGCGTGAATACTTTTAAAGTGATAGTAAATTTGCGCTACAGCTAACGCACCTAAATGTGCCAACTGTCAAAACACAGTCAAAAAGACCAGAGACGGCATCGAGCGCTCGGTGCGTGCCGGTACACTTGGCTCGGATCTCAGATGCACTAAAGTACCATAAAGGTCACATTGCAGCCTGATTTTTAGCCCACCACTGCACACAACACACACTGGACTGATCGTGAGGTCCGGGTTTCCTATCCAACTCTTCCATAAAAGCACGCATGTCTTCTCGATCTTTAGAACGCACAGTGGACGTCGCGTTCACTTGCTAACTCATTAAAACAGATCCAATCTCCTCGGCCTCGTTATATGCTAGAAGTGGATACTGTGGCAGTGCTCCCTCATATCGTCTTCAGTCCACCTAATACGCACGCTGTGTACACGTGTTTGACTCAACCGCGGGCTTGCAACACCGATCGATGTTTCTCTCTCTGCATCAGTTGTCCACGTCCGGAAAAAATTCAGGTGCATGCGCTTCATCGGACACTTGCACTTCTGCAACTGCTAGCGGAACAGTCTATTATCCTTTCTGCCTCATTTAAAGACTCTGCATCAAACGGCTTTCACTAAGTTAGAAGCCTTTCCTGATCCTGCTTAAAATTAATAAAAGTTGGCCCACATACAGTGCAAATTTTTATGGAAACTTTATGACTTCTTTCACATACCGAAGGAGAATATTTACTCATCCTAAGACAGAATGTACACAGCATGTTGACTGGAGGCCTTGCATGCAGATGTAAGAGTCGGTAGGGTTTAAAATTATTCAGCAATTGTAAAAAGTTTTTAAAACCGAAAGATACCATTTCTTCAAGTATAAAAGAGGAAGAAGATGTAATTTCCTACCAAACAAGCACAAGAAATGACACTTTTGTGCATTTTTCTATAATATATGTTAGAATTTATAAGAGCGGTGAAAGTCAAGGTGAAAAGTCAAGCTCAAAAGGGTCTTTGACAGAATAGCATTTTTTGCTGGTGGTCAGATGTATACAGGATGGCGAGTGCTGCAAATACATTCCGCAAACTGAAAAAGACCAGTAATCACTCGCAAACCAACATTGAGTAGGGTTAAAATACTGTTTAACCTGCAGTCAAATTTCAATTCATTTCAGTCACGCTAAGATGCCAACTCTGAGATGAGCGGTCGCTGCGAAAAATTTGATTCTGTAAGAAATGGCTACATAAATCATTGATTGATTGACTGCCTTTATAAATTTCAATATATATTTTATGGAAAGCATGCACGAAAAGTTCTTCTCTTAAACTTATTGGATAGCAAATTATGCTTTCGTAAAATTTGTGTCTTAAAGGAAGGGCTTCCTTCGGTTTTAACAAAGTTTATAAATCGCCGAAGGATTTCGAAACCTACTGACTGCTAGAACTGAATTCAAGTTCTACAAACTGAATGCTCTGTTCTGGCTGTTGAAGGAAAAGTAAACTCTTGTCTAAGGTTTTTAGGAAGTGGTTGGATAGCTTTCATAGAATTTCGTAAAAGACATGGACCATGCTGACTATATCAGTGGCAGCATAAATAAATTGACGGATATTATGAATGAACACGCACAAACGTAAAAAAACTCAAAATAAGAAAATATTTTAAAACCGAAGGAAATCCTTCCTTTAAGATAAAAATTGCAAGGTGTAACTATCCATCAAATTAGTACAAGAGAGGAATTTTTTGTGCATTCTTTCGAAGAAATATACATTTAAATTTATAAAGGCAATCAAAATCATTGGTAAAAATGCATACTTTTTAAGTAGCCGTTTTTTAAAGAATCAACTTTTTCACAGCGGTTAAAAAGAAGCTCATCACAGAATCGGCACCTGGCGCGACTGAACATAATGTAAACTGGACTGCATGATTAACAGTATTAAAAACCTTCTCAATGTTGGCTTGCGAGTGATTACATGTCTTTTTCGATTTACGGAATGTTTCTTGCAGTACTCGCTATACAGAATATTCTCATTCAAAAGCCGTTAGTCAGGCGTGACTAAAATATCCTGAGGTAACACCCTATGCTAATGAATATTATAAGCTCACTTAAGTAACTTGTTTAAATAGATACCGTACTCCGGAATTTTTGTTGACATTGCGTTGGAGGAGGTGGGGGGGGGACATTAGGAGAGGCCGTGAGAATTGGTCGAGTACGCGGTGAGAAAATTACTGTAACATGCATGGAGTCAATAATTACCATCGGTGGGGGGGGGGGGGGCGTAATATGCGATAGCCACCTGGTGTCGGCGTCGACCAAGGAGCAGATGAAAGAGTAAATTCGGCCCTCAGCACTTTCCCCACGGCGAACTTATGCGTATGCTTCACGAATTGTCTCTTTCTAAGATCTGTAGGTTAAAACCGACTCCTGTCGAAGGCGACATCGACGGGCATTTACTCTTTCACTTGCGCCCGTGGGACAAGATACATTGGCAGAACAACGAGGCACCTGGAAAAGAGGTATGTGAACATATACCGACCTGGTTAGGTTAAGGCGAAACTAATGGAACCTCGAGTTCTATTCTCGCACACCTTGTCGATAGGAATCATCGAGTCCATCCTGACGAAACCTTTCAGGTTATCTACCAAACACCAGCCAAATTATCCAAGGGCCTTTTCCAACGGGTGCCAGCAACAGCCGAGGTAGTGACTATACAGCTAACAAATCCAGTGCTATGTTGTCAGAAGACGCTAATACAGACACTATGACTTCCACGGTCGTCACTAACGCCAAATAGCGATCACATATCGCACCCAGTTGTTCAGTCCACGCAAATAAGAGTAATTATCACCCTACGTACCCGAACCACGACCAATACTTACAGCCTATCCTGATTTCCTCTCCTCCCCCCTCCCTCCGCTCGGGAAAATGATGAGCTGTAATCATTATACACTTAATAACCCTGGCCAACTCTACTTATTTCATTTTCCATGCAATTTTACCAACCCGATGGTAACCACCGAAAACATGTTACTTCTGATATCTAATTCAAGTATAGGCGCATCGACTGCAGGAATAGCAAGATTGTGCAGTTTTGCGGCATAATTGCGAGTCCTTTAACTCTAATCAGAGTCCTGTATTCATCCGAGAAAAAGAATCTTGGCTTGGAAAGACTAAATGCGCTAGACTCAGGCGCACAATTAGTAGTTGAATAAAGGTAGGAGGTTAATAAATAGAGACCGCAAGGGATCTTTCGATGCAGATTTGCTATGCCTACCCATTCCTGTGAGCTCCTCGTCAGAAATTCCGTCGACCAACAGGGCTTCCTCGGGAATGCGAATCCAGCGAACACCACGACGCGGGAGAAGACGAGAGAGCACCTCGCGAACACCTGAAAATCAAAATGGAAGGGCATTACAATAATTGAAGGCATAATTTACCTAATCTAAACACGGAGTACCCTTTCACATAGATAGCCTACGTTCTGAAACTAGCGGCAGAAACTGAATTGATGCGACAAGGTACTTTGTTTGAGGATTAATTAATTCCGGCTTCAAATATACAGAGACGACGCGCAGATTGTCTTCTTAAACGACAACTGTACCCAACAATCGGAAGATACCGACATTCTTATCATAAAAAGACACGAATATGCGTGCCCCAGTTTCGTATTATTAAGGAGAAGAAGACGCGATCTCTGGAACAGCAACTTTATTCTTCTGAGCTTTCGTCTCAGAGAAAATGAGACAGCGGCAAGAGTTGACTTCGCGTAAGTAGGGGTGGGGGTGATACTTGTGATTGGTCCATGCCTGCGTCACGTCCATGCTCACGACATCTTATCAGGTCTCACCGGCGCGCGGCCCTGGAGTTGTGGCGTGTGACCTTGGCGTGGCAGCCTGCGTAATTGAATGGGAACTGGCCGTGGTTTATGGTTGCAAGCGCGAATGGCAAAATAACAGGGCGGTATATCCACATGCATGTTGATGGAGTTGGAGTCTGACACCCGAACCCCCAGTACTTTTTGCCCCGTTGTATTCGCGGCACGTGCCAATATCAACGTGCCCGAGAAATCAAATTTGTGGCCTTCTTCCAGGGTGTGGGTAGCGATCTAGAATGGTGGGTCGCCTCTCCGCACTGACAGTTTGTGCTCCGCTATTCGAGAGCTATGTCGTCGTTCGGTCTGCCCTGTATAATGCCATGAACAGTCGCGATCTGGCACTAGATAAACGATGCCATACTGCGTAGCCAACGTTTGCTGCTATCTAATTTTCTCTGGCGATGGCTTCTCGTGTGGAGCCGAAAGCTCAGAAGAAAACAATTGCCCTTCCAGAGCTCGCGTCTTCTTCTTATGCTTTACTTATCATTATATTCACACGTGGCGGAACTGCTGTACGGATAAAGGCAGTGGAAGTGGCCTTCGTCATATGCGTTTATCAGGCAGCATTAAATACATATAAACCTGGAATTAAAGCCAAACGGTTTGGGGGTTTTCACTAGCCGAACTCACTTGTCCCGGGCTGTCTTCTCTAGCCTCGGCAGCAGTCGCAGTGTTTAGTGCAAATAGCAGGTAACGAGCAAGGGGCTTAATTAATGAAATGTTAGCCTTCTAACTTTAAACTTTTCCCTTAAGCATCGATTTAGAGAGCTTAAAGTTGATAAGTAGGGGTGTGTGTAATCATGACCCCGCAAGGGTTATTTTGAACCATGCTGGCCCACGGCACGTGTAAGGCCGATCCTATCATCACAATAGTATCTGCGTATCCATATGTGGCAGGCTGTTGACCTAAGCTTTCATATAACTTCGATCACTGCAGCCAATCGCATCGCAAGTTGGTTGAGGGGCTCGAACAGTCGACTTGCGCATTGGGCAAGGGAAGGGCACGGAAGCCAACATCACGGACGAAAGCACTATTGTAAATCAGCGCAATACTCACTAATGATACTGTAGTGGCCCCTAGCACCCACCTGGGACCCAAGATCAGCCACTAACGCATTTCATCTTTGGCCTGCGCGCCCATGTCGTAACTAGCTTGCGCCGAAGTGAACTTTGCCAAAGGCTCATGACTGCTGTTCTCGATTGTTGAGAACAGCCAATCACAGACGCCGCAAAGCTGATCCCTGGCCGGGCAACGAATAGTAGGCCTGCACACGTAAACGCTGCCTCTCTAGCCGCTGGGGATTCCTGGTACTAAACTGCACTTCAGACCACGCCCATCCAGCGGAGTGACGTGTGTTCCGAGGTCAAGCTTCTTCCTCTTATTCTCCATTCCTCTGTGTACAGACTAAACTATTACTTCTATTCTGGCCTTCGCTGATTTCTTCACTCCTAAGGAACCATGGTCTGAAGATTGCAGTTGCTAGAATTCAGCTTACTTAACCCCCTGCGATAATACAACTGAAAAGCTGTAATCTACGTGCTAGGTGTTCTGACTGGGAGGGCAGCCTATTGAAGGGCTAAGTAGATACATCTTGGCGCCAAACGTAAGAATGCAATGGTCTCTTCTAATGCGGCCTCTTTGACGCTATCAGACACATGTGATATCTAAGCCGTCCCAAAGCAGACCTGATGCATGCGATGAGGTTCAGGTCACATGCGTGGCACGCGAAGACGGGTTGTTTGACTACGCCTGCCACTGTGCCCACATGATGTGGTGCTGCAGCTGGTAATGATGACGACGCGGCAGTGAGAGCGAACGCGCATGAGGCCAACTGTCCTTTTGGTATGATTTGCATGGTCGCCGAATCGGGACATGCAAAGAGGAATCGAGAAAGTGGTTTTACACCAAATTCCAGTTAAATCAGCCCTAGGCTTAAGGTTTCTAATGCTTAGGGTTAAGATAGGGGCTATGATATAGGGTAGTGCTAGCGTTAGTACGCATGAATAATTAAGCCTCCTGGAATCATGCACGAGCGGGAGGGACGTTCTCATCGCCGTACCCTGATTGGGGGCCTACACATGATGTGAGGCGTGTAAAAGAGATGCATAATAGTTATGTGAGGGGGAAGAGGCGAACCGGGCAAAACATGAACATGCTGATGTCCATCCACTCGAAGGGGTGGTACGCCAAAAAGGTCCTCAAAGGCCAACAACTGCTTATCGACCTCCAGTTCTACCTAAAAAATGAAGAGGAAAAGGGTTGGGAATAAAGGGGAGGACGATGATGAAGATGATGATACTGATAAGGAGGATGAGGATGATTGTTAGGAAGGCCCGGCATGCGAGTTAACAATCGGACCTTCCTGAGGGTACGAAAACAAAGGAAGGGAGAAGACTCCAAGTTCTGGCTCGCAACCAATACCATGCGCATTCTCTACTTCAAGAGCAACCACTCCGTCTGTCACAAACACAGTTGTGATAGAACACTCTTCCAACGCGTTCAGACACACTGCAGCGACGAAAGTGGGAAAAAGGAGGAGATTAAGTATCTGCATGCTCTATTTCAGGCCAACGGTTATCCTATGACCTTTGTGCGCAAGTGTCTTACGAAACCCCATCTTGAGCGGTCGAAGGGAGAAGACCCCAAGTTCTGGCTCGCAATTACTGATGTGAAAAATGTATCAGAGGCAGCTGCTAGAATCCTGAGACCATTCGGGATCGGTGTGGCTCATAGGCCTGAGGCAACCATGAAACAGCGAATCATGCGGCCAAAAGACCCGCTACCGTTGACAGAACAATCCGGTGTGGTCTACAGCATACCGTGCCAGGACTGTGATGCAAGGTTTGTTGGTGAAACGGGCAGACGCCTGGGTACAAGATTGCACGAGCATCAGCAGGCAATCGACCGCAACGATAAGCAGTCTATGGCCTATGCCCACGCACAGCAGAAGAAACACGACTTCGCCTTTGACAAAGCAAGCGTCCTTGCTCGATCCAATGACAAAATGGCTAGATTGCTGCTGGAAAGTTGGTCTTCGACTGGCACACTTAACAGAGCAAGAGATGTCCACCCCGCCTACCAGGCGTTGCGCAAAAGGCTCGAGTCAGTTCGAGCAAGGCTAACAAAATGCAAAATATACTCGAGTATGGAATAAAACCAGTTTTGGAGGTAAAAAGTGGGGAAAACGGCCAGGAACCTAATCAGCGCCACGCCCACGAGGTTGAGATCAACTCAGGCGGCAGGAACACTCGTCAGTCGACGATGAGCACATCAGCCAGCACGCTGACTTGCGACAGCCGATGAGTGAGCAGAAATCACACGAGCTCACCAGCGATCAATATTACGGTTAATCAATATCGATCAGGCAGGTCCAAGTTCGTGCGTCGAGCGCGGATATAATAGCAGGCAAACGGCAAGGCTGCAACAGTCTCGGCGAACAGGAACAACCACCCAGTTACTCTGACGATGAAACCGAGAGAGTGTCCGAAACGTCAGTCTCAAAATAAATCGGTCCATGTCCTCGTACCTTCTTCTTCATCCTCTTCTTTGGGGATTGTGAAAACAAAGGAAGTCTACAGGCCACCAGTGCATGAAGAACGCGAACTTCAAAGGGTGGACAGTACGCGAGGACGCAAGGAGGCATGCCTACGCGAGACCACCGCAGGCCGGGTTCTGCCATCGGGAGGTCACGCTAAGGAAACCGCCGATGACTGCCTCCATCGGCCACTCGTGGAAGGCCAATAGGGAACAATGACTACTGGTCCTTAAATAGCGAGGTTGCGAGCAAAAGGGTATTCTGCTGCCGAGGTCACAGGAAAAGCGCCGAGACGAGACCGACGACAGAACACACTGCTGCTGGCGACACGGGAACGACGGCAGAAGACACGTTGCTCACGGGCACACAGAAGACAGAGTTGATGTACAAGGAGACACATTTACAATACAGTATTATCTGCTATCTTGTCTGCCTTCTCTTCCTAACCCGCAACCGGGGGATATAACCAGTGTTAACACACAAGATTATAACAATGACGGTGAGAAAATCTAGGAAGAGGGTGAGAAGGATGAGGAGAATTGAGGGAAAGAGGAGATGGAGGGGGAGGATATAAAGGAGAAGGAGGACTGCAGGAAAGAGAAGGCGGAGAAGGAAGTGAATGAGAAGGGGGAGGGGGAGGAGTAAACAGGGAAGCATACAGTTTTCCTGAAAAAATATCATTCCAAACTTTTTTTACCAAAATAGTCTTCCATTCACCGCGGGTAAAATGAGGAACACAAACCACTTAACACCAGGAGATCAAAAACACAGCCAAAGACTGTAATTGCCAACATGACAAATCTTTGTGCGCTAATGACCTCATTTTCGTAGTTCGAATAAACAAAGAAAGCTAAACATTCGGCTTCTTATGGGCGCAACAGGCCAGCCGTATGGCGGTTTCTGCATGCAACTTTCATGGCGAAATTTAACTTGGTAGTTTAGGATATATTTGGACAGGTTATTTTGATCAACTGAGTGCATTTAATCGTAGAAAGGCTTTATTTTGGAAAACTGTCCTCTTAGTTAAAGTTATGGAGCGAAGTAGGCACTAATTTTGGCTAAATCATGAGTAACTTTATATCGAAGAAATTTCCTGTGCTATAAGGTATGACAGAACCAATTTTTTTAGTAATATGCATTGTGCTATGAAATAATTCCGGGATAAGTAAAATAAGTATAGAAAATATTCCTTCCAGAACTGGAAAAGGTCGTCCCAAGGTGCTCAAATGGAAGTGAAGCCAAGTTTTAGTAATCGCATTTATCTGCAGAAACAAGGTAGATTTATATTTTGAAAATTATGTTAAGCTGATCTGTGAAATTTTGTGGCAAAAAAAGCAGTAACAAAAAATTTCATCGCATGTTGTTTAATCCGCACCGCTCCCCTTGCCGTTTAAGCAAAGTGTCCTCATATGTTACCGCAAAAGTAATGTAATGAAAGTATTGTAGAAATCTCCTTTTTTGTAAACAATAAGTTCCGCTTATGCGCTATTTATAAATGGAAAAGACAGAAGGATAATAAGTCCTTCAAAAAATGGCCATATAAACGGCCTTTTTTCTTTTTGTATTCGCAAACTTACAACGGATCGTGGAATTAATCCACTTGTGTTGAAAATAATCCATTATAAAGAAAAACGTAAGTTTTTTCATCTCCAGTCATTCGGGTACATTCAAGAAATTATCAAAAGTCTCCAATTTCATTGTGCCATTACTCTGGAAAAAAATTAATATGCACAGAAATACGTCAGCTAAATATCCATATAAAGCAATTTTTAAAGAGGTAACGTACTATGGAAACTTTTTTTATTAATCTTAGGAATAAAAATATCTGAGTTATCTTGCGGACGTTTTGCATGCTCAGCAATGTGGTTTGCAGTTTTGAGGTATTTCTAAATATGATTCCCATGGCCATCTTCATAAGAACTTATATCCAAAAATACTTTCTTACGGAAAATGCTCTTTATATATATTTTATTTTAAAGGTTTTAATCTTAACGTCAAACAGAAGATGAATTGCTGGATTAACAAATGAATATACTGAAAACGCAGGAAATGATTCCACAATTTCAAGGACGATATTAAATAAATAGTTATCCATTAATAGTAATCCGTGCAAAAAATTTTTGACTCAAGAAAAGTTGTCGTTACACAATGAAAGTGGTAAGCTCAACTTTTCAGATAAACAAAATATTTAAAGTTATTGTTCTAAATTATAACTATTTTTACGTCTGCGGAACTTGGGGATTATCGGAAATTTTTTGTTTTCTTAACAAACACTTGGTAGTTCTTATAGTTACTTTTAAGTGCTAAATATGCCGAATGCTGCTTATTATTATTGCATAGCTTTCGAAAATGCCTTCTCGCTGGTATGTGAGTGGCAATCAAACTTTTACAAACTGAGGCATGTTGCATGCAGCACTCGCCAGACTGCATATACAAATGGACATGCAAAGGGAGTGTACAAAGATTGGTGGTTCGGTTTCAAAAGCTCGCTTAATGCTTGCAGGATGGTGAAAAGGCGAGGGGGAACGGAGACAGAGAAGGCAACGGATGCTAAGGAATAAGGAAGAATTAGAATTTTAGGTATGTGAGCGCTCGAGGGCAAACTGGCAGAGGTCCTAATGCAGAACTTCGACAGGCACACACGAACGTAGATGTAGCCTCGATTTAGAGCCCCCTAGAAGCCTGCCATCCAGTGCAACTGCGCTGACTCATTCGGCTTCTGCTCTGCGCAAACATCTACCCCACGCGTTATCGGCCTTTCCCGCGTTATCGGCCCACTCGCCACTTCATACGCGCGTGCGCTCAAAGGTAATCGATACTTCTGCCCCATCTGATTGGCGGCAGCCGACAGAGCACTCATCCCGCAGCCAAAACTATGCAAATCAACACAACTTCGTGGACATATTTGGCGAGCAGATGCAGCTGGCAGTCGGCTCGTAACACAGACGTTGTAAAGGCAGTAAACCTCTACCAACACCGTCTTCCCTGACTCTTGAGTTTGGCGATCCTTCTGTTGTCGACGCTACTACAATTGACGTTTTAATTTACCATACTAACAGCCTAGGTACTTGCCAAAAGGCCCAGACACGTGTTTTACCGGTATTCTGCCGCTGCTTGACACAGCTGTGAGGGGTCTGGCTCATCAGTGGGTCCCCCAGCTTTCCCTATCTGCTTTCTGGTTAATATACCGGTTTTGAAAGTTCAGCTTTTGAAGCTCCAGAGAAATTAATTTCTGATCGTGGTATATATCAGTATATTTAAAGTCTATAGGCGTAGACTGAAATGTTCAGTGTATATTTGTGTTGAAACCCGTCAACTTTCAAAATCGGTATATCAACCAGAAAGCAGATAGGGAAACCTGGGGCACCCACTGATGAGCCGTATCCCTCGCAGCTGTGTCAAGCAGCGGCAGAATACCGGTGAAACACGTGTCTGGGCCTTTTAGCAAGTACCTAGGCTGTTAGTGAGGTAAGTTACAACGTCAATTTATACTACTAAGGACTGTCTGATGGCAGCATTTGTATATTTCACAGTAGTTGACGGGTTTTGACACATATATACACTTAAAATTACGGTCTACGCCTATAGACCTTAAATATACTGATATATACCACAATCAGAAATTAATTTCTCTGTAGATTAAAAAGCTGAGCTACTACAATTGTCAGAGGTAGTATTGTCTACAACAGAAGGATCCCCTAAATCAAGAGTCAGGGTAGACAGAGTTTTACTGACGGAAAATAGACGGTAGAAAGGCTGTTTATGGGCTAGTTATCAGCTGCGTATGCACGCCAGGCGTGTCCGCAAAATTGTGGCGTTGAGTGAAGCTTTGGGTGTGGTATGAGTGCTCTGTCGACTGCAGCCAGTCAGATGAGGCGAAAGTGTCGATTACTTTTGAGCCGCGGGGAGTCGACAGTGCGAAAGAACAAGAGTGCGCGGCGTGCCTGGCTTGGCGAACGAAGGCAGTGTGAGTCAACCCAGCAGGCTCGCACAGCCCCTCTGGGAGGTTCCAAATTATTTACAGCGCTAGGAAAATCAACAAGGAATTACTTCAGCAGGAAGACGAGTTATGGCGGTTAGTTCGGTTGATTAAACCCTTACAAAATTTGAAAGGAATGACTGCTACTGTTGCGGTACATAAACTGCTCTAATTTTTTCGATAATCTTGTCTCCTTGTCTCCTTTAAAGAATCTTCAGTTCTCTCGTCCGCAAGGCCACCATGAAAAATTGTCTCATCATCAGATGTTATGGCTTTCTAACTGAGATGAGGTCCAAGTCACTCCGAAGCTTCGTTCGTTAATGCTCCCGCGAGCACCTCGGGTTGTTTTAACACCGTCTTCACGCCCGATCAAAATAATTAAGTAAGGATAGATTGTGGGAGATGAGGCGAAAGTTGGTCTCACTATACAATAATTCAAGTATGAGTAATTGGTACTGAGCGCATTTTCTGGGGAACGCTGTGGGTATCGTTGCGGTCGCCGCCATCGACTTCCTGTAGAATCAAATTATTTTTTGCTATTTTGGGGTCTTAAAAATGGATTGTCAACTTCAGAAAAAGTAGCATTTTCAACAACCGCCTCTTTTCGCCGCTGCTCCTGATATTTGCGCACGAAGGGAGTGCCATGCCGTGCAATTTTGGTCCGTAAATTCATCCGTTGACGTTTGGAGGACGAGGAAGTCCTCTGTCCCCGCGGACAAGTGACTGCCTTCTACTAGCACAGCTGGAATGCATTTTGGAAAATAAATGAGGTAAGGCTTACCTATTTGACTTCAAACGAGGCGACAGGAATAGAAACACCCCGACTAAGTTATAAATGTGACCATGCACATTGTTTCAGGCAGAGGAAATAGTTCCCTGTGCTAGAATGAACCACTCAATTTTCGGTCCATAAGTTTAACCATGAAAGGCTCGAAAACCAGGAAGCCCCCGGCCACCGGGAGAAAACGACTGCCTTTCACTGGGACAACTGGAATGCATTTTGGAAAATAAATGAGGTGGGGCTTACCTTTTTGACTCCAAACCAGAATAAAAGAATAGAAAAGCCCCACTTAAGTAAACAGGGTGACTCCTTGCATAAATTCCAGGGAAGAGAAATACAGTAAACGCCACGTATCACGCAACATTTCGACATGGGCGAAAGATTGATACTGTTTCGCTAATCCGTATTGACTTAGGTTGTGATACTGATTATCGTTTAGTCTATTCTGAAGTTTATTTCAACATGATAGGACGCGGGCTTTTTAACGAGCTTCGTTCCGACTACCAGCAAAAAGTATCTATTTAAAAAACTGACAACGTAAGTAGTATGCCTTTGTATCATTGATTTTGACTGCCTTTATAAATTCGGATATATTTTACAGACAACATGCACGAAAAATTATTTATTGTACTTGTTTGATAGCAAATTACGCGTTCTTCAAATTCTATACCCGAAGAAAGGGTAGCTTTCGGTTATAAGGGTTCTCACGCGAATGAACCAGCATGAACTCGCCGTAAAATGGAATGACAAGCTTACCCTAGTGGGCACCCACGCAGCCATGCCGGGGCACAGCTTCGACTTCGAACACATGCGAATAATGGGCCGGTCAGACGGCCGAACTTCACGCCTGCTGTAGGAAGCATGGCATTCATGCGCGGACTCAATTAATAGGCATATCGAGCTTCCAGATGCCTACCTGGCGTTGCGCGAACAAATCGATGGCAGAGCTCAAGGCCACTCCCGGCAGAACCGACTTAAATACACTGTGAGTCGTAGGATTTTTCATTCCTTAACATTGACCTCGTGGGAGAGTTCGAAACGTCGGACAAATACACTCCTGGTCCCGGAGAACGTCTTACCATCTTCTATTCAGTTATCTGGGCCTCGCGTATTCTCAACCATTCAGAATTACTGTCTTTGAGCGTTAGACTTGTGATCAAAAGGTTGCGCGTTCGGGTTATGGATGGTCCACCACTTGTGGTTGGGTATGACTGGCTGATGACGGTTAATACGCCAGAAATGACCATTTTAGTCCTCTTCTGTCTTTGTCTCTAATGTTCTCGTGTCTGCGGCCGACATTCTCACCATTCTACCTATAATGTGTTAGTTGTTGAGAGGCGGCTGGCAGTGTTCGAGAGCGACCCCTAAGGCACAACAGGCAGAGTGAGTTCTGTGACCAGTGATCATGTTCCCCAAGGAAACTTGTAAGGCAACGGGTCCGTGGTCTTCTGATTAACGGCGCTTGGAGCGTTCGACTTCTGAGCAAAAAGGTTGCGCGTTCTAGCCGTGGATGGTGCCCCACCTCTGGTTGGGTATGGCTGGCTAGGCTTCCAGTCTTCCGTTGTCGTTGTCTCTAATGCTCTCCTGCCTATTCTCGGTAGCAATCAACAGGAAAATGGATCCACGGAGAGCGTTTGACTGCCTAACCAATCCATCAGGATTCAACTCTCTGGTCCCTCAGATCCGGGCTTGCTTATAGCTAGCTGATGACGACGAATAAGCTAGAAATGACATCACCTGACTGTATCTCTGCATGATTTCTGGTCACTAGGCGACCACCCGCCCCAGGAAAAAAACGAACCTAATCTGTGAACGTCCGATGTGAGTGGTTGTAAAGGCCTGCCACCGTCAGGAATTTCGCTTGCGTCACAGTTAGCCACGCTGACAACCAGGGGAGTCTCTCTTTGCCCAGATGTGCATGTGTGTGTAATCATAGCATAAAGGCACAGTTCCTTCAAAGGAAAGGGCTTCGCACCGCGTTAAAAGCACGAATAGTGCTACTGCTGAAGCACATTGACACAAGGTCGCTTTTTTAAGCAGGCGGGGGATGGAAAAACTGGCTTGCACAAATGCCGATAATAGCGCACTTATGTAGCACGTCAGACAGAGACTGGGCATTCACCAGCCTGTTGTCATCAGTAAGTTGCGCACGGCCAAATCACGTAGCGCTGCACTACAAGGCAAAAATGCTGAGAGCTTTCGCGATAGAGACTGTCATATTAAAGGGCTCACCACGGAAACTAATCCCCCCCCCAAAAAATAATTATGCAATACGTGACCGGCGGTAGTGGTACGTTATTTTTAATTTGTTATTTTGTGAACTTTTTGAAACTATCCCATTTTTTAAATGTTATATTCTAATTTATTTTTCACTTATCGCATGAGTAGTCTTTGTTATATATTATCATTTTATAATACTCTGAGGTATGGGTACCTAGTATCGCCTCCATCCTATCGCGCGCTACAACTACATGCTATGCGATGAGCGACCGCGAGACCGTCCCGATATCGCTTATCTATTGGCCTAAGCTGCTACGCGGCACGGTGTGACAGTTCCCCCGTCGATTTCGACTATGGGCACCAGGCGTTCTAACAGCCCCAGCAAACGCTGAAGCAAGCCGCAACAGACACTGAGGAAAGCTAAGCAAGCAACACGAAGGCTGCAACAGACAGAAGTAGCGCAGCAAACTGCCGCGAAAGAAAAACAGGAGTTTAAGCAGACTTGCGGAGAATATGCCCACTCGCTCGCCCCTCCCACCTCCGTTTCCGGTGTAAAGACAGTCAATAAGACCGGGGATGGGGGAGGGTGTAGGTGGCTGGCGCGATAGTCACTCAGCACGCGCACACTTGACACAACCATCTCGCTAGGTATGCTCCCGCGTGTGCGGAAGCGCCATAAAGGCCACATTAAGAAGGAGCCATTGCAGCTTGACTCTCAGTCCTCCTTCTCCTTTTATACGCACACACAAACACACGCGTACAAAGAAGCAGCAATGTACGGGGGCCAGAGCTTTTTCGTCAGTTGGTAAACCCTCCAAGCCACGGCTTTTAGCGCACCATGATAGATTCAAGCGCTTTCAGATTTATTATAGTGAGGAGAGAAGCGCACCGAGGGTGCGCCTCACTCTCTCCTCCACTGCTTAATGACCGCCTAGCTACTCGGGCACCTGAGAGAGACGCCGCACGGTGTAGCGGTATGCATACAGACAGACACAAATAGACAATATGCGTCGAAGAATAACATGCGATTTCAGAAACGAGAGGTTTATTGACCTGACGTTTCGGATTCTGACTCGAAACTCTCACCAGAGACAATTCCAAGTGAGAATAGTGGAGACAACAGAAGTATAGTATTTATATTTGCCATGTGGTCCCATACGATCTATAATTATCAGATTTACGATCATCGCTGGGGTCACGGCAGATGCGATTTTTGCCGCATGTGAATCATTAATTGCTGCGAGTTCATCATCCATGTTGGATGCGGGCGGGAGGATTACTCGGCAGTGGCATTTTCGGATGGTCTGAGCACTCCTCACGTGGCTGATTCCTATATCGAAGTAATGTCTCAATGTAGAATATGGGAGTGAGCGGTCATTACGTTTGTTAATAGTCTACGGACCAGAAAACCGTAAAGACTCGGAGGTCACGCGGTTGTCATCTGTTGCACGGATTTTGGCTTCGTTGAGCTGGAAATTATGGCCGGGTGTCGTCGCGTGGGCTGCACCCTGAGATTTAGCCTTATACCCCCTCACTACTGCTGCTGCTGCGTCCTCTGCCATTCGTGTCCGGCATAATCTTCCAAGTTGTTCGACATTTCAACTACAAACCCAAAGCGTGATCACAGGAAAACTACGTCCTATAACTATTGCACTTGCCAATATTGGAGAATATGAGAGTTCCAGGAAGGGGTTTAGAAAAAGAGGATGTGATCACAGGAACGAGTTTTATTTGCCTGACCTTTCGCATTCCGTTGGGAACCTTAATCATAGGTAATGGTAGCATAGTCATAGTCATGCGCAGATAGCATTGCAACTACGACTATGCTACCATCACCTATGATTAAGGATTCACGACGGAATCCGAAACATCAGGTAAATAAAATTTTTGTTCCAGTAATCGCATCCTGTTCATCTGAAATATTGCACTCCTTACATATCCACTACGCTAAACTGCAGTTGTTGGAGTAGAATCGCAGCGATCATTTCTTCTTCTTCTTTTTCTTCTTCAGAACTGCTTCTTTGAGCTGATCTTCTTGTTTCTATTGACAGTTAACATATGCCCTGCATGATTAGTAACAAGGTACGCCCAAGATGCTAGCGAGCCCTCTCAAAGACAGCTAATTAGCCTCAACGCTTGAGCTTAGCAGGCTATCGGTTGATAAATTTGAGTCTAGAAGCAGAGGATGCGATCATTGGAAAAATAGTTTTATTTTTCTGAGGTTTCGGATTCGGTCGGGAATCCTTAGTAATAGGTGATAGTTGTGTAGTCATAGTCATGCGCAGATATGACTATGACTATGCAACTATCACCGTCGGAATCCGATACGTCAGAAAAATAAAACTCTTGTTCCAGTGATCGCATCCTTCGCTCCTGAACTGCTTCCTGGAACTCGCATTTTCTCTGCTATTGATAGCTGGGTCTGTCAAAAATATATTTCCGTTTTTTATTTTTATGTATACCAATCTTGTATAGGTAATAATAAAGCAAATATAGGAGGAAGCGTTCTTCCAAAGGTCGGTAGTGTCGGTCCTGATGTGACTGCTCGCACTGCAAGATGGATATATTGGTCACCTGAGTTCTTATCGGAAGCCAGCCGTCAGGTGAATAAATAAAGCATGTTTTCGATAGAACAAAGCAATCTCCATCTTTTTCCCCAGCGTCTTGCACAGAGATTCATATCGAGATCGCAGCGGTCCATATTACTAATTTTCCCTGAATCAGCAAAAGGGAGCCTACTCTAAATTGTGAACTAGCAGGTTAATGCTCACACATGAACCTCGATATGAGCCTCGGGCTTTAATCCGAAAGCCGCGAACGCAGATTGCCGACGCCACAGCATGCTACACTCCTCACTTAAGAGGAGATCCCCGTGTTCAGCTGGTCACGGAGGACCCGTCAACAGCATAAGCGCCAGAGCGAAGCCCCCTGGGGAGCCGATACAAAAGGTTTCGACTGGACTCACCTGCGCCAGATCGATTACATCATGTCGTCTGCGGAAGCCCATCTTGCCGAGCAAAAGACCATCTGGACCAAGGAGAGAGGGAACCAGACGCGGCTCAACACAAGAAGCACCCTCGGTGAGGTTTATATGCAGTCCCGCGGAGTTCAGGTTGGAAGTAGCACGCAGAAAATCCATAAGGCAGGAGCCGGTAGACGAGGAGGAGGAAGAGGCACCAGGGGATTGTTGGGCGCGAAGACGGCGAGCAACGGCGCCATTCATGAGGACGGAGACTGCCGAAAAGGCTGGAGTCTGGCAGACCATCTGGTCTGCGCTAGGGGAGCCGACGGCCTGTGGCCTGAGACATTCAACTAGGCCGCGGTCACGCTCCTCGGCGTAGAATCCGTCGTCAGCCACGATGGCCAGACGCAGAGCCTACAGTTTGAGAGTAGGCAGTGGACTTTTAACATGCACCATCTGACATCCAGCAAGTGTGGAAGGTCCTGAAACATCCACTGAAATTTTTAATCTATCTTGTAGAAGAAAAACTGTTTGAATGGGGCGGTAATGCTTATCAGTTGGAGGTTTAAACGAAGAAGTAGATGCGAGAACGGTAACGAGGCCGTAATAGCAAGCATCCCCAGGCCACCCACGCCGTCACGAGACAATGGCACCTTGCGTCTTCACACCTCCCAACGAAACGCGAGACGAGGACGACGGGATAACATGAACTAATTGTCGGACCCCTTCCCTTCCCACCCTTTCTCCCTCTGGTCCGCAAGTAGGACCAGAATCTGATCCCTTTGATTTTCTTGACAATTCTTTCCACTTATCCCTCCCTACTACTTATTACTACTTATTGGTTGCTTAAACTTTTTAACTCTACCTGATGATGAATTAATCGCCTAACTTGACTTCCTGAACTGTATAAGCCTGACGTTTCGGATTTCGTCGCAGATCCATAATCAGTGTAGAAATAGCAGTAAGGGTGTACGTCGGGCATGGCGAGGTACAGTATTTCTAGGTATACAGTCTACTGCATACCTATGGTAATTAACGGCTCACCCCCCCCCCGTCGAGGACAGTAGCCCGCTTGTACGTTTATTGTCCGGTGGCAGGCGTGCCAGTCATGACCTGCTGAAATGTCCTCACCCGTGTTGGCCATGTGCGTGATAGGTACATTGGGGGCCCGTCACCCATGTCACAAGCAGCCCGCCGCTCAAACGATTGCCACCTCTCGCGAGAATTCGGATCTCATCAATTTCGAGTGCGTGGCCGAGTCTCATCGAATGAAGCGCGACATGAGAATCGGCGTCATTTCTCCACATAAGGCTTTAGAATTAAGGAAAGTCACACAGTGGGAAACAGAAAACCATAGACCTTCAATATAGTCACATTGTCATCTTGACAAAACACAATCACTGGACGCCTGCCATATTCCTTTGATTCAATTTTTGGAAATATGAACAGGACTGCATTTTCTGATAATCTTCGCGTTTAAATCGACCCCGTTACCGTCTGAAAGTACCATCATGACGAGACCTTATACACAACAGACGTCTGCCTGCCCAGTAGTCTTTGGAGATTTGTTATTAACTCACGGAGATGCTTTTTGATAATGGAAAAAGCTCCTACAGGTAAACAAATCCTACTTAAAGCGGCTTCTTTCTTCGATTCTCATGTACGCGTAATTAATATTTCTAGGAGGTCACCGTTGTATCTTACAAAATAATGACCTAATTCTGCATTTTCATCATCGATGACGGTTCAGTCCCTTTAAATTAGTTAGCCTATGCAACCGAGGGACATTTATTTCAGCTCGGGACGAATGCAACTTTTCACCAAAAATACAATGCAGGGGTAAATAGAAGAGATTCTTGTTCCTGTTTCAATGCAATGCAGTGGAGAACCCACTACCCAGGAGCTGTAACAGTATTAACCTCAGATTCGTACAGGAGCCCATCCTATTTTGTGTCACAACTGTAATTACTCTTATACTGGCCAGTAGGTAGTGGAATTCACTTCATGACAGGCCCAGAGCTGCCGGAGATCTAGGTTTCAAACAGCAAGTTCAGTCTCAATCAAGAACACACAACCAACGTTCCAAAGCTGTCATAACAAGAACTGTACATGTTTAAACGTTCATTCCAAACCATACAAGATGGGTTCGAGTAACAATCTGAAAGAAAAGGCCATTTCGGTATTTGCATGGGTCTTCTTTTTCCACTCTTTCAACCGCAGACAGCTTTCACCAGACAGTTGTGAATACAGTTCACTACTATCAGATGATCCTTCTTGTGAAAAGCATTCAAAAGAACAAGGAATCAATGAGAAGAATAGTGTACAGTCGCAGAAACTATCAAAACATGAACATTTCCCTAGATATACAATTCTCGATGGAAGAAGAAAAGGAGCAGCAGCTGCTTTTCCTCGATGTACTCGTAATGCGAACGTCCAACGGCGAAATAGAAACAACTGTCTTTGGGAAGGTGACAAACACCGCAGTTTCCCAATTTTTACCACAAACATCCGGTGGCTCACAAAGGAAGCTGCGTTATAACGCTGTTTAAAAGAATCCAGGCTCACTACAGAAACCTGGAAGAAAAAGCTATTGAGATCCGATATTTCTGCGACCGGTTTATGCGAAAAGGCCATCCGAAGACCTTTAGAAGACCATGCCTACGTACTCGCCCCTGACAACTCCAAAAGAACCAGCCTATGCGATACGGCATGCACTGCCATGAAATAGAGCCATTTCAGAAGCGACCAAGCACACTATAGCGAGTCCAGGCGTCAGAGTTGAACGCCGGCTAAAGGCCACCATGCGCAGCCGAGTCATGAGGATCAAGGAACAGTTAAATCTCAGTGAACCGTTCGGTGTAGTGCATTTCATACCGTGCCTAAACTGTCCTTGAAATTACACAGGACAGACTGGACGCGCGTTGGTTTTAAGGTGGAGTGATACAGCATCAAAAGTGACTACGTACACCTACCAGACAGGTCACGAGTTAAATTTTGCAGCCGCGGAGCTAATCACTCATACTGGCATTAAGTCCGGCCAAGAACTGATTGAAGCTTGAGCCAACTCAATCAATTGATTTATCGATCTGGCGCCCGCATAGAGGGGCCCGCGCTGTCAACTCCAAACTGACGTCACTGGCGATTGACAGGTCTCTACCCCTTATAACTGTTGCTTGTTTTTCGTTGCTGTTTTTATCTTTGATGATGGACTCCACTAAGAGTTCGGTGATCGATGTGTCTTCGCCATCGTGTATTCTGGTAGTGTTGCATAGCAACGAGGGCGCAGGTATGGCCCAGTAGCTTACTGCGATAGGAGGGGGCACACAACAATCATTTCTGTATACTCGCCGTAAAATACAGCCTACTTTACTCAGATATAAAAATTAATTATTCAGCATAATTAACGCGGGTAGCTTAGCCGTTGCTCTATCAAATAAAACGAGTCAGACTCTTTTCTGTACAGGCGAAAGTCCAGAGAACAGAAGTATGCAAACTCGATGGGAAGAACAGTGTTCAGCCGCAGAAACTCGCAAAATATGAACACCAAAATGCCCCGGTTTTCGATTATGTTTGGGCACGCACATACGGGACAGGGCGGTAAAATCGCAAATCTTAAATATGGTACGCTTCTCTGTGTGCATTTAAACGTTTTAATGCACACTCATATACGAACGAGCACACATACGCACACAGAGTCTCACAGCTTCCATCGACTGGTAAGCAGAATCCGTCTGTCACGATGTCACGCCCAGTCAGACTTGGGGTGAAAGGGTGCAAAGGGCGATCGGAGGGGGCGAATGATCACTCTGACGATAGAAAGCAAACAGGTCACATAGAGTCCCAGCAGGGTTGGCTAACTGACGGCATAACACAAAAGTGACCCGGATACATCACGCGACTGCTGACAACATCGCAGAACTCCCTGGCACCCGAATGGGGCAGGGTATCTTGGTCTGCAGAGGTGCAAGACGCGACTACATTGCCAAAACAGTGGATGGTGAAATAATAATGCGAAAAAGGCGACTTTTCGTATAAAAAGGATAGAAGTAAAAATACAGAAAGTCATAAATGTTGAGCCTGAGGCTAGTTCACTTTCAAAACGGTGTTTCCTAACAATTGTGTCCCTAGTGACCAACTGTTTGGGCGTGTCCCCTCTGGGCAGTTCGAGACACCGAGGCCCAAAAGCGATGTCAGCGGCAAAGCAGCCTATGCATGTTATTGAGCTCGCTGTATTTTTGTCTGTATTCGGTGGTGGTGCATTAGTAAATTGCAGCTATTATCACGAGTACACGACATGTATAACTTCTAGTCTGGAAACCCAGCGACGGTAGAGGCAAGGCCCAGAAGGTTAGCCAGGCCAGCCGTGCATTCATGCCAGTCCTGCGGCTCTCTGGCCGAGGATGAACCCATCATGCGTGTTCACGCCTGCTAATTCGTACTATAGCGACGAGTTCGGGACAAAGTTAATTGGAATTTGTTTGTTCACCAATCTATCTCTCAGGATAGGCACATCCTGAGAGATAGATTGGTGTAAAAACAAATGCTATATACTCCCGATCAACAACCGGCAAGACATTGAATTCAATGGCTCAATGATTAGGCGTCTGTCCCTGACCGGCGGCGCACGAGTTCGAAACTCGGGTGTGGTGGCAAGTTCAGCGGCTACACTAGACTTGGCTGCCCGTAGCTGATAAGGGCCAACAGCCCGAAATAGCTACACTACAGTGCCTATCTTGCCGAAATAATAAGAACGTAGTTAATTGTCAGACACCTACCCGTCCTCTCCCCTTGCCGATACCAAATGACATAAGCCAGTGAGGTGGAATAAAAGCAAAAGAGAGCAAACAGTGAAACAAACAAAAAAACCTCCTTGGGCGGTTTTCGGAAACCGTACAAATCTGAATAGGATTATCGAATATATTAGAGCGAAAAAACCGTTGTTCATGGGAGGAAGATATGCACGAAATAGGAACGTCATGCGAATGCGACCCTGGGAGGGTTCGAAAAGCTCCCAATTAGTCTGTTGCTACTCTTCACCAATCGAAACCTAATTTGCCTTCACCTCTTCACTGAAGCGAAAACGCATTTAACAAAACGGAACCATACCCATTCTTCGAGTAAAAAACTTGTAAGAAGAAAAAAATTTACTTGTAAAACTCAAAAAAGATCGGGTATTTTCTGTGCCTATTTTCTAGGAAATATGCTCGCACCGATAACTTTGTCAAAAATCAATGAAAAAGGTCATATATTCAGATCAATAATTAAGATATTTCTGTGATAATTGCAGATATCGAATTTATAAGCTCATATATGGAAATGCCGGTCAACGATTAATAAATTAAAATAGAATTTGAGTTGACCCAATTGTGAAAAAAACTCAAATTCAAATAAAGCGAATCTGCCAAACCTCCTAATCATTAAGTCAGCCTAGTAGTCATTCTGGTGGATTCTAGATGATTGCTTAGGAAATACTACTTGGGCAGTCAGCTTGCCCTTCAGTATTGGTTGATTGCATACGAGTTGTAAATATGGGCGGGTAATATCGACCCAAGTTTGATGTAATTCAAGGCGCTAGGTGGGGCGTTTATTGCTCAATTGTTAGAGCGTTGGCTTCCGGTAAAGGCCTTCTCTACTACGCGGGTTCAAATCCCGCCGAAAGCCTCGAGTTTTTTCACAATTTGGTCAACTCAAATTAAGAAAATCTTCCAAAACTCCTAATAAAATGGAATTGCCATGTGCAATCGTAAACGCACCATTTTCTGCATATTAAGCGAAATTTCTATCCACCAAATTTCCTTGTAATTACTTCTGCTGTTCGATTACGACGAACTCCAGGTCGTTATTGAAATAGTGGCGAACACTTTTAAGAATTTCGCTGTTTTCAGTCAAGTGTCGATAAATAAGGATGGTGTTCTACGTGTTTAAAAAAACGCTAAAAAGGAAATATTTATTTTAAAAAAATTACGAAAATAATGAATTTTTGGACGTTCTTTCTTATGCAGCTGTCTGGTTTGGTCATGGTTTTAGAACCACCCAAACATGTTAATTCAATGCCGTGGAAAAGGAAGGGTTCAACGAAAGTAACAAAATGATGTGCCTCAAAAACATTACTCTGAAATGGATTCTGTTGCAGCAAACAACATTTTGCGTCTCAATTCAATTCTATGAGCAAGGTAAGCAACCTCAATCGCGTGGTAAACTGCCACCTCAAATCTCACTTTCCAAATTTCCTGAGTTAGGCAATCTGTTGTCAGATACTCTTCTTAAATCGAAGAAGCACTTCAGAATTTCGATCAATATTTTTAGCAGTTCGGTCATGGACTGCAGTCGCTTTTGTGCTGTAAAACTCTACTTAAATATATAGTTCATCAGGATGATACCTAACCGAAAGTCAGCCGGTAACATCACTGAAATACAAAAACTCTCAGAAACGTTTCTGCCATTGTTTATGATGAAGGATCCAGGATGGAATCCGAAAGGTCAGGCGAATAAAGTACTTGTCCTTAAGATTGCATCTGCTCCTTTTCAACTACCTCCGGTAAAAGTTATATTTATGGTCCACTACAGCATGAAAACACCCCATCCTTGTGTAATACGGGATCAGGTGGGACATATCAAGGAAGAAAAAATAACTTAAAATAAAGTGCGTACAAAGGTAAAAAATACTAAAAATAATTATTTGAATAACCAAATATTTGTGCACGATAATTATACTGAGGAATACAACCAATAGGAAACAAGAAGGCTCAATAGAGCCCATGTGGACACAGTCGGCGAGTCTTTATCAATTCTATGTCTATGACGGATTTTTCTCTATTTTTTAATCTCACGAACGCATTGAGTTCGGACATCATTCGAACTTCAGACAGGCAGCAGATACCCACGCTGTATTGATTAATACTGCTCGTCGTCCGACTTTTGGTACGAGGTTCTAAGAATTTCGGCACCTTCCAACATCTGATATCCCGAGTCCGTCCCAGATTGAGTAGCCCAGCTCTCATACCATTTTCTCGCATTACTAGATCAGAGTGGCGGAGCGTGTTGGTTTCCATGGGGACCCTAGCATGGATCTTGATATTTTAGTCGGAAAAATTTTCATTTGACTTTTTGGAGACTGTGAATATAAACCGATAAGCTACAGTCAGTTTAACGGTTTGTTGGAGGACGTTAACTTTAGTAGATTAACTCAGGAACCTAAACACAAGGCACCAGTGGCAAGCAGACTTACCTAATGAGGGCTCTTGGACACCACGCATCAACTAAACGAAAGGGACTGCAGAAGATTAGGTGGCCAGTAGGTGTAGGCCTTCGATAAACACTTATCAGGTCATTACATTTATACTGGAAGGGGGAAAGGGGGATAATAAACAAAGAGCTCAAGAAAATCCAGGACCTGTTTCGACAGAACGGATATCCTGGCAGATTCATCATAAAGAATATGATGGAGAGAGAAACAAAGCCCACCACGCCTACTAAGGAAAAGAAGACGCTATTCTTTAAAGTCCCCTTTCATAGGGATTCGGCAAGTGAACTCACAAGAAGACGCCTTGACTAAGCCGTGGCAAGAACCTTCCCGAAAACAAGAGTGCAGGTGTTATTCTCAACCAGCCTGGTCCTGCACGGCCAAGGTAAGGATAAGTTGCCAGCTCAGACCACTTCCACGTGCATTTAATCATTTACTTGCTCCTGTGGAACAGGTTATATCCGTCGCACGAGTCAGCGCGTATCCAACAAATACGGGAGGACTTCCCGGCATGGCTGAGCAAAGGTGAAGTCAGGAGTATAAATAGTGCCATTCTTGCCCTCATGGTTGATTTCCGACATCATGTGGACCCCAACGAAGTCTTCAAAATGGTTTATAAAGTCCCAGCAGAAGCAACCGTGATCCGGTTGATGAAGTCGATTTTGTGCGCGCAAAAGAACCTCCTGAAAGCCCTGAGCTTGATATGGCCACATTATTGCCCGCATTTTTTTCTGCGCTCCCTCCCTCCCCCCTATCCAACCTCAACAAATACTCATTGCCACGTAACCAGCCGTATATTATCAACCACCTCCCCTATTCTGGTGACTAATTTGCGCGTAAATATGAATGTAATTGCCCGCATGTTTATCTAGTACCTTTTACCCGACCCCATATAAATACAATGGTTTGAAGAGAAGCTTCTACTGAATCCTCTGACGGGAAATGGACTGCATCAGACTTGGGAAACAGTCGATGCCAAATTAGTAAAACAAAGAAAGTCTACGGCTACGAAGTAGGCAGACCTGTGCGGGGTTTCGTGCCCCGATATGTCCTTCGTCCTGCTCAAAAGCCAGCACACACAAAGAGAACACACGCACGCATTGGCCGTGCTGTCAAACGCTGGTAAAATCGTGGCAGCCTGCACTTAGCGCTGATGCGCTGACCCACTTTTTATTCGCTGCCGTGCGCGCCAGTGGCCGACTCGCTGGAGGGCTGCGCGTTACTCATCTCGCCTTCACTTACAAGTGCCTGTCCGTCACACACTCACAGTGGGAACCACGTGTGATCTCCTCTTGCCTGCCTCTCGGTCGGGTCGACGCTTCGCGAGCCTGCCGCCAAAATCTGTACACCTATTCCTGATTGGCTGAGGCAAACATAGAACTGGACAGGCGTGTATCTGATCCTGTGCGCCTGTACAATCTCCTCATGGAGCCATGGAGCCAGGGTGTCGACACAGGACTTGTAGATTTCTGCAGGAATACCGTCCTCTCCGCACGCCTTGTTGTTGCGTAGCCTCTGCATTGCATCGGTAACTTCGTCTTCGGAAGGGATGTTACACGACACTGCGTAGGCAGGAGAGGATTGAAACTCCGCTGTGGAGGAGAGGGAGGGTGTGATGGGTTGTTCGTCAAAGTTGAGTAGGTACTCGAAGTGTTCACGCCAGCGATCGACCTTGGCCGAGTTGTCGGCAATAAATCCTCCATTCACATCGCGAACAGAATCACAGAGTGTCGGGGGCTTACCACTAACCTGGCGTATGATTTGGTACAATTTTCGGGTGTCACCAACATTAGAAGCCTGCTCCATAGAAGTCACCGTTTCGGATCAATACTTCTTCCGATCATCTCTAGTCGACTTTACTGTCAGCTTTGGAAGTTGGCGGAAGGAGGCATCGTTCCGGGACCTGGCTCGAGTCGTCTCGGCCGATAGCTGCAGGGTTCTTCCGCTGATCCAGTCAATGCGGCGCCACTGAGTGAATCCGAGAGTCTTCTCAGCTGCCCCATACATGGATGTCTTCAGTGATGGCCACTTGCTACTGCCCTCGTTGTCAGCCTGGGTCATAAGACGGGACTGAATTTCTGTGCTTAGAGCCTCGGTAGTGTTGGTTTGCCGTAGATTTGCGACATCAAGGCAGTTTGGGCACAGATGAGAGGTGAAAATTCAGGCACGTGCGAACGAGAACATGATCAGACCCGTGGAAGTTACAAGTTTCGGCACCTCGCATGGACCTGCTATCGTGTACCCATCTGCGAAACCATGAACCAACTAGAATGTAATCGATCTGACTGGCGGTACGGCCATCGTTCGAATACCAAGTCAGTAGATGTTTGTGACGATGCTGAAAGCATGTGTTGGTAACAAACAGTCGGTTCTGTTCGGCAAACTGCAGCATCCTCTCACCATTGTCCGTTCGAGAGCCAAGCCCAAAACGACCAAGAATATGGTTGTTTGCCGGGTCACCGGGCCCAGTCCGGCCATTCCAATCCCCAGCAACAATTAGCAGATCTTGGTGAAATCGTCGTTCGGCTAGCTCCTGCAGCTGCGAGTAGAAATCATCTTTCTCTTGCTGTTCAGCCGCCGACGTAGGTGCATACACAGATACGGCCGAGATGTTCGTAAAATGGCCTCTTAGTCGAGCATAGGCCATTCGGTCGTTGACTGGTTCCCATGCTAGTAGTGCACGGTTAGCTTCTTCCGAGAGGACAATAGCCACACCGTGTCTACCAGATGAGTCACTCGGACCGCTGTGATACAAGGTAAAATAAGAATCAACCCCCGGGATTTTGATTTCTCGGGCGCCTGAGTCGGGGAGTCGGACTTCTGACAAGCAACAAACATCCACGTGATAGTCATGGAGACTGCGCGCTGTCAGACTTTGTGTACCAGGTTCCAGAAATGTTCGAAAATTCCAGCATCTAATACCAAGAGTCCGTTTTATGTTTAGTAGTCCAGCTTGCACATTATTCGCCCGCACCACCGGACAAGGGTTGCGAAGCGTGTCGGTTCCCGCGGACGCCGTAGCATGGGTCGTAGTAAGGTAAGGAGACATCATAAGGTTTCTTGGGAATTTTGAATACAGGCGGGTCCCTAATAGCCGCTCAGATTTTTTGTTCTAGGTTGTCTCCTATAGCACTTTGGCTCAAGAATCTTACCACAAGGCAGTGGTGTTGGTGGCAAGCAAACCTATTTAATGGCGGTTCACGCTCGCCATGTCAGTGTCGTCATTAGGCCTTGCGGCATTTTATAAGTCATTCGGTGGGCCAGACCTCAGCCCACCGCACCCTGGTAGCAATGTCGCCGCTGCGTCCGCGACTGCTTATTCGCCAGATCCGGGAGCCTGCTTATTTCGCAGCTAACCTTCACTGACAGGCCGCGCAAATATCCGCCACCCGTGGACGCGCCAGGTAGCCTGCAGCTTGGCAAACGGGTAACTCTCCTTTCTCGGGTAACCCGCCTTCATCTGTATGCAGCGCTATTGTAAGGCTCCTTTAGCGCAGTAAACCTCGTACTGTCAACACTGTCTTACCTGACTTGTGATTTTGGGAAACTTATTTTTGTCATCGCGGCATCTGTGGCTTTTGTGGTCAGTGCATCCTTTCTTTTGAGGGCTCCTGCCTTCTTCAGCTTGTCAATGGCCAGACTGGTGCTCGAAAGTTGGTCCTCCGTAGACACAATCAATAGAAATATTGACTTAAATCCGGCCTATCAGGCCCTGCGTACCAGACTTCAATCGATCCAGCCGAGGCCCACCACGCCAATGAGCGATTTACAGCTTCATCAATGGCAGCCACGACTGCAGCAGGGGGCAAGAGTTAACCGCAGTTCGCACGATCGGCATGAATCATCAACCCACCGGCGAGCCCAAACGAGCGAACGGGCTTATCACGGCAGGCCACAACGAAACTATCTACCAGACTATGAGGGGAGATCTCGCAGCAGCCACCCTGACGCACATGAGTGGCGTGCAGACCCAGTGGTGATCACATCAGTCGTGCAAGGGATGGGGGACGCACGTGACTGTGAGCAGACCGATGGCAGACGCCCGCTGAGCGCGCGCGATGCGCGGACAGATCCACCGATGACTACAACAGCCGTGCAGCCGATGGGAGACACGCGAGGCCGCCACCACTCCGGTTGCAGTCGCCCCTCGCGCGCGCGCAATGTGCAGACAGATCCACCGGGGACTACAACAGCCGAGCGAGTGACGGGGTCACACGAGGTCGTCTGCAGTCGCCCACGGAGAGGCAGAGGCCAATCCAGGACCAACAGAATGACCAGGGTCGGCGCATTGGGCCAAACCCAATCAACGACCAGCAGGACGACCAGGGTGCGCACGTAACACACCCCTATCATACGAGACAGTCAGCAAGACAAACCAAATCAAGGCAAGCAGGAACAATCACCTTATCACTCTGATGATGGAAACAAGCGTGTTTTCGAAACGTCAGCACCAATACAGTGTGGTCCATGAAGGCGCCTTTTCTTCTTCATCTTCTTTGGGGGATGGGGAGCGGGATAATTTATCTGGACCTCGTATCTTTAGTCATGTTAATATATATATATATATATATATATAC
>JAYGXS010000004.1:1110703-1140771 GCA_036362985.1 Ligula intestinalis | reverse complement strand
ACCGGAGCTGTCTTCCTAGGCCGGGAATCCTCCTAATGCCCCTACGTCCATTCGGTTTCACACTTTCAGGCTGGCCGGATGAGCTGGCTGAGCTGATGATTGTCACTTCCGGTTGTGGCTCAACTATGTGTGTGTCCACCATCGGCTCCCGAGTTGTCATCGATCGAAGAATTCGTCCTAGGCCGGTAATCCTATTTGCGCTCATGCGTCCATCCGGTTTCACACTCGCAGACTGACCGGATGAACTGGCTGAGCTGATGATTGCCACTTCCGGTTGTGGCTCAGCTATGGGTGTGTCCATCATCGGCTCGCGAGTATGCAGATTCGTGTTCCGTCTATGGTCCCGTTTGCTCTTTTCTTCATAAAGATGCGTTCGAAGGGCTTGGTAGGCCGTGGGAAGTATAACACAACGGTTGATTGAGGTTGCTCCCGTGTGCCAGGCCTCGATTGTCTCCCTGACCACGCGGTCATTTCCTCGACCCAGGATTTCGGCATTTTGGAAGGAGAATTTGTGTTCGGAATTCGCGCAGTGTTCCGCCACCAACGATCGATCGTCCATCCTGTTGACTGCCCTGTTGTGTTCTGCCATTCGCGTCTGCAGTCGCTTCCCCGTCTCTCCGACATAGTCGGCCGCACACGAATCGCATTTGATCCGGTAAACGACGTTGGCGGTTTCACCTCGGGGCAGGGGGTCCTTCGGGCGCATAACCAGTTGTCGTATTGTCGCCTCTGGTCGGTGGGCGATGCCGACTCCCAAGGGTTTCAGTAGACGGGAGACTGCCTCTGACACTCCATCAATGTGAGGCAACGCGCGCCATACTGTTGGTTGATCGGCTGTACAATTACCACCTCTGATGACGGAAGCCTGTACGCTTTTGAAACGTCAGGACGATAAAACAATGGTTCCCGAGATCGCCTTATCTTCTCATATATATATATATATATATATATATATATATATATATATATATCAAAGTGGGCCCACTCGGACCCAATCCAAAGTTTCTCGACATCCAATGAATTTCCTAGGTTTTAACCACCCTAGCCTAACGCATCTCAAGCAGTGCCTGTGACGAAAAACAATGCCGGAATTCATACTCAAACTTCGGAGGCTGTGTGGTAAAAGCCGTACTTTACATTTCACTTGATAAGGAAGCATATGTTTATGTAGATATCCGCATATTTCACAAAACGAATATTTTAAAACGGAATTCTGCTTTTGCTGCTTTATTCACTCTACATTTAAAACATAAGTTTACTTGGGACGTCCAATTTTTCGGAGTTTCGGGTCTTTATGAAAAAACATAGCATTTCTAAACAACGCAATATTACTTGATAAACGGCAATTTGTCTTCTTTTTACTAAGGGATGAGAACATAACTGCTGTAAGTCTTTAACAATAAGGTTTATTGGTATTGGTAAGGCACATCTTGGGCACCGTCAGAATCCTTGGAAAACAGGAAAGAACCTATAACAATCCCCGTCTTTTGCACTAAAATATTGGCTTTGTTTTTAGTTTTATGCTAAGTCAATTTTGTGCTAGATAGGGACTGTGTTCTAAGTGAAAACAAACTGTCTACAAGGGTACAATAATATCAAAAATGAAAAATTATATTCATGCAGTATAGGTGTTAGAGGTTTCGAGCTAAGAATATTTGAGGTCTGGCAACAGTCTATCATTTATGGATTTTTGATTGATCCTCTGCAGAAGTATATTCAGCTGCAGTCAGTTCAAAAAGTAATCTCATCCAGTTCGGCTGGAGAAACGCATTAATCCAGGGTGACATTTGGTCCGCTTTCTGCCTAGCAGTATTGTACATTTAAAAAAACTCGGCAACTGTCTTTGAGGGCAGTCGAAACAGCTAAGAACTATTTGCGAAGCACCGTCGTCATTCAGCAGCGAATATTGAAGACGCAGCTCGAGCTGCTGTTGCGTACCAGGGATTTTTTGTAAAAATCCTCCAACCGACTGCAAATGTTTTAGTGGGAAGAATTGAAGGGAAGCCCCTTTGCCCATAGCATTGAATATCCGAGTTCCAAGAAGCAGTTCAGAAGTAGAAGAAGAAGCGACCAGCAGAACAAGAGTTTCATTGTCCTGACGTGTCGGATTCCATCGAGAATCCTTGATCATAGTTAATCGTAGAAAAGTCGGAGATATGCGCAGATAAGGGGTGATACATGCACAGACTGCACGGTATTTATAGTTCACAGCGGTCACCCGCATGCGTACTATAATTGCCTGTTCCCGTAGCCACCACTTGAGGTCTTTATTGGTGCGGTGATGACTCATTAATTGCCACAATGTTCTTGTCCACGTCGGATGTGGGCTTGCTAATTGCGTGACAATTGTGCTTGCTGTCGTCAGAGTTGTTGCAGCGCCCGGTCCTACGCACGTGACTGATTCTTTTGCTTGGGAAATTTCTCAGTACATCAGTACGTCTCAGTTACGTAGGAAGGGCCAGACGCAGCAACAACTCTGACAAAAGCGAGCATAATTGTCGTGCCATTATCAAGCCTACATCCGACGTGGACAAGAACATTTTGGCAATTAATGAGTCATCACCGCACTAATAAAGACCTCAAGCAGTGGCTACAGGAACTGACAATTATAGTACGCATGCGGATGACCGCTACGACCTCTAAATACCGTGCAGTCTGTGCATGTATCACCCTTATTTGCGCATGTCTCCGACTTTTCTACGATTACCTATGAGTAAGGATTCGCGACGGAATCCGAAACGTCAGAACAGTGAAACTCTTGTTCTGGTGGTCGCTTCGTCTTCTGAAGCCCCTTTGTCATGAGAACTTTGCATATGATCCAAAAGCACAATTTCCTCGTTTCGTCAATTTTGGTAAATTGCATTTTTTGTCCTTGGGAATTTATTTATCTACCTGGTTTTGGTAATTATTTACGCGTGGAAGTCCGTCTTAAAAGTTAGAAAATAGTTCTAAAATATCTGCACAAACCCACATTAATTTCGACGAGCAGGACCAATGTAAGCGGACGTTTTAATCAACTTATTTTCGGACAGGACATGCACTGGACACAGCATGGCAAGGGCTACGTGCGGGATGAAGAAAATGCATTCGTGCGGGTCAACACAAGAGGGATCTTTTTGGGTCGCGCAAGATGTCGGCGTCCTGACAACGCCGAAGGAACTGGCGTCATGACCTCAAGGAACTTCTGTCAGCATCGCAGTTCTCGCTGAAATCTAGGTTATTACATAAAGAGCATTGAATGGCGACGGGAAATCTTATACCCCCGCCTCCACCCCCCCCCTCCCCACTCCGACAACACGACAAGCACATACGTCAGCCTTTGGAATGTTTTTTGTAACCGAACGAAACAGGCGGAAGGCAGATGCTCTGCTAATTGGCGAGGAGAACGTACCTATTTTATTGTACCCACTGCATGCTTGTCTACACAGGTAAACCGAAGGGGTCGGGTGTCGAATTCACGTGTCCTTGAGTGTTTTTGTGCCATATTTAAATCGGTCACAAGAAATGCAAGAGAGTGCGTTAATGTGCCTTACAAGGCGCGTGACTATAGACTGTGAACCAAGAAGGAAAATGTCCAACTTTAACGTTGAATTGGAGGCATTGCCTGAGATCTATTGAAACATTGTCTAAAAAACGTGAGATTTGGCGGAATTATTTATGGTCAAGGCTTTCCTGATCGACTTTATTATCCTCAGTAAATTTTGTCAGCACAAGAGAACCTATTTGCGTGCGATTTTTTGGTAATAAATCCTGTCGTAAACTAAAGTTAAAGTCTTTGTTAACCTTTATTTTACTTGTATTTCTTCTGTGGGAACATAGGAGAATGAGAAACAAGAAAAGAACCCAACATGCGCACTAATAAAATAGACATTAGGTCCTAACATGAATGGGGAAGGTTACTGACGGTGTTAGTAGGCTGGTTGCCCGTAAACCCTGACTCTATCACTTCCTGGGATTGCCATTTTTGGCAAATGAATGTAGCAGGCTACCGTTAAGCAAGGGGACCCCTGTCCTATCGTGCGTGAACGGTGATACGGATTGGGATAGTGTGGTACCCACCCACCGACTGCCTGCCAGAATACTTAATCGAGCTCTCAGACACAACGGAACAAGCGTGTTCCATTATGGGATCGGTGAGCGCTACACTAGCATAGTATCCACATCTGGGATTTGGTATGGCTGGCTGATAATAACTAATGAGTCAGAAACGACCATTCCAGATTCTTTGGTCTTTGTCGGTTCTAACTTATCAATCAAACCAAACATACATACATACATACATAAGAGGTGTATATGGACGCTCCCCGATCGATTTAGGAGCTCACTCGTTCCATCATGCCTTCGAGCTCAATATCGGGCTACGCTAGCAACGTTGGACTTCTACATAACAACGTCGCGGATCCGACCCTGGGAAATGTATGTCTGCCTAGTCGTTTAGTGGCTGCTGGCAGACTTGGACGAGTGATATTCGTTAGCGATCGGTGAACATTCACCAACGAGTGTCAGTACCTTCTGATTTTAACCGGCAAGACAACGAGCTCGTGGCTCGATGTTTCGAACGTTATGCTTGTTATCAAAAAGGTCGCGGGATTGAACCTCAGATGGGGCATCACTTGGGGTTGGGTATGGCTGTCTGATAATGGCTAATAAGCCAGAAATGGCCATTCAAGTGTCACTAGTCTTTGCCGGCATCATTATCTGCCTAGACTACTGGCCGATGTGCGGCTGCCAGCGGAGCTCGAGAATGAGCCGGAAGGCATAACAGGACGAGTGAGCTCCGTAATCGATCGGTGAGCACCCATCTGTTACTGTGTTTGTTCGCAACCAAAACTGGCAAGGCAACGAGCCCGTAGAGCAGTGGTTAGAGCGTTGGACTTCTAACAAGGTCACGGGTTCAAACCTCTGGTGGGGCACAACTTGTGGTTGGGTACGGCTATCTGATGAGGGCCAACAAGCCGGAAATGGCCGTTCTAATCTTCGTCGGTATTGCCATTCTGCGCACATTCTTCAGGGTACATATATCGACACGGTTTCCTTCTAGTGCAGCACGCGGGTCAAGTGGACCTGGAGGGGAAGGATGGGATAGAACAGCAAAACATCAGAAAGCAAATAGACAGGATAAAAAGCTTTCCGGAACACGCCACATCACGCCTGCCCCCAACTTGTGCAACAGAAACCCCAGTTAAGCACAACCTTTGGCCAGATTTTGAGGCGACGGCACCATCTTCACAACCAATACAGAAGCACAGTGGACAAAGCTAAACATACTTCATGGCTCATCACGAAACTCTACCGATCAGCGCCGGACGAAAGAAGAATGGTGACACCATGGCATGCTTTAAGCTATCTGCACGGCGACTCATGTGCTTCCTTGGTAAACACAACACGGCAGTGGGCCGCTAATCTCAGTAGTGCTACCGGGGTGCGGCAGACTGAGGTCTGGCCCATCAAAAGCCACTGTGACACGGCAAGCGAGAACCGCCATTAAACAAGTTCGCTTGCTACCGCTGATCTTGGGCTAAAGCGCTTGAGCAAACAATCCGAACGGTTGTTGGGGACCCGCCCGTAGCCGCCATTCCCAAGCTACCTCATGCAATAACGTCCAAATGTCGGAAAACGACCGACGAATCGTCGACATCTTCACTCGCGTCAACCAGTGAGAAAGATTGGGAGATGAAAGATACCAGGAACCTGTACAGCCTTTCTGGTTGGCGGACAAATGAGAACGTTGTGGCGTACTTCTTTAAATCGGTAGCGGGGGAGCTCTCAAACCTGCTTAAAGTTCAGTTCATACAACATTGATCGAACGGAGCAGGCTGGCGGACCGGTCACGCTACAGTACTAACGGACAAAATTTATCCCCAGTTACTGTGCTCCGCTCAACTTCATTCGTTCGACGGGCTGACGACAAGTGACTATCCACACCCACACCCCAGGTCACGAATTTAACCTCGCAGCCAGAATGATAATCGCCCAGTCCAGAAGCAAGACAAACGGCAAATTGACTGAAACTTGGGCCTCCGATGATAAAACAACCAATCGATCTCTCGCCGGCATACAGAGTCCTACGCAGTCACCTCCGAAGTGGCATCACTGGTGCTTAATCATCCCTAACACCCTACCTCTTTCGAGTTCGAAAACTTGGATAAAAAAGAAAATGTCCCGGTGATCTAATAACCTTCTCTCTCCCCACATGTATATACACGTGAAATTGCACAACTTAACTCAATTCGCGCCATCTTGCCACCATAATCTGACAGGAAGACAAAGAAGTCTGACGCGTACAATTGAACCCACAGTACTCTCTTAGTTACACAACGGGTGAATTTCGTCTAGTGGTAGGATCTATGCTCTGGTGTAGGTTGCTTAAACCCCTCGATGACGATCGACTTCTAAATGTCTCTGTGGGGCATGGCACGAGCCCCTTCGACTCGTTTGGCATCAGTAAAAGTCACCCAACGGTGCCTTAAGATAACAGATTGGCAAGCCAACGTCAGTCACCGATCCGAACAACCGTGTCACAGGAACCATAAGTAAAGCCCGTTGCGACATGTGCTTAACCTGTCTCCCGGTCTAACTTTGTTGCTGATCCTTCTAAAGTGACACGGACGTGGCAGAAGTATACCACAGGGTTAAAACTGAACGGAGGTAAAAAAATTAGCAGTAGTGGCCTGGGGGATCAACTTACAAAATATTTTGCTTATCAGGCGCGATTGTTAAGACATCGGACTGCCCCAAAAAGAGGTCAGGCAACTTAACAAAAAGGCAAATCAGGCAATAAGTTGGGTGCCAATACCGCGCAGTGCGATAGGTCCGCAAAAGACAACCACAGAACTGAAAAAATATGTATTTATTTGGAGAAGATGCACGCTGTAGTGAAAGTGGTCCCCACGTTAAGGTACCAGCTGTAAAAAGGCTAGTATGTTTATCAAAATATCGCCGGGGGAGTCTTAAGGGCCAGTATCCCTGGGCCGGACAGCGAAACCTTTTACGATCAGCCCTCCACCTGGCGAATTTAAGCACAAGTCGCGTAGTCACGTGCCGTGGCTTGAAGGTCATTGTGCCGTCCAATTTCGACCCAAAGCTGTCGGATAGTCACGTGGTTACCTGCAAAATAAAAACAAAGCAATAAAAACAGTCACTGTACACATAAAAATTAGCATAAAATGGGCCTCATTACTTGAGGAAGGACAAGAATATAGAGATGAGGGCCCAGATAATGACTATGCTCCCCAATCGCAGGGAAGGGAAGATGATTAAAATGAAAATTTGGCTGCGGTAGAGCGCCTAATCGGTGGATGCCGAATGCTGACGGCAGAATGCCAAACAGGCGTGAGCCACAATCAACTAATCAGCGGACAATTTCAGTGCATAAGCCAGAGAGCCCTCAGCACCTCAATAAAAACCGTAGTCTACCTTTCAAACAAAATCTGCTGACGAAATGTGTCGTTAAGTCCAAGACTTGACTACGATTGAGACGATGCAGGGGAAGTTGATATTTGTGGCAGATGCGTGGCGCCTGATTCCGACTGTCAAAAAGGATTCCTTTGTCAATGTGGACTGCCTCAAGGTCTTGTTTATTCATTGTTACTGGCCCTATATGATGACATTTAACTGATATTCCCTCGCACATACACACGCACGCGAGCAACGCGAGCATCTCAATCCGCGGTCACCCAGCAGATGACTTTATTCCAATGCATCAACCATGCAACACGTGAACTCGCCTGACAATCACTCATAAGCAACTGTCACATCTCACATAGAGAGTTGCAGACACCCTTAGGCATGACTGGACGCAGTCCACATCAGCCCGGGCTTCGCCCGCAGTAGCAACTCAGGGCTCTGTAAACAATAAAACCCTCATTCGGTTGTCTTTCACTTTTACGCCGTTGTTATTTTGTGCTTCTTTGGGGATTCAAACAGGGTGTAATCAGATGATGAAATCTCAGCTTATTACTGTTACAACATCAGCGACGCAGGTGAGATTGTATCCAGTTCTACGAACGTGTAGTGGTTCCACAATCCATTACACGGCTTTGGAGTCTTTAAAACATTGGCGACACAGTTTGTAACCGTTACAACAGACTTCGATATTGTAGGCCTCAATAAGGAAGGGTCATAACACTAATATGTAGCATGATCCACCAGAGGCAAAGTCTATGAAGTCGTTAGCTTAGCTGCTGTCTACCTGGCGCGGCCTTCAGTGAAGGTTAGCTGCGAAATAAGCAGGATCCGGGGTCTGGCGAATCGGCAGTCGCGGACGCAGCAGCGACAGTGTTACCAGGGAGCGGAGGGTTGAGGTCTGGCGCACCGACTGCTTCAGAAAAGAACACAAGTCCCAATGACGACACTGTGACATGACGAGCGTGAACCGCCATTTAATAGGTTTGCTTGCCCCCGTTGCCTCGTGGTTAGGTTATTGAGCCAGAGTGTTAGAGGAGACAACCTCGAACAAAGAATCTGAGCGGCTGTTGGGGACCCGCCTGTATTCAACACTCCCAAGAAACTTCATGAATATGTCAACTAGGAAAGCGATGGGAGTAAGGTATTGCCATCCGTGGAGGTCTTCGACTGTTTGACAAAAATCCCTGTTCGTACATTCACTATACAGTCGTAGATTAAAACCAAAGCTAATTTAAAGAAAACTATGGAAGGCTATATATTCGTGTTCTTTTCCGCGGCTGTTTAAGGATATTTGTAAAATCCGCGTATTTTTCGGATAGGACTGCTTGTGGCGCCCGGAATTCAAGTCCTATATGAACCAATCTCGCTGCACAAGCGACCTACGCAGGGTCGACAAGGAAATTAAGGGGTTCCAAGGATCCCTAATTAATTCTACTTGTAGCTTGGTTTACTGGCCTCTAAAAGTTTTTTTTTATGAGAAGCGATTGGCTCGAGGCGAGTCTTTTGAGCTCCATCCCCTATCTTTTTTTCAGCTGTTTACAACCCGAGAGTTTGATTAGTGTAGTGAGCCAGTTTTGGGGCTGATCGGGTTTTTCTCCAGGCTATCTGCAAGCATTCGGTGTGTCTGTATTGATAGATTCCTACTTGTGCCCCTAAAACGGACAACGTAGTTGATGCGCTGAAGGAAGGCGGACTCAGATCAGAGCACAACATGCGTTATTGGGATGCACACATATAACGAATGCCATACATCGACAGTTCCCCCGTCGATTTCGACGATGGGCACCACGCGCTCCAACAGCCGCAGCGAACGCTGAAGCAAGCCGCAACACACACGGAGGCAAGCTGGGCTAGCAACACGAAGGCCACAGCAAGCAGAAGCAACGCAGAGAACTACCGCGAGAGAAAAGATGAGTTTAGGCAGACTCGCGGAAAATCTACCCACTCGCTCGCCGCTCCCACCTCCGTTTCCGGTGTAAAGACAAAGTCAATAAGACATACACACACAAGGTGGGTCTAGCGGCACGCCACGCCAGCCAAGCAACGGAAGACTGTGGTAGACGCTACGCAAGGCCAACGTCACTATAAACTAACTTGCGCGCAAGTCAGCGTGCCTGCGCGCATCAGATACTGCGATTGTGTTTTCAATATAAGAAACGCGTGACCCGAAAGGACGGATATTGGTGCTGGGCTTGGCCATCGAGCTCTGTTATGACCTCGATGGCGAGTAGGGTGCTGTTAGAAACGACGGTGACGGCGAATGAATCAACTCGAATTGTTGCCATGGGTGGTTGCTGCCTTAACGTAAAATTATGGTTACTTGTGAAATAAACAGTAGGCAACGACTGTAAATTAAAACTAGCAAGTCCGTCGTTCCCGACGACGTCCAACGTGTGACCCACATCGAAACACTGGTCGCGAATCATGAAAATCGACGGATACAACCAGACTTAAGAATCATATAGGACCATCTAGACACGTGTTTACTAGAAGGTAACTTGCGTACAGACAAAACTCTGTGTAGAATGAGAGCAAACTAGACTGTAAAAGGAAAATTGGGAGACAAGAGGGGTATTCTTTACAAGTAAAGAGCGAGGGAGCACCATTAAAAAGACCAGAGGTATCGAACTCAATCTGATAAGACAGTGCAAGTCGTCCAGAAGATTTTTTATGGGCTCGGCACATTCAATGTCAGTGAAAAATGCAATGACAATTTCTGTTTCCCTTGAATGTAATGCGTTAATACGCATTATGATGAAACCAGCTACGGGATTATAAAAGCAGCGAAAAAAATTTTTTGAAGCAGATTTCGGCTAAGTCTGGACAGAAAATTGCACTTCGACTGACTCGGGTAGCATAAGAGTTGCGAGTAGGTCCAACCCAATGAGCCCTATAATGTCATCGATCGAAATGCTATTCGTCAACCCTTTTATGCCCTTGACAGAACGAAAGACTTGGCTGACTGGGTAGACTTTTTTGACGGAAAAATTTCCACAGGCCGAAGGACGTAGGACCCCGTTTAAACACCTTAGGTCAGGCTCTTAAAGTTGGCCTATCAAGCAGCGTACTGTATACGATGTCTGGTTACAGCACAACCGGCAGTAGGCCAAACCAGTGACTAGGTACTTAACCGAAGACAACGGCCACAATAAACCCCTTACAATTTTCTGGAAACCAATACGTTAGTTAGGACAACTGCTCTCTGGAGAAGGCATTCGATTGCACTATTAGGTTCACACATATCGAAGGAACCAGTGGCACACATAGGCGCCAACTTCATATTGACATCCAACGAACAACACCCAAGTCGCTTCAGACAACTGGTCGCAAACCCCGTTCGATACATTCCACCTGACTTCGTCTAGCGCCAATGTATATATCAACCCACAGAGCAGCAGTGCCAGTGTCACCCGGTCAACGGCAACCACATAGAAGAACCCGCATCGTCTATTCGCTAGTGCCCCTACCGGGAACTTTTTGTCTTTTCTCTTGAAATACTCTACTTATTTTATGTTAACCTTGAATCAATTATGCCTATTATGGATACACGTGTCCAACTATCTCTAGATAACGCGTAGATACTGTCTTAGGGTCGATTCGGTCAGAAAACACGAGAGAAGTACCTCCCAGGATAATCTACAGCAAATGAGTCGTCTTTAAGCAGCACTGAAAAGTCTAGTTGTTAAAATTCGCACATTTGCGCAAAAACACCAACGCCCTTGTGATGCGTAACGTTGCGTGAGATTTACTTTTAGCCACAGATATACCAGAGAAGCACGAATACAAAATTTATGAGAAACAGATTCATGTGTTTACCTCCAATAATGAACACCCAAAGGTGATACAATGGAAGCCGCAGTTAACTTAGCCCACATCGATATTGACGGTGTGCTTGTTTCAAATACGAATTCTCAGTGACTACTAAAGCAGCCATTCAGTCGTTACTTTTGTCCTTCCAGGACATCTCTTGGGATAAAAATGGTATTGGCAGCACTACTTCCACTCGATACTCCACTGAGATGAACTGGGCCAAACAGGCTAGCAACTGTCCCGAAGGATACCAGTACCCACAAATGGAAGTGATGCTGAAAACCGGAAGAATGAGGTCCTAATGCTTTTTGTGGACATCGTTCGTCATGCTCAGGCCAAAGGATTACAAATTAAGATTTGTGCATATTACCAGTATGTGAACGTTTTGACTACAAATGACTCGTTTCAATTATATCGCACAGGCGTTACTGTCGATGTCCTTTTTGACTTTAGATGCCTCTCTATTTTGGATCTTTAGCCTGGATTATTGGCAGGTGAGGATTGAACCTCACGGCCTATAAAAGCCGCATTTATCCTATTACAAGTACAGTTCGAGAAGATGTAGCCTGGGCTTCACAATAACGCAGCCACATTTCCAAGACAGGCCGACGGTATTCACCTAAAGATTTCCTCTCTGCTAAACACAAGCAGAACGGAACCGTGGTGCCACAGAAATTGAGACGCAGGCCTACGGCTTAATCCAACCAACTATCAATTCCTTCGACGGAAAGTTGTACGCATCGGTAGCAAAGTCAGCGCAGGCGGCAGATAAGCGGAAGGGGTGGAAAGCATTCGGACGTGACTACGTCTGCAACCGAGGTCTCTCACAGGACAGCCGTCGGTTCATAACTAACGTTGTCAAAAGTACGTGACCCCTGCATCACCTCGACGCCACGACCAGCATCCGCTCTCATCTTAATGCTACTAAAGACATAAGTGGATGTGCTATCTTTATTTGTGCATACCTACGTCAGTGGGCTTGCTATGGGAGAAAAACTACTTCAGGATGCCAAAAAATGAGTCAAGACAAGCAAGTTTTGCCAGCAAAACCCTCAAATGGCACGGCATGCTCACTGTGTTACTAGCGACGGTTACTTTTTTCCGGAATATATCGAACATTCTTTGGGTGAAGTTCTTCCTAATTCGCACAGACCAGAAGGCCGCGCGATAGCTACAACGTGTGGAACAATGGCAGTTGACTTGTCAGGTTGCGTGAACAACTCCAACATATCGAATTCTCCTGTATAGTAGCGCACTATAGTACTGACTGACAATAGTGCCGATAATTAACTGAGTTCGCTATATATTGGTAATATGTCGCGACTTTCGTTGCTTTTTTGGGAAGATATACGTTTTGAAAGGAGAGCCTTACGAGGACACAGAAGGGCGTCACAATTTCCCAGGGCACATGCGTACAACTCTTCAAATGTTACCAATTTCTGTCCCTGTTTAATTCATCTTCTGTTTATTATATCTGCTGAATTTTTTCAGCATTTCAAAAAGAAGAAGGTGATTGAGCGATATGGACGAGCTTAAATGTGCTAGACACGATAAATGTTGGGCATGCACATGCACAATCTCATGAGATTATAACCTCGATATGATTTTCCCATGAATATTCTGGTTTACCAAAAGCACCGAAACTTATTAAGTTTGACAATCCTACTCCTGTAAAAATTTCTCGTTTCACATATGACATTTATAATATGCCTTGTTAATAAAACTTTTATCAAAAGAATACCTTACACTCTCTACTGCGAATTACTAAACAGCTGTAACGAACCACCCGGACCTTCGTTCGTTTGAATTGGTTTCCATGGTTGTCTGAAAGGATTTTTTGGTTTTTTTTGTAGGAAGTCACGGCTCGCGGTCGTGTTTCACCGACGGACTTTATTTTGTACTCCTCCTTCACATTCTGCACCCCAACGTTAAGTTAACGTTTCTTTATTACACTTTTCATCGAGATTTTTCTACTCAGTTATCTATACAATAAACTTTACATTCACTTGCCATATTCTCATATTTTCCCATGGATGCTTTTGGAGATAATCATAATTCTCCTTTTGATGAGATGGATCATCTTTTAGGGAGTATCTTCTGCGAAAGACCAAAACCTGTACAACCTCCACTGATCCCAGTTTCGGCTCCTAACAACCCGTTTGGCTGGCCCCGCTCGGACGTTACAATGGTGGCAGCCGGTGCCGGCCCCTTTTCCCCACCAGTTATATTTCCCCAACCCTACATTCCACGCCCCCAACCCCCCACAGCAGCCCCCCACACCCCGAACACTCTTCTAGTACCCCAAACCTTCCAGCCCGGCCAAAACTTCAGACAATGGCTCGCCCGATTGTATATTTTCCTGGCTGACATTCCCTCCGACGAACATACTCGATATACCCTCAACTTCCTTGATCCCGACGCCTGCGAATTGGCTCTGTCTTCTGGTATTACCTTATCCACACCCTTCGCTGATGCTCAGGCTACCCTGCTTTCCCTCTTCGATAACCAAATGTCCGCCGGCGCCGCAGCCGTGTACTTCAACAGCCTGAAACAGCAGCCCCAACAATCCCCAGCTGAATTCGCACTTGAACTTACCCGTTATGCCCGGATGGCATACCCCGATATTCCAAAAATAGCACGGGACCGCCTTATCCTCTACCGCTTCACCACTGGCCTCCGTGACCATACCGTCATGGACCATTTCCTGATCGAATCTCCTCCCGACCTCCCCACCGCCATCCGGCGCTGTCGCCAGTATACGGATCATTACAACTCCCCGGCCTTCCAGCTATCCTCTGACCGCACTCCAGTCACCAATACCACACCGGCCCTTCCTCATCCTACCTGCCCGCCGCCCCGCACCGCCCCCTCGAAACCGGGCCTTCCCGTACGATTTCCACAACACAACCCTGGGTGCCGTTACTGCGCGGCGTTCGGCCCCGATGCTCGTCGATGCGGCCACAATCAACCCTGTAAGTCCCCTATTCTTCTGACCTTCGATGAACCTTCCCTTACTTCCACCTTTATTGTCTCCGTCCTTATTGACAATCACACTTTCAAGGCGTTAGTTGATACCGGTGCTAGCGTTTCCCTCGTAACTCCATCTAGCATTCCCCACACTTTTAGATGCCGCATAGAACCCTTGTCCCGGCCTCGCCCTATACAGGCAGCTAACGGCTCTCAGATCCCAATTTTAGGCTCTATTTCCCTACCTTTCTCTTTGTGCGATTCTGAAATTGTTCACAATTTTTTAGTTACCCCCTCCAGCCCATGGCCGGTTGTTCTCGGTCTAGATTTTCTCACTGATCATAACTGCGTACTCTACACCCGCGACCGACGTCTCGTCCTTGCACAAACCAGTACACCCTCACCTCCTAATTCCATCCCTCCCCCGGATCCCGATACTGATTTTGACCTCGTTTACAATACTGTAATGGCCGCAGTCGCTCTCGCCCCCACCCCCCTTGACGATATCCTTCTACCTATAGACTCCGTTGAACCTGATGCCGTACACCAGCTTCGCGACCTCCTCTCCCAATTCCCTGACCTCTTCTCCTGGTCCACCGATTCCCTCGGCCGTACCCACCTCGTGCAACATCATATCGACACCGGCGGCGCCAAACCGGTATGGCAACCCCCCCGCCGTATTCCTGTCCACTACCGCGCCGAGGTCGATAAGCTATTAGACGACATGCTTAAGCATAAGATCATCCAACCTTCGTCCTCACCCTGGGCCTCCCCGATTGCCATTGTCCCCAAGAAGGATGGCTCATTGCGGCTGTGCATCGACTATCGTCGCCTGAACGCCGTCACGACGCGCGACTCCTTCCCACTTCCCCGACTCGATGATACGCTGGAGTCCCTCGGAAACGCCCGGTGGTTCTCTACCCTTGACCTCAAGTCCGGCTACTGGCAAGTAGAGGTGCACCCTAACGACCGCCAGAAGACGGCCTTTACCGTTCCACAAGGCCTCTTCGAATTCCAGACTATGCCTTTCGGCCTGTGCAACGCCGCGGCAACTTTCCAGCGGCTGATGTTTCGGGTCCTTAGACATCTGGTCCCCCACACCTGCCTTGTTTACCTCGACGATATCATCGTTTTCGGGGACTCGGTCGCACAACATAATTATAATCTCCGCCTCGTTCTAGAAGCTTTACGCGATTCTGGTCTTACCCTCAATCCAAAAAAATGCCTTTTCCTCCGCCCCGAAGTTGAGTTCCTGGGTCACCACATATCCCCTGGTCACTTCGCACCTCTTCACGACCGCGTGCAACTTATCCGTACATGGCCAGTGCCCTCCAACCAGACAGAACTGAGAAGTTTCCTCGGTCTCATGTCTTACTACCGCCGCTTCATCCGTAACTTCGCACACATCGCTTCCCCCCTTCATAAATTAACCCAGAAAAATGGTCCCTTCGTTTGGTCTGCCGACTGCACAACTGCTTTTGACGACCTGCGTGGTGCCCTCTGCTCTGCTCCGGTACTAGCGTTCCCTAATGTCGCCGCGGATGCACCGGAGTTCACTCTGGACACCGACGCCAGCGGGTCTGCTATTGGCGCCGTGTTATCCCAACCTGACAAGAACGGTGCTGAACATCCCATTTGTTTCGCCAGTAATACCTTGTCAAGGACCCAGCGTAACTACAGCGTTACCCGTAGGGAACTTTTAGCTGTTGTGACTTTTGTCCGACAGTTCAGACATCTATTACTGGGTAAACACTTCATCATCCGTACGGATCACCACGCCCTACAATGGCTCCAGTCCCTTAAGGACCCTATGCACCAACTTGCACGTTGGCAGGAGTTCCTTCAAGACTTTAATTACGACTGTGTTTATCGCCCGGGACCCCGCCACAACAATGCCGACGCCCTATCCCGTCTACCCACCAACCCCACCTTCGATACCCCAGACCCCACCGAGTCCGTCAATGCACTGGTCATTCCGGAGACCACCCGTTTCGAATGGTCCTCCGCGCAAGGCTCCGACCCCGACACCGCCACCATCTATCGACACCTTTCCTCCGGTCTTCCCAAACCCACTGAACGCGAGATGCGCGGTTCTAGTGCTAGGGCCCGCCTCCTCCTTCAACAATGGCCCCACCTTCTCATAGAGAACGACGTTCTTTTCCTACGAGACCCCGACTCCCATCGTTTGCGACCCGTCGTACCCGGCTGCCTCATCGACCCCGTCCTTTTTGATCTCCATAAGGAGCTCGGTCACTGTGGGCAACGCCAAACCGACCTGGCAGCCCATGCCCGTTTTTGGTGGCCCCAAATGCGTTCTTCTGTGATCCAATTCTGTCAGAGCTGTTCTACCTGTGCCTCTTACAAATACCCCTCTCCGACACCCCGAGCTCCTCTCCAACCCATGACCACCGGTTTTCCGGGTGAACGTGTCGGCCTGGACATTATCGGCCCCCTATCTACCTCCTTCCGCGGTTACGCCCATGTTTTGGTTATGGTCGATTATTTCACGAAATGGGTTGAAGCCGTCCCATTGTACGACCAGAAGGCCTCCACGGTGGCTAACGCAGTGAGCCGCACCTGGATTAGCCGTTGGGGATCTCCAACAACCTTCCATACCGATCGCGGAAGTAATTTCGACTCCCAGCTATTCCAAGATGTTTGTTCCATTCTCGGAGTAAACAAGACCCGCACCACCCCCTACCACCCCGAAGGCAACGGGCTCGTAGAACGCACTAACCACACCCTACATGGCCTCCTTCTTGCCTTTTCCAAGGACGGTCACGAGAGAGATTGGGACGTTCAACTTCCCCTGTGTTTGCTCGCTTACCGCAGCTCTGTGCACTCCTCCACCGGTTTTACACCACACTACCTCTGGACCGGCCGAGACCTCCGCCTACCCTCCGACCTTTGTTACCCGTTCCACAGCCCCGACCCTACCTCTATCCATCCCTATGCCGTCCAGCTACGAGAGACCATCCGTTGCGCTCACAATGCCGCCCGGCGAACACTAGGCACTTCCGCTGAACATCAGAAAGACTACTTCGACCGCCGTATAACGGGTAACCCTTTCCAGTTGTACGATCTCGTCATGTACAAGCGTACCTCCCGTCGCCGCGGCTCCTCCTCCAAGTTTCAATACCCCTGGACCGGACATTTCCGCGTCGTCGACATTATGTCCCCAACCACTCTCCTCTTACTTGACGCCTCGAATCCTTCCCGCCCCCCGTTCACGGCTCATTTCGATAAACTTAAACCCTACCGCGGCCGACCCCCCATCTGCACCCCCGACTCCCTACCCATCCTTCCCCCCAACCAACTCCCCTCTGTCGCCTCCGAGATTACCGTATCCTCACCTCGCATCGACATCGACGCCGGTGACGACGACGTTTTCCTTCGCATAGTCTCCCCTGATCTAGTTCCTCCGGTAGCATTAGAGGTCACCGTTCCCTCCCCCCTAACTGACACCAGCACTGAGGACAGTGCTACATCTTAGGAGGGGGGCTATGTAACGAACCACCCGGACCTTCGTTCGTTTGAATTGGTTTCCATGGTTGTCTGAAAGGATTTTTTGGTTTTTTTTGTAGGAAGTCACGGCTCGCGGTCGTGTTTCACCGGCGGACTTTATTTTGTACTCCTCCTTCACATTCTGCACCCCAACGTTAAGTTAACGTTTCTTTATTACACTTTTCATCGAGATTTTTCTACTCAGTTATCTATACAATAAACTTTACATTCACTTGCCATATTCTCATATTTTCCCATGGATGCTTTTGGAGATAATCATAATAAGCCTTAATAATAGTTCAAATCTCCCCAAGATTTCTGCCCTTACTCCCGTTACTCGCCCTTACAACCTAAGAAATTCAACGTTGATTATACCTCCTCCTGCTTCTTCCACTTCTAAGCGATCTCTATTTTTTGCTTCTAGGTATAGCTATCTTTGGAATAATTTGCCGATTGATATTCGGACGTTGACTAGTCTATGTGCATTCAAGCGAAAACTGCACATTTATCTTAACACTGAATCTATTAACCTTTTGTTTTCCTCATCTTTTCCGGGCAGCTTTCTCCACAATTCGGAGAAAGGACCATCAGGAATTTAGGATCCCTTCTTGAAACTACCTTCCTCTAACTCATGTACCCCGGAATCAGGACGCAGTCTTGACGGCTCTCGTTTCGCTGGTCATTAACCATCATCAGGGCCTTATATTTGGTCACATCTCAGACATCCACAACAATGGTCTTGTAGATTTGACGGACTTTTGGATATCATACAGCGGTGCCCATCACGATCATAAACTGGTGGGTTCCCTATGTTCCATTATGCCGCATCGGTTTGGGAACCCGAGTGTAGTGCTGGGAACCCGTCTATACCAGTAATGTTTCGTTAATACCTATTGTTCTGCCCCACACTCAGCTTCGACTGAGTTTGCTTCCAAGCCCTTCCCCCTTACTAACAGAGGCAGTGGGTACCAGAATACATATGTCAGAATTCTAGATAACGATGTGGCTCATCTGTGTGTGCCCTTGAATTTCACCTTCCGCATAACACTGCTATATTCATTTTTGTTGAATCTAACAAATTCGCTTCTAAACAGTTATACTCGTCTTATAGCTATAGACTACGGATACTTTGTGAAACCAATTATTTCTAGTTCTTCGTGTTATCGAATTTTTGGTTTATTGATGAGGCCCACTGGGCCTGAAATATACAACTTATTATAATTCTCCTTTTGATGAGATGGATCATCTTTTAGGGAGTATCTTCTGCGAAAGACCAAAACCTGTACAACCTCCACTGATCCCAGTTTCGGCTCCTAACAACCCGTTTGGCTGGCCCCGCTCGGACGTTACACAGCCAACCTGCTGCCTTTGCGAGCAATAAAACGCTTTAGATACAACCCGAAAACCAAAATACTAAACCCAAGGTTACTAGATTATTTTAATTGAAACAAACTAAAAGAAAACTGTAGCATATAAAAAGGTTATAAAAAATGCTCAGTAGAAAGCAAAAAAGGGTAACAAGGAAACTCTCAGGAAGAAATGATAGTCCAAAACTAATACAACTGACCCTCTCTGAATATTTATGAGTTGAACCTGTACACAGCGCTAACCACTGTAAGCCCTAAGTTCAGGGACTGGGTATTCATCGAAGTTGACAACACCAATACCTTAACCAAATTCTAAGAGTTCAAAGTGAGCAAATAAGGCCTTTTGTTTAGGTTTGAGAGGTGAATCTACTGAAAGACACCACCAATACCACGCGTAGCTTCTATGAGCACGTAGTAGTAGGCCTTGTTGTCCTGTTTTAGAGTTGAACCCGCCCAATGACACCACCAATACCACAACTAACTTTTATGTGCATAAAGTGAGCAAAGAAGGCCTTCTGTTCGTGTGTGAGAAGGGAACTTGCTGAACGAGGCCACTGATTACACAACTAACATCTATGAGCACCTGGTGAGCAATGTGGGCCTTCTGGTCGTGTTTGAGGCGGGAACCTGCCCCACGACGCCATCAATTACAAAAGTCACTTATATGAGCACGAAGTGAGTGAAGGAGGCCTTCTGGTATGGGTGAAGCGCGAACTTAACCTTGTCTACTCACGGACATATGTTATAATCGCCGATTCTCGTAGAACTTTTTTCGGCGATAGAAGTAGACCTTATATTCTCTCAGCATGAGCGGTCAGCCAACTATTTAAAGGAAAATAAACTTTACATATGCAGGGATAAAACGCCAATGGAGCGTCGGGTTTTATCCAAAGAAGCAAATGAGATAACTGGCTCCGGTTCAACAAAACCAAAAGTTGTTTCTGAGGCCGGCCCTCCCGCTCAGGTAAGCCCACATCCCTCTGGATCAATGTCAGTTTCCCCTGATACTTCTCCCATTCACCTTACTCGTGATTTGAGTGAGATTGTAGCTTCGTCAAGTTGTTCTTTTTCTAAGCCAACCACGTCTGTGATAGCTTTAAATTCCGAGAAACCTATGAACGGCCCTAGTAAATCTACGTCAGTTTTCGATTACCGACAGCTAGCGCTTTTCCTATCCCCAAATCTCATCAACATCCCCAGATAATTCAGCCAGCTAATAAAATTAACCGTTTTTCAAAACCAGTCATGCAATATTCGAAGGCAAATTTCCCGTCAAATTTTGATATAATGCCTCAAAATCCTATATTTATGCCCCCTCCTGGTTTTCCCATGCCACACTTCAGCCGCCTTTCTATGGAGCCCCCTCTTATATGCCTTTCTACAATATGCACCGTTCATTTGATAATAATTACTTGACAAACTGTAGACCAAGGCCAGTTTGCTTTCCGCCTTTTGTTTCTCCCATGCCGTTTCCCTTTCCGCCACCAAGTTTTCCTTTTTTATAAATACTGACGAGCGTAACCTGAATCTAAAGGATACGCTCAGTATAGTCTCACTCAATGCGAGATCAGTTGTTAATAAGATGACAGAACTTAAAACAGTAGCGTTTGAGCTTAATCCAGATGTGCTCTGTGTCACTGAATCTTGGACACACTCTCTTATTTCTGACTCGACACTCGCCATAGATAATTATTTTTTGTACAGATAAGACCGCATTGAAAAGCGTGGCGGTGATTGCCTTCTTTATATTAAATCATCCTTTGTACATTTCCCGTATCACCTGAGCATTTTGTCATTTTCTGGAAATTTTTGTCTTATTTCAGTCACCCTGCTACACAATAAAAAGCGATAGTTGGGTGTGTCTACAATCCTCCCTGTAACTCAAGCAATGTAATGCAGCTGTGTGAAATGTTTGAAAAAGTTGCAGAGACTCAATTCCATGTCAGAATAATTATAGGTGATTTTAATCTGCCAGACATTGACTGGCATGCCAATACCTGTCCACCAAGATTTCAGAAATTGGTTGACACTATTAACTTTTCAAACATGTCACAACTGGTCAGTTCAGTGACCAGAAATGACAAAATATTAGATTTAATTTTTACAAATGATGTCCACCCTCTTTTTAAAAATTTTCATCGTGATATTTTCACAAGTGACCATGCCTTAATTCACTCTTGATTTCCAGTCTCTCTTTCTAAAAAGCCCGATGTAAAATGCAATAACCTCGACTTTGATACCGTGAACCATGAATTAATCAATGATTTCGTATGTACCCTAGATTGGCATGGCATATTTTCAAATAACGATCCCTACTTCTTCTAGGAGCTATTGCAAAACCTTACAGAAAATATTCAGGCTCTTACCCCACTTAAGATTTTTAAATCAAATTCAGCTTCTTCTACTGTGCCACATTTTCCCAAAATAGACTTAAGTAATTGCAAAAACAATTTAAGGATACGTCTTATAGCTCTTTATCAGTTCACTTAAGAATAGCGCAAATAGTTGATTTAGCGCTTAAAATAAGGCATGCACGAGATAGGCGTAGAGAGGCCACAGCATTAAGTGCTGCGAATTCTTCCAGATCAGTTGCTCAAGTCTTCCGTCTTCGGTCGTCAGCTCAGCTTCAGAAAGTCTTTCCACCCTTACTCAATGGCAACAATCATTTTGTTACAGAGGATTTGGAGAAAGCAGCATTGCTAAATTCATTTTTCGCCAAGTTCTTTACCATCAAAACTAGCCCCACTCCTGTAATCCCCTTGCTGTGTGATTCAAATCTCAGTACCCTTACATTCTCACCTGCTTGTATTCAAAAGAAATAAGTCATCTTAAAATTCACATTCGGTTGGAACTGATAACATTCCAAACTCACTCATCAAACAATTAAGCGATTTCTCACCCTTACTGAGTAAGTTATTTTCAGTGTTTCTTGAGAATGGCTTTTTCCCGGACTACTGGAAAACTTCTATTATAATTCCCGTGTTTAAATCTGGTTCCCGATCAGATATTCACAATTATCTCGGTGTTCATAAAACGCCCTCTCGGGCTAAACGCTTTGAAAAGCTAATTGCCAAAAAAATTACAGATTTCTGCATAAACAATAACATTCTCAGCTCCTCACAGCATGGCTTTTTTCGGACCGATCTTGTGCAACATGCCACAATTCTTTTGTAAATCTACTTACTTCTCTTCGTAATGATCATCTATCTTTGGTAGTTATCTATTTTGACCTTAGTAAAGCATTTGATAAAGTTCCTCACAGGAGGCTCCTAGCCAAACTAGAGGCTATAGGATTTCCTAGTCCTCTTACTGACTTCATTAGATCTTATCTTTCAAATCGACAAAAAAAGGTCCAAGTGGGATCCTCATACTCTACTCCTACCGCAATTTTGAGTGGTGTCCTTCAGTACCGTGCTAGGTCCTCTGCTCTTCTTGCTTTACATAAATGATATCTCATTGAGTGCTAAACACTCCCAATCTTATATTTATGCAGATGATCTCAAGTGTGTTTACTCCTTCTCTAACTCTACGGCCGCGAGATGCCTAGAACAAATTCACTCTGATCTGCACGCTCGTTCGGCGTGAAGCTCAACATGGCAGATGGAGTTCTCACCTTCTAAGTGCCGATACATGTGCTTTGGGCCTGAAAGGCTGCCACAACCTGTTATTTTTCAAGGTTACCCAATGACTGAATGTTCCAGTATCAAGGACCTAGGATTAAGCTACACCAATAAATTAGACCTTTCTCCTCACGCCAATAGAATTACAGCCAAAGCCGCACAGATTTGCGGCTTTATCTCTTATAATTTCGATCTTCCTGAAATGAAATTAAGACTTTATCGTATGTTCGTGCTTCCCATCTTAGAATACTGCTACTCCTTTTTCGGTCTTATGAATGAAAGTAGCCGTTCAAAAATTGAACAAATTCAAGAAAAGTTCACACGAAAACTGCTGTATCCAACAGCTTCTAATACTTGCTACTGAAATAGATGTCAATTAACAAAACTAAGGTTCCTTTGGGTCAGGAGATTGGAAGCAGGCTTTTGTCTCCTTTTTTCGGCGTAATAATAGCACAAATGTACCCAGGACTTCTGTCATTACCCCCGTCAGCCGTCCCTGCAACCTAAGAAACTCGGCACTTGTTATACCCCCTCCTGCATCTTCCTCATGTAAACGCTCTTTGTTTTTTGCTTCCAGATATAGCTTTCTTTGGAATAACTTGCCAATCGAAATTATGTCGTTAACTAGGCTGTCTGCTTTCAAACGGAGACGCACATTTATCTTAACACTGATTCTATTAACCTTCTATTCTTCCTATCTTTTCCGAGCAGCTTTCTCCATGACTCCGAGAAAGGACCATTGGGAATATAGGAGATCTGTTTGAAACTATTCTCTCTGCCTCGTGTCCCCCGAGAACCTAGGTGTTTCCATTAACCACCGCTGAATAAATAAATAAATTAATTAATTTTATATTTAAGGCCCGGAGGGCCTCGTCATTGCTAACTTAGTGCTGTGGAAAAATAAATACACAGTTGATAAATGCTGCTCTCCATGAAACAACCACATAGACAGCGGGAGCTATTAGTAGTGTTGGTATATTAATTCATATTCACCAACATATCGTCATTTTAAAATAGTAGTCAATGCATGGTGAACTAAGAAGGAAGCAGTGAAAAAAAAACTCCTACCATTTAAGCTGGGGCGGAGTTCAGCGAACCGCTGCTTAAAAAAACAAAACGTAGGAGAAAAAAACTGCTTCAAAAAGTTAAGGGGTTTGGTTGAGAGGATTGATTGTAGTGCAAATGAGGCAGGACTATTGATGAGAACGAATGAAGGTGGGTAACGCCTCTTGTAATTGGAAAAATCATATAATAGCAGAGGCTGTCTTTCACCATTGTTACACCGCCCGACTGGCTTCATGATCAACCATCAGGGAGGTGAGACCGGAGGAGGCCATCGCGGACAACAGAGTCAGGAAGATGAGGGAACGGCAGAGGTCACCCGATCATCAACGAAACGTCCGAGATGTGACCTTGTAGACTGCGGAGTTTAGCGACGAGCTGGCGAAAATAGCAGAACCGCCACGAGCATGACTAAGGACCATGAAGCCTATCGTCAGGGTTGTAAAACGGAGAATGGAGAAACCGGCAATGATGAACTGGACAGAGAAGTGGACGAAACATCGTTGCAAATATCACTCAAAGGAGGAAGAAATAGACATGTTTGGAAAAAAAATTGATCTAAACATAACCACCTCAGATACCAGGGGGACCCTTTTCAAAGTCCAAAAGTTGTGTGTTTGGGAAGGAAACGGATAACAAGGACTTTATATCTTCCGAAGTTAAGTGTTTATGTAATTTGACTTTAAAAGCTGCTAAGTTCGACGACAGCCTAATTTCGAGGGGAATATTATTCCAGAGGAAGGCATATTTGGAGGCAAAGAAGTGAGAATGGTTCGAAGTGGAGCTTAAGGGGGGTGCAATTATCCTGGAGGAATTACGGTTGGCATAAGGTCTATCTGCGGGAATGAGAGCGTTGATTCGTGGAAGGTAAGGGGAAGAGTTAACGCGAAAGAGGAAACATAGGCCCGCTTCGAGTCTTCTGACCCAAAGAAATGTCATGTTCGCTAACTGACATCTCTCCGTATAAGAAAGCGTGGATCGAGGAAGAGCGAATATTTTGCGAGTAAATACCCTCTGTACATTTTCAATCTTACTGCGGTCCGAAGCATTCATTAGACCAAAGAGGGGACAGCAGTATTCTAGGATGGGCAGAACATACATGCGATAAAGTTTTAACTTTATTTCCAGCAGGAAGAAATTGTGTGATATAAAACCACATATCTGTGCAGCCTTCGCAGATATTCGATCTGCATGAGGCGACAATGCTAGTTTATTTGTGTAGCTTAGACCTTAGTCTCACACGAAGCCACGCGAAAGTACTCAGTCTAAAATGCTGCAGTTTCGTTGAATACTCACCTTCATCAGACCACCCACACCTATTTCTGCTCTGCTACTATGTTTCTACTACTATGTTCCTAAGCAGTTTTTTTTGTCTTGCACACTTTTTGAACATGGGGCCCGTTGAACACTGTCTCCATTTTCACTGTAAGAGTTTTTTTAACTACCATAAGTTTTCGTTTTTAGTTCAAAATTACCTGCAAAACATTAAGTCAAGTCACTTTAAGTCACTTTATTAAGGGAATAAGGCTTTCGCCCTTGAGCTCCCTATTCATAACCAAAATCGCATAATAGGTCCACCGTAACAATAGTACATAATACAAATGTAAAAATGTAGGCTTAACATCAGCGATAAGTGTGAGCCAGTTGCAAGGTGCTGCTACTGACACTTTGTTCATTATATCTGCCACAGTTTCTCAGCAAATGAGAATCAAGTTTGTGTTTAAAAATGTCAACAGTATTTGAGAGGACCACATCTTCCGGGAGTCCGTTCCACGCTCCAATGACCCTCTGAGAGAAAGCGTTTCGTCGAACGCCGATACGGGCCGGTTTCCTCTGTAGTTTAAAAGGATGATCTCGCAGATGGTCAGTCCGAGAACATTGCTACATGTTGCCAGAAAAGGTTAATTTCTGCTGACGTTATTACGATTTCAAAGTCTACTTGCATATTATTTTTTGAATTTTTGAATTTTTTCGAAATTAACTTTGTATAGATAGTGCCGTAACGGCGCTGAACAATATAAATTCCAATTTCTGAATTCCAAATATGTTTATTATGCCAGTTTACAGGCAATTGTAAAGAGTTGGTAATGCACCTCTTGGGCACCTTCCAAAACCTAGAAGCCCGGAAAAAAACCTCAAACAAACTCCCTATGTTGCAGCCAGTATTTATTTTGTTTCAGCTTTTGTGTTTTGTCAATACTGGGCGAGATAGGGAGTTTGTTTCAAGTGAAAAAACTGCCTTCAAAGGTACGATACAAATGGAATAAATGTACAGTTGTAAGCTGAGTTGAAACATCAGCAGGAGAAATGTTGCATATCGTTTAAGGACATTACTTCGACACGGAAAGGGTTGGCACAAGAACACAGTGTTCTCAGTCTTCCTTCAATGGTTGTCGGCAGAAAGTTGCGCGCTATCGGCTGAAGGTTAAGCGGACTGCGGGCTGCTGCTTCAGCAGCATTATCTTCAGCATGAAGACTGGCGGGGTTCAAAGTCCACGAACGCCATCAGAGTGAAAGAGAGATTCCACCGAGTCAGCACCCAAAATTCGTGAAAGTTGTCCTGAATGTAGAAAACTAGTTATAGCTCTCTTAAACATAGGGTAGCTTTGCTGGGTTTTAATACTTCTGGGCAGCTTATTCCGGATTGATATGGCGTTTACCGAAAAGAATTGCCGGTACTTAACTGTACGTGCCATAGGAAGAAATAAAAATACGTCTCGATGACTGGCGCATCAAGAGTGCTCAAGCTGTCTTATTTTACTGAGAGGATTAAAGGTTTGACCATTCAAAAGTTTAAAAAGTAAAAATAGACCCTTCTGCAATCTACAAAGCCACAGGGGATCCAGCTTTATAAGTTCGCACCTTTGTTGGTAGGCTAAGTTACGGTGTTCTGTAGTGAAAATTCTTCTAGTGAAGAAGTGCTGCACCATTCTATTTTCTTCAGTTAACTAGTGCGCAGAAGACTGAATATGGGTGAGCAGTTTTCAAGACCAGGTCTCACGTACATATTATAAAGGCTAAATCTAACCTTGATAGTCTTAAAATTTCTAAGGATAAATCTGGTGGTTTGGCGTGCTTCAGGGCACAGTGCTCTGAAAAATTGAGAATATTAGAGTAGGATATGTCCAAATCCTTGATAACTCCTGGGACATTTAGTTCGTGGCCGTCAATGCTTAATTCCGGTTGATGATCGTCGCCAACAACCATAACGGAACATTTGTGCCATGAAAGGGTGAGGCGGCATGAGCAACACCACTGGGCGAAGGCTTGTAATCCTTTTTTATCAGCTCAAGCACGATATTGCGATCTGCAGGTTTATTTCGAAAAGCGACTTTTAAATCATCAGCGTACATGAAGGGTCTGACATACTGAAAACAATCTGAAACGTCGTTGACAAACAGGCAAAATAGGAGCGGACCCAGTACACTACCCTGTATAACTCCACTCCTCACATGCGTGGGGTTGGAGATAACAGTGGAAATTTTTACTCGATGTGTGCGAGCATCCAAATAGGAAGATATGAAGTTCAGAGGCCTACTACCTATGCCGAAGAAGGTCAGTTTCAGAAGGAAGAGGTTATGATCGACCCGATCAAGGGCCTTAGTAAAATCAAAATAGACTCTTTAAATGGCAAAACCACTGTCTCTAGATTGCAGCACATAATCAATGAAAGAGAGCTGGCAGGTGTCACAAGATCGCTTCTGGAGAAAGCCATGTCGAGCTGTATTGAGCAGGTTGCTCTCTGTCAAGTGACGCATCATCTTTTCTTGAATCAAGGTCTCAAAAATCTTCGAGGCTGCGGGAAGTGTATTTATTGGCCTAAATTTTTCGAATGACGTCGATCGGCCATGCTTGCGAATAGGCATCATGTGTGATTCCTTCCACACCGAAGGAAAGGCTTCGCTCTCAAGAGCAAGATTAAATACCTTACAAAGAATAGACGGACAGATATCATTCGCTTCAGCTTTTAGAGGGCTAACTGGGACGCCATCTGGTCCTGGACTATAAGATTGACGATAACGATGAATGGCTTCAGTCACGTCCCAGAGGGTAAAACTTATGGTTTCGAGTACTGCACCTGTCCAAGCCCGGATAGCTGGAGGTGCAGCGAACGAGCTTTAACTCAACGTTTTGGATAGGAACGCATTCAAACTATCGGTGGTCAAATTAGCGCCAGCTATGGGGTTTCCGAAGGCGTCTTGAAATATGGGGTATTGCGTTTTCCTCTGCGCTTTTACTGTACGCAAAAATAGTGTCGCAACATTTAGGGAAGGATTTTCACCAAGGTGGGCCTCATCGGCTTTCCACCTTTCTTCAGAGAGCTTCTTAGCCTGCTCAAATATCAGTGTGACCAAGGGCAGAACGTAAGTGTCGTTCTGCCGATGCAAACGACGAGAGAGTTTACGCAGCCTACGACGGAAAGACAGAGGAAGGTACACTTTCCTTCTTGACATGTATTACTTTCTTACGGGGGACAAAGTGGAGGATGAGTGGACCCAGCACTTTGTACAGTGCATCGGTACAAACATTTACATCCAAACATTGGAAAAATTCAGACCAGTCGGGAGCGTTTAGATGTGCCAGTAGGTCAGCCGTTTTTTCTGATCGGAAGTCATGATAAAAACTATACTTTCGGAAAATGTTTCATCCGCCTCCAGTTCTAGTTCACTAACAACTGTAAGATGGTCTGAACTCCCAAGTGCGTCTCAGGATGACATTGAAAGCGGTTCACATCCCCTACAAAAAATTAGGTTGAGTATGGTTGCTCCTCGAGTGGGAAAGTCGACTACCTGGTCCCACATGCCGATATCTACTGCCTCAAGTAAGTTCTCGAACTTTGAAGGACCGGATGGTGGAAACCATTGCACGTCAGGAAGGTTAAAATCGCCTGCAATCAAGCAATACTTAAGATTCAAGTCAGCTGCGGCATGAAATGCCTGCGAGAGACAAAGATCGTAGTCTGCATTGGCATTAAGTGGGCGATAAACACAGCCAAAAATTAAGGAGTATTTGTTTTTAGAACAACTCGTAGCCAGCCGCTCTCCTCCACCGCTGCGAATTTTGGATAGTCCAATGGGAGAAATGCAAGTGGCTGCTTTATATAGATGCAGCTTCCTCCACCATGGCCATCGTTTTGATCGTTCCGAACGCATGCATAGCCTAGATCAGAGAGTTTAGAGTCACCTACACAGGCCGATGCCCATGTCTCAGTTACCATAACAATGTCTGGGCGGTTGACGAAAGCCAGTGTCTGGAGCAGAGGCATTTTATTAATCAGTGATCTGGCATTTAAAACGACTAATTAAAGAGGGCGTGTCTTAGGTTTCAGTGGCGGGACAGCTAGGCCGTCACTGTTACTGTTATGAGACCCGTAAGTTACCTAGTCGAATCAATAGGGAGAGTTAGCGGTGCCGTGCTTACTTCACTATGTGCACACATGGAAACATGCTACGACAGCCATATGTACCTTTGTACGGTCAGTATGGACTGTTAGCGGTGGCGTGCTTACTTCACCTTGTCTACTCACGTACACATTCCATGAGTGTACTAAGCTAAATGTGGTGTTTGTGACGTCCGTCGATGAATAGACTTGGTGAAGTCAGGTCCGCAGTAGGAAGTGGTGGTGTCAATGGTGCTGACGAACGTATGGCAAGATTACAGGAAAGCCGTTCTAATTTATGTATGAGTTAACCTTATAAGGTCACAGAAAATTTTCGTTAAAAAAACTTTAGAAATATACAAAAACGTAAAAATTAATCTGAGCGCTATGTACAAATAGGCACTGGGATAAGATTTCATATAATTTAGTACCGAAAATGAGTACTGGAGTTGGTGCCGGAGTGAAAACAGTCGATAAAACGGTAGAAAAAAATATACAAAACGTGAGGAGTAATCTTGGTGCTATTAACAAATGTGGACTGGAATAGGAGTTCATATTATGGGGTTAGCATCACAAATGGGTACTGGAGTTGGGGCCGGAGTTAAAACAGCAGAAAATATATACATCTTTGTACATCATCGGATGGCAGCCTCTCCGCCAAGGCAATTCCCTATGTACAGACACAATTGGCTTCGTAAATCATTCCTTCCAAACAAACAGTCGCTGAAGACGTGCTATTACCTACAAAAGACAGCATAACCGTTGTACCGTTGCATGCATGAAACTAACCCCATCCTGATCATTAATTAATTACGCGCCATACCCTTCTTTTATCTGCAAATATCGAAACTTGGTCTACAGAAAAAATAATTGAAAGGAGTGTCCTTACCTGTGATTGATGCTTCAAACTATACGTGGATGGTAGTTCGCCCGGGCCGGGGTAATATATAT
>JAYGXS010000004.1:1001142-1110303 GCA_036362985.1 Ligula intestinalis | reverse complement strand
ATATATATATATATACATATATATGTATATGTATATTTAAGGGTTACAGGCAAGAAGAGCCCTTGAAGACCCTATTAATGTAACGCAAAAAAGTTTGTTCTTACAGTAAATGTAGAGTAGGGGGAGCACATATGATATCATGACAGAATTTCGAGTGAATGTTCACGGAAAAGAATGAAAAGGGTCGAAAGCCAGAAAAGTGCATTGGCATGTTATGCGTCTGTTGGGAGTAAACGAAAAGGTCTGCACGCGATAACTTATGCACAGGAAAAAAGCTTCAGTCATACCCTTAATCACAGAATTATATCTAAACCGACAAATTTTATAAAATGAGATCACAGTCAGTTATCATCTCACAGCCTCATTAAGACCTTCAGGTCACGTTGGTGCAATACTTACCTCACTTAAGCGCCCAACTGCATCTTCTAGTCCATCGTACGATGCAAATTCTTTGCCTTGTAAAATAGTTCGAAAGGCCTCTGACACAGAATCATTAGCTGCCATCGTTTCAGCAATAATGAAGGAGCAGACACGTGCACGTAGTCGATACTGCAAAAAGTGACTTACCCGCTAAGGGTGCATTGAAACAAACGCTAAATTCTGAAGGACACACTTGCAGAAACTGTAGCCAATCAGCAAGCAACTGGGTCGTCCAATCAGAAAGATCGCCTCTCGAAGGTGCCTGGATAGTTCATTGCCTCTGTACTGGAGTACGAATCAACGATGATCTTTGAAATTATCGGGAATGGGAGAGTGTGATTAAACAACTTATTCGTGAACGGCATCTTAACATTAGTGGCAATGCATTTTTGAAATAATAAATTATAATAAACCTCACAGTTACAACTGTTCAAAATGTGTATAAATTTTTTGGGACACCCTGTAGGTTCTATCACGTTACAGCAAATGCAAGTAAGGCTGACGGGCCGGTAATTGTTGACCTTCATTCGGGCTCCACCCTTTTTTATCGGGTAAATATTTTCCATTTTCCATTCGGATGGCAGTTTTCCTAATTCAAATGAAGAGCGAAAGATTTGTGCAGGGGGCTTTGTGAGCTTGCTTGCAATTCGTTCAAGAACTTGGCTGGTATGTATTCTTTACCGGATGAACTTGCTTCTTTGAAGCTTTGCAGTTCCCTCTCAATTACAGAGGTTGGGAATAATAGAGATTCAAGTGCCGGACCAGCGTTTACAACATCTCTGTTGACATTGTCAAAAATGAAGCTCGGTTTCCCGAGTGAATACCGAGGCGAAGAACCAGCTATAGTACTCGGCTTTTTCGCCATTCTTAACCACTCCCCGCCATTATCATCCTTAAGTACTGCAACTGGATCTTCTATTAAGAACGAATAAAATTTTGGGATTGTCTTTGGCCTAATGGAGGATTCTTGATTCATATTTTTTCCTGGCATGGCGAATCGATTATTTACCGCATTTCTTCGGCGTCGGAATTCATTGAGGTGTTGTGGTAACCCAGTTTTCCTGAATAAACCCCATTTCCTATTTTTATTCTTTAATTGCCTGTTAAGGTCTCTTGTCAACCAGTCAGGGTGACTAGTCGTCTTGTGTACATTCATCGGACAACAGCACTTAATCCGATCTCTTGCAATCGTCTTGAGTGATCTCATTTATTCCTCCGGATCCCCCTTGGGCAGGCAGTTCTAAATCACGGACGATATTGCATTCTTCATCGAATTAATGTCTGTATTCCATATGTTTAGCTGGTCTACTGTTTTCCTCGGATGTTAAGAATGAAGTGGGTATTCGCACATTAGCGTCATATGATCACTCTTACCAAGTTCATCAATGTAGGATAAATTCTTGGCAAAAATTGGATCCAAGCAACTAGCTCTCCGATTCTCTTGAAATCTGGTAAGTGCCTTAGCGTTCTGTACCAAAGAGAGGTCAAGTGTGAGATCAATTTACTTAGAACTGAAGGAAGTTGACGCCTCTTACACTGTCAGATTTTTCCAGTCTATTGCAGGTGCGTTGAAACCACCAACAATAAGAACCTCTTGGTTGCTATTGAGGGTTAACGGCTGTTCTTACGTGGTCGCCAACTTGTCGGTGAACTCTGGAGTCTAGTGGATCGCATCTCGGTGATGTTGCCTTGAATTCTACTGTCTTTTCCTGTTGTACCGGATGACCTATTCTTAACTCACCACTACATTATTTTTCCCATGATAATAAGCGTCCCGAACCCTCAACAGCAGGATCCAATCTAACTGAATAATTTACTACCATGCTACCTATAAAGGCAGTTTGTTCTCCTATATTTTTTGGAAATCGGTGGCTTGCTGAACTCTTTCACTGATGTAGGAGTTTTTTACTGCCCGGACTATTATTTTATAAGAGCATTTGTCGTAACTTGGATCTAACATACCATCTTACCACGCGTAACATACTACTAGTTCCTATTGTAATAAAACTGCTTAGGCGCAGCTGTGATCACCAATTTTGAATTTTTTCTTATAAGATAGCACTAAGTTTGCAAGTAAGGGGCCCCTTGGGCCATAAATATACAATTTATTATTATTAGGTGCTTCCTTCATCAGACTAAGGAGCGAGTCGTCGGCCGCACTCAGAATGTTTGGTGGTCTGTGTACGGCCAAGAATATTAGGTTCTGTAACTTAGACTTCATTATTTTTAACCAGATAGATTCACACTCAAGAGCTATGATGTGCTCTCTTTCGACAACGGAGATTCCAGTTCTCACATATACTGTAACCCCACCACCTTGTCTGTTCTGACGGTTTTTGCAGAAAAGCTGGTATGCTTGTATCGAAATCTCAGAGTCCGTGATTTCTGTTCTAAGTCATGTTTCCGTTATGGCAACAACATCAGATTTCCGCTCTGAAATAAATGCCTTGAGTTCATCGATTTTTGCGGGAAAACTTTGGGCATTACTTCACAAAATGCTCAATTTAGACTTAGTCACCCCGTTATGCAGGCGTTTGCCTCTTGTGTGAGATTGCATGCAGGGAGCTTTCGGTGTTGATGGAGACGGACTGTTGTCCATCCCGACTAGGCTGTTAGTCTTATCGGCCTTCTCCAGAGAAGTGACCACTGGAAATTTATTATTTCTCCATTCGGTATAGCGTATCAATTGCTGCCACATGGTTTCTACAAACACAGGAGACGTTTCGAACGCTCATTTATAACCATGATTCTATCTCACTTTATCGCAACAATCCTATCAATCAACCTCTGAATTTTGATATAAGCAGTTTTTTCTCCAACGTTTTATTTCTATGAAGTTAAGGTTCGCTGCACTCTGGGGGGTTTTATTTTTCACGGCCTCCTCCTCAGTTCACGATATTTTTCAGACAGAACTGTCTATTTTTTAATATGACGATATGTTGACGAATATGAAATTTTCTACCTACCATACCAAACAATCCTGCTAAGTATATGTTTGATCTCACTGATCAGTATAGTATAATAATAATATAATAATTTGTATATTTAAGGCCCAAGGGGCCCTGTAGTTACAAACTTAGTGCTATCGTGAAAATAAAAATAATGATAAGCAGTGAACTCTTATAAAATACTTGTCATCGGCAGTAAAAAAGACTCCTAAATCGATGGATGAGTTCAGCGGGCCACCGAGTTCAAAAAAACTTTAGGAGAAAAAACTGCCTTTATAGGTAAAAGAGTTTGATGTGGTTGGTTCGGGACCTGATGTTGAGTGTTCGGGACGTTTATAATCATGGAAAAAAATAAAAAATCTTTGAGTTAAGAAGGGGCCATCCGAGACAACAGGAGAAGACAGTAGAAGTCAAGGCAACATCACCTAGATGCAACCCACCTGACTCCAGAGCCCATGGAAAAGTTGGAGATAACCACTAATAGCGACCTCGAACACCACAGCGAAGGTTGCAAAAACGGAGAAGAGTTCGCAGCCCTTGGAAATGATGCTTGACTCTGCTTCAAATGCCAGGAGGACCCTTTTCAAAATCTACAAATTGCGTGCTTGGAACGGACAGTAACGACTTTATTTCCTCTAAATTTAAACTCGTATGTAATTTACCTTTAAAAATCGATAGTGTAGAAGACAGTCTAATATCGCGTGGAAGGTTGTTCCAAATAAAAGCATATTTGGAGGTAAAAAAGCGAGAACAGTTAGATGTGGAGCTACGGGGAGTAAAATTATCATAAAAGAGTTACGAGTGGCGGAAGGTCGGTCTACTGGAAGGAGAGCGTTAATTTGTGAGAGATTAGGACTATTGTTATCGCGAAACAGAAAGCATATACCAGCTTCGTGTCTTCTTACCCAAAGAAATTTAAGGTTTGCTAACTGACATCTATCTGTATAACATATACCAGACCCAGAAACAGAAAATATTTTACCAGTGAAAACTTGCTGAACCTTTTAAATCTTACTACGGTCATTCTGGGTCATGAGACCAAAAAGTGGACAGCAGTATTCTAGTATAGGGAGAACCAACATGCGGTATAGTTTTAACTTCATTTCTGGAAGGAAAAAATTATGCAATATAAACCCACAGATCTGTGCGGCCTTGGCAGAAATTCGATCTGCATGAGGTAATAATGCAAGCTTATTCGTGCAAGTAAGACCCAAATCCTTTATCGTAGATCTTTCTAACAGTTGACTTTTTTGGAAGATAATGGGTCCAGGAAGCCTTGCGGGACCAAAACACATGAAACTACATTTGAATGGAGAAAAATCCATCTGCCATGTAGCGCTCCAACTTGAGAGGGTACGCAAGTCTGCTTTAACTTTATCAACACAACTACTTAAGGTCATCAGCAAAAATGAAATTTTCCGAATTATTTAGCACTGTTGAAATTTCATTTAGCTAAACAATGAAAGCAGGGGACCTAAAACCGTGCCTTGTAATGCGCCACTCGTGATTGGCTGAGGCATCGAGTAGCTTTTGCCTACTAAGACCTTTTTGCTGCAGTTAGACAGGTAGGAGGCAATGAAATTGAGGAGGAGAGGCCTGATGCCTAGGGCTTCCATTTTCATTAAAAGGCGCCTATGCGGCACCTTGTCAAAAGCTTTACTAAGGTCAAAGTAAATCACGGTGACTGATTGCTGTTCATTATGAAGTGAAGTTATCAGGTTAAGGAATTCCAGGTTCGCAGATCCTCCAGGTAGAAATCCATGCGTAAGGCGTTTAATAGTTTATTTTCAACACAAAAATTGAGAATTTGATTAAAAATGATCTTTTCCAAAAGTTTCGCTAGGGCCGGGGTTTTATGAACACCTCGGTAGTTATTTACGTCCAAAAGACATCCTGACTTGAAGACTGGAAGAATAATAGATGTCTTCCATGAGTCAGGAAAGAAACCGTTTAGAAGATAAGCTGAGCATAGAGTACTTAGCAATTGGGGAAAGCTGAATACTCTCTTGATAAGTGAATTTGGAAGGCCGTCAGTTCCCGAGGAGTGCGAGTTTTTTAGACGGATAATGTGCTTACGAATTACTTCTATGGAGAAATATATGGTACTGATGGTATTGACTGAGCATGGCTGAAACGACGGGTCCTGTTCAGATTCCGTCGTAAGGTGCTTTGCAAAGATCGCATTGAACAGTTCAGCCTTCTCAGACGCGTCTTGCACATTTTTTTTATTTTCATTCAGTAAAGGGGGGATTTAATGACCTAGTTTAGCGGAAGACCGACGACCGAACAGTTGGGCAATCAATTTTGCAGAGTGTCAACTCGCTGAGTGCGCAAGATTTCCTCTGTTTGTCACGTGCAAGACGAATCTTAAACGCTAATTCGAAAATCTCTGCGATTCTAAGGTGCACAGATAATGAACTAGAAGACTGGTCTTTCAACTATCTTTGCAATTTCTTTAGTCTAGACAAAAGAAAATGAGGAACGGTGGGGTCCGAAGTATAAGGCTTAACGTTGTTGATCGGCACAAATTCCAAAATGCTATTTGAAATTGCCGTCATTAAGTCACAGAGGATTGTTACACTGCTCGTGGAGGAAAGCTCCTGCCAGTCTAGTGAGTCCATAAAGTTGTTAATTAAATTAATATCAGCTAGATCAAACGCACCATAGGTACGAGTGGTGCTAGCCTTTTTCGTAGAAGCAAGCGGAAGGCAACAATGGATCAAAGTATGGTCACTTGGGAAGAGGTTCTGATTGTAGTCAACGAAAAGGGGGGAAATGTAATTCGTGAAAATTAAATAACAGTAGTTATCCACTTTTTATTTATTTTTATCAGAACACTAAAGTTATAATGATGAGGCCCTCCATGCCGTAAACCTAAAATTAATGATTTATTTAAGATATTGATTATCCTTCAAAATATCTGCCTTCGAATAAAAATTACCAAAAATAGTATTGAATAAGCGCGGTAATAGCGTTTTGAACAGAAATTTTATGATTAAAAGCAAATATAGCAAAACACTAGGCATGTGCGACTATTATATTCCTGAAGGTTAACAGACGAAGGGATATTATTCACATTATATTACTGGATATCTTGCTTATAGTAATAAGTTAATCAGTGAAATTTTAGTAGCTTCTGTAGTAATCGTAGGGAGTATTAATAGACCAGGAGTAAAGAAGATCACGAATTTTGTTGCAACAAACCAATATATATACTAACAAAAGAAAGCAAACCATTTTGGACGAAAGGGGTGGGTTTCATGGGCTTGCCATTTTCCTACAGTAATTAATTTCCAGGTGAGATCACGCAAACCGTGTCATTCTTTCTGCGTATAAAGACGTCCTTAAAGTGAACTTATATATTATTCGTTCCTGGCTTATGGTTTCATAGTTTAAACAACAGTTTTTAATCATCCAAAGCCATGTTAACTAAACATAACGTTGTGGTTACCCGGGCCCCATCGTGATGCAAAGTCTGATCCATTAACTCTTTTTTACAGCCCACATGATCAATCCCGTAAAATTAATTTTTTAGCAACCCTGTCCACACAAACAACGATATTTTATCTCCAATGTGTCTTTCTGCGTGCTCTCTGCTTGCGTGTTGTTTATCCTTCTCAAAAAGCTGAATATTATCTCACTAACGTATCAACAACGATAAGGAGGGATTTTGAATTACTGCACCGGGTCAGCTGGTCACAAAATGGCTGAACTAATCAAACCTCCTCGTATGTTCACTCCAAACGAGTGGCTATGTGCAAATAAAAATAAATATGGGATGGCTAACTCTACAAGAGAATTGGCACAGAGCTTAAATGCTGAGTGTGATCGAGCTATAGATGAAGTCAAAAAACGCACAGAGAAAACTATGAATGATGTTGACAAAAAATTAGGTAGACAGCTAATCTTTCTATTTCTCAGATCAGAGACTTGATGACATTGCATATTGGCGGGGCGAATTGGATAAAAAGCTACAAGACAACGCCGAGGAATCAAAAAAACTCCGGGAATGTATTGTGAGACTTCAGAAAGCCTTAGCTGCTACATGTGAACCACTTCACATAACTAATCAGTGTCTGCTCGTTAGGTTAGTTTACCTTTTGTTTCTATTAAAAAAGAGACGAACGAAAGGGTATTGATTTAGTGGCAGATGATGTGCACAAAAATCTTATTCGTGAAGTTGAAACGATAAAAGGAGTCCAATCTTTGCTATCTCGTACCATAGAGCAAGCAACCGAGCAATACAGGTAATTTTGCCACAGAAACTTATTTAAAGACTCAATCAAAAGTCAGCTTTTAACCTTAAAAAAGATCACGTTGGGAAGCAGAGTGCTTTCAACTTGGACGAATATGGAAGGACGGTCTCCTCATATGCTGAGAACATCCCCGACGCAAAAAAAGAAGCTCCCGATTTTGCCCCGTTGGTTTTGTATATTATCTGACAATTACTGTTCGTAGATCTTTTAGTCCCGCCGAGTGGCAAACATTCACTCAAAACAACCTCGAGATGGCCGACAAACAGCTCCAGAATTCTCATCAAATGCGAAACCTGATAGAGGGCATTCTAATTCAAGTTGCTGAAGATCAGAAGAAGCAGGTCGCTGATACTAATTGGGCACTCAAAAAGCGAATAACAGAAGTTAGAGATGCAAAAGGCAAATTGGAAGAACATCTTGCACTAGTAAGTGAATTTCAAAATACTCGAAATTCATACAGTTTCTCAAATCAATCCATCAAATTAAATAAGTTATATATAGGAGAGATTGATGAGTATATATCATGTGCTGATGTTAACACTCAGGACGGGGGTTGTGTTTAATTAAACCTGCAGATAAAAGCCAAACTAGGAAAGCAATTTTAAAAAATAGTGCAAAAAACTCGGTACAGTCATTTCTAAAATTTTGATGAAGAAATCTTCGACTGCCTACACTATATGGACCCAGGCTTAGCAAGACAAAAAATACATGTGCTCAGGAAAATAATAGGTCGTTATAAATAAAACTACTTTTTTTGATAAAGCACTCCTAATGTCATCCAATAATGACAAATTGGTTAAAATATAAATGTAAAGTATGCCACTACAACTAAAATATGGCTTTTACAACCATCTATGATTTAGTTGTCCACACTGAAATCTTTAATCTTTGCCAGTTTTCTGAATTTATGCCAAATTTTAACTTTTTCATAATTTTTCCGAACCTTTTTAGTGGCACCTTTGGAACCCAAATTCAAATTCATCAGTTTTTAACTAAGTAGGTTTTGGGAAGCTTATTTTCATGAGGACTATACATTTTGCAAAAAACACAAAAATTAAGTCACTTGAGCTAGATAGTTGTCCACTATTAGTTTAAGAACTTGGACGGAATCCACATTCTGCCGACTGAGAGCAAAGGTTATCTCTAAGGTGCCTTATTTTTGAAATAACCCATAAACGCGAAAACCGTATTCCTTAAGATAGCAAACAAATTTTATTGAAAACCTAAGCACCAAACTCGTGAAGTCAAGATGGAAAATACTTCCAAAGTCTGGAAAAACTCTACGGAGATAAGCACTTGCTTGTGTCATTTGACATCGCCAAATAAACTTTTTGACATCACGGCGCACAGGTACACACACAGGGAGTTCAAAGGTACGCACCTGCATTTCCCTCAAAAAATCTGAACTAAACGAACACGAATAAGCAGCGAACTTGCACGCGAAGCTGTAAAATTCGTTCAAAAATACTAGATGCTCCCCGTTTCCAATAATCCTAAGACAAGGCTTTATAAATGACAGAGAAGTCAAGGATAAATTGACTATCAACGCCACAACACCAGATAATATACCAATCTTCGATTAGACCAGTTAAAATAGCTTGCGGAGGGTAAATTATAAAGTATTACACGCATCGCACCTCAATGTTGCGAAAAAGTACATGAAATATCTTGGCGTACTATCATGCACAGTTACGAAAATTACAGATTTCAAATTTTAATTTTTAATGTCATTCGATTCTCAAGTCAATCCGTAAGCTGCTTAATTAGTGTAAGAAACCGGTGGACATTATATCATCTCAGTCACCTTTCGTCGAGCACATTTTGAAGAATGGTGATTGGTTTGCAGGCATTTCATGCAACTGATTCGAGATCTTAATAAGCACTTCGGAGAGTATAAATTCATATACACATTGGTTCCTCTGTTTTTATTCTGACGTAAGTACGTGAAAAGTGTAGTGAAGACAAAACCCACCATACGATAATAGTCATTTAAAAAATCCGTAAAATAACGAGGCTCCAAACGACTGGCTTATCTGAGATAAATATTGGACCGTACTTAACATTTAACATGAGTGAAGTTGAATTAAACTTATCATAAGTTCACCGATTTGTTTCGTAACTGAACTCTGCATAAAACTGTATTTAATCATTACTTTCTTAACTTGTCATTTTTGGTTTGGAGAATCATCAGCTTATTATCAAATAAACTCTTGTTAATTTAGCTGTTATTTTTTTTATTATATTAATTCTATCAAGCCAATTATCCCCTTCGGACATATTTTTACAGGGCCAAAATGTATGCATGTTTATGAGAGAGGGCCTTTCTTCCTTCTAACTTGTTCTGTGTTTTCATTTAATATTTAATAAATAAAATGTCGAAAATTAAGTTTTAGGCTGAAACTAGGCACAGGAGCCTAATTTGGTAAATCTATACTGCTCCTAGTATATGATTTTGCAAAAATGTATGTTGAGTTGGTCTTAATGTATGACCGGCCTGGGTGGGGCTTTATTCCAATTCCTGTTACAGCGAATGTAGTTCAATCATTTTTGCTTTTCCATATCGCTGTGTTTGTGTGGTTTTTCTTAATACTGACCACTGAACATAGATTATTTTAAAGTGCTGTGCGATGTTTTGTCGGTCTGACGAAGCAGCAGCAACTTAAAACAGCCGCTTTTGACGTCAATATTTATCCCAAGCTGAGTCCACCTTAGCGAATAAGGTAACAGTAGAGTGTTCCAGATTTTCACATCGTGAAATCCTGTTCGGGAATGATGAATACTTATAGAGATTATAATTATGCTGATAATGGGTATACTAGTGATAATAATGGAAAGGTCGAGGGTGGTGTTGCTAATGGTAGCAACTATAATGATATAGTTTCCAAAAACTGGTTTATCTATGCCCTGAGTAAACAGTGGATCTGGATAAGAAGTCAGCATAAAGTGTCATTTTGGTCATTTGTGACGGTTGTGCTCTAAGTGGAATTTCAGTGCCTTTCGTACATCTTATGCTGCAGACACTGAAAGAGATATCAGATATGGAGGACAATATCACAGAATTGAAGAGTGCGATTCGTGCCCTAAACAAACCAGTTGCCGTCACGGAGACTAGACAGAACCTTCGAGACGTGCGACCCGGCGTAGAACTCTGTCGGGACGCTCCATTCTACAGGCAAGTTGGCGTTTTTTAGTAAGTATGTCTTGTAGGGCCGTCTTAAATAAATTCCGCCTGCCTAAGGCTCCCAGAAAATAAATTCCGCCAGCCTAAGGTCGGATTTCCACCAATAGGAATTGTCTACTTTTCTTATAGGTCAATAGCACCAGCAACAGGAATTTATCTTGGTCGATTTAATTATATTCAGCTCACTAAAACAATTATCAGTGGAGTTAATTTACTTTCATTTGTTAAGTTTCTCAAGCGCATTTGGAGAGCGCATCAGGCGTGCCCTCCTACTTTTGGGCGCGCAATACGTCCTCCTAAATACGCTTAATGTGGCGTCCAACTGGTCGTATTACGTCTTATGATTTAACTACACACCTAGACGTGAGAAATAGCATTCGTTCTTGCAAGCATCCAAGCAATTACTACTCATTAATCTTTATTCAGTAAGGTAACGCATGCCTAAGTGAACTTATATTGCGCTCAATGTATTAATCCATGTATAAAATAGCTGTTAGCTGATTGCAACTGATCCCTGCACATCTAGACAGGTTAAAGCCGGTGCGATTCATGCATCTTAGTTCCTGATAAGCGTCAATCCAGGCTGAGTATTGCTTGAATCACTTATGCCCAGTTTCCTCGGTTTTTAGTTGGAGAGAGCTGGTGGAATGTTGTAAGCCATCCAAATTGTTCCGTTTGTCAGCACCAAAAACTGCAGAATGAGGTTTAAATTCTGGAGTAACTATTGCGGAACAAACATTTCAGGCTCGATCCAAAAAGCTGATATGAATAGTTGACCTGAAATTCATCAACTATTCACAAACTATCACAGGCAGTCCGTAGTGTACCCTCCTAACTGAATGCTAGTACCTTAGCTGAAAGCACGGTAAATAATCACTTAATGCAGGTCACTAGTCCGGAGTAACTAGTCTGGAGTTAGGGTGGTGTAGTCCATGACCAAAGTCCCGGGTTCGAATCTCGGGTGATCAAACCCTGAGATTGGGTCTGGCGGGCTGATGACGGCTAACAAGCCAGAAATGACCATTCTGGCCTCCCTTGTCTTTGTCGGTTCCACTTCAACATATGCCACAAGTCGCTATGCGACGGCCTGTGAGGACTCCACATTGAGCTTCACTGCACGCCGGAACGAGCGTCTGCCGTAAACAAACCGGCGAGCGCCCTACTTTGATCATATTCCCGATCGCAACCGACAAAAGCAACTAGCCAGTTCTGCAATGGTATTGTACTCCATGGACAAAGTCTCGGGTTCAAAGCTCGGCCGATTCACACCTGAGATTGGGTACGACTAGCTGATGACGGCGAATAAACCAGAAATGACCATTCCGACCTCCCTCGTCTTTGTCGGCTCCACTTTAACATGGTCTACGCTTGGGTGGACTGCAAGCGAATCCGGAATCACGGTTTGCCAAAAATGCATCTTCAGTTTAGCAGCCCTGTCTTCTAATGAAGACCAGAATCAGTTTTTCCCTTTGAGTTCTCAGTGTTCCACGACTACTGGGTCGGTGACGCGCTGTTTAATCTCGGGTCGCACAGTAAACTAAACGGAATCACGCAGTTGCTTTTGACAGGCCATGTATCTGAGTCCTAGGTAAGTGTCAATCCACGTTAAGGATTGCTTCATTTACTGATATCCAATTTCCTCGATTTTGAGTTGGAGAGAGAGGAGCTGATGCAATACTGTAACCCATCCAAATTTTTCCTTCCGTCAGTACCAAAGACTGCAGAACAGGGTTCAAATTCCGAGCAAACTAATGCGAGAACTTGGAGTGAATGTTTCGGAACAAAGCTTTGCAGGGTCAGTCTTAAATCGACCAGCTGCTCTAGCGTAACCGTATAACATTTGCAGGTTACCTAAATAATTCCGAGTGTAAGATGATTCCAGATGAAAGCACACTTGGAGACAAGAAACGAGAACGGTTAGACATGGAGCTACAGGGTGGTGAGTTTATCATGTAGAAATTATGAGTGGCATAAGATCAATCTGCTGGAGTGAGAGCGTTGATCCGTGGGAGATTAGGGCTAGACTAAACGCGTAAACAGTAAGCAGAGGCCGGCCTTCGAGTCTTCTTACTCACAGGAATTAAATGTTCGCTAACTAATATCCCTTTGTATAAAAAACAGTGGATCGAGGAAGGAAAAATATTATCCGAGTAAAATCTCTGAACATTTTAAATCTTATCACAATCACACGCATCCATTAAAACAAAGAGCGGCAACAGTATTCGAGGATGGAAAGGACAAACACGTGGTACAGTTTTAGTTTTTAGAAAACCACTTATCTTTGCAGAAATTCGATGTTCATGAAGCAATAATGTTAGCTTATTTGTGTAACGTAGACCCAAGTCTTTTATGGTGGATGGTTCTAAAAGTAGACTGTTTTGAGAAATTAGAGGTGCAGGGAGCTGAGAGCAAACTGCATCCGCCAACTAGAGCTCCACTCGGAGAGAGAGAGAGAGCGAGAGAGGGAGTATAAGCAAATCTGCGTTTCTTCTATCAACGCAACTATCGGTGGTGTCCTTAAAAAATGAGTGAATGCACTTAAGGTCGTCTACGTATTTGAAATTTTGAGAATTTTTGAGCCCTGGTGAGCTCTCATTTGCGTAAACAATGAAGAGGAGGTGACTGAAGGCGGTGACGCCACTCGTAATCAGTTGAGGTTTCGAGGACCTATTACCTACAAAGACTTTCTGACTGCGGTTAGACAAGTAGGAACCAATGAAGTCGAGGAGGGGAGGGCGGATGCTGATAGTTTCTAGTTTCACTAGAAGACGTCCGTGCTTTACCTTGTCAAAGTAGCTCAAAGCAACTGATTGCTGGTCATTCTGAAGAAAATTGACGAGGTTAAAAAAACCTAAGTGGTACGTTTCGCATGAGCTTCCAGGTAGAAAACCATGCTGCGAGTCTGATATCTAGGCAAACATCGAGGAGTTGATTAAAAGTAATTTTTCTCAGAAGTTTTGCTAGAGCCGGAGTTTTATGAACGCCTCGATAATTATTTAGGTCCAAACAACATCCTGACTTGAAGACAGGAAAACTAACATAAGTCTTCCACGAGTCAGGGAAGAATCCGTTTAAAAAAATTACTGGGAATATATGGCTGAGCAATCGTGAGTAGCTCGGCACTTGCTTAATAATTGAGTTTGGAATATCGTTAGTGGCCAATAAGTGCGAATTTTTTAGAGGACTTATGTGCTTAGAAATTTATTCACGCAGAAATCAACGGTACTGATAGCCTGGCTGAAAAAATGGAACTGGTAGATTCCGTCGCAAGATGTTTTGCAACGAATGCATTGAAAAAACTCAACCTTGTCGGGATCTTCAAGAACCGAATTTTTATCTTCATTCAGCAAGGACGAATTTCATGACCAACTGGCCTAAAGACACAGCTAGCAGATAGCGTGTAACAGAACCCTTCGTAGAGCTCCTTTCTGGCAGTAAAGCCCCGATGCAACATACTCTGACTTCTGATTTGGAAAACCTTCGTTTTATCGAGTTCGGGAGGAGCAGCAGCAAGACGTGGGTCGTTAGAAAAACGTGAACATTGCATTTATTCCAACGTTTAAAAAATTTATTCCAACCTTGCCTACGCATTTAACTTCGAGAATTGCATCAAGGTCATTAGTGGAGTTCATACGCCAGGGAGCCCGCGAGGAATTCGAGTGCCACCGGACCCCTCGGAGCTGCATCATGCAGCGGCAAGAAGTCCGCGTGCGCTAGTATCGAGGTCTGATGAAGTCTGAGAACGTTAACCCTAACGGCTACGATCTTCCAGACCCGGTTCATTTGGAGAGGAGAGAAGTCATGGGAAGGCCAGAGTAGAAAGAAGAGTGAATTCTACACGGAGGGTTGGAGAATAGTTAAGCGGAAGTTTTTACTGTCGGAGCACACATCCAACCACAAGGTGGGCTGTCTAAAGTGATGTCCAGCGGCAGCCACCGCATAGATGTCTGTGTCCGCAGGGATTGAAGCTAACCTACTAGTTGATGCCAGTCCACTAACGCGGGAATCTCATTGGACGGATTGAGTTCAAGCCATTGTGGGTTGAGGGGGGAACGGGGGAGACGCAGTGCGTGCATTCTTGCCTAGTACGAGGAACGTGACGTCACCAGCAATGAGGTGCGATGAGTGAGCGGCTGATTACGGGTTCCAAGTAACGCTAGCGTCCACTGCATGAACTTTAAGCTAGGGTGTCTGTGCTGTCAAGATGGTAAATAAGGAAGCTGTGATGGAAAAACCAAACACGCTGTCCTAATTCCTTATTCAGTTCCTGCTGCCCTCATGTCACGCAGCTTCGCAGGGAGCACTTTCCGACTCGCCGACCTGAAGACCCTTGACCAACCTCCCCACGTGCACACACGTGTCTCCAGATAGGCACGGATGCCTTGAGAGTCACCTGACCACACCACAATGGGTCTCTATGCGTGAACCCTTTCGGGCCTGATGATTGTAATGCATTAGGCACAAGCCCTACTAAACGCTACAGAGTATTTGTATACTACTGAGTGCCCGCGAGTAGATTATACGGTTATCACAGAGCAGCTGATGGGTTACGGTTCACGTATTTATATAACCTTTCAAAGGGCGCATAAAAAGCCTTGTTCCGAAGCAAGTACGCCAGTTTATACATTAATTCCAGACGAAACTAAAAAGACAAACATAGAAACTGAAGCTTACGTCAGGACGGTTCGATTGTCCTTTTCGACGAGGTCCATTTTGTACTCTCCAACAGAGCAGCGCAGGGTCAGGCACTTGTGATGCATCAACGTCAGTCTGCCCCTGCCTCCACAGAGGGCGTGCGTCCAGGCACTGTGGGTCACCACAACCAGATGATCACACGACAGGGTCGGGGAGAGATCCGCACTGACCTCACCTGAGTGGGAGTGCCATAAAAGCCACAGTAAGCGGGGACCATTGCAGCCTGATCCCAATTCTGCAACTCCACAATCACAATAAGCTGGAGGGGTTCCAAACTGTGAACCGTAAGACTTTTGGTAATCATTTGGGATGTCCACAGAACCTTCGTGTACAATGAATATTCCAGCCTACAAACTGGACTTGGATGCTATAACAAGGCCTGCAAAAAGTCGTCACTGCTGCAGCATGTAAAATTATATCTTTCTAAGACGTTCTGCTAAAGGTTTAGAGGTAGACTTCCAAGGACTGAAGGTATCTTATTTACCTGACCGCGTTTTTTTTCAAAGCCTGGACATTCTGAGTGTGCCATGGAGACCACGTCCTTGAGAAGTATTCCAGTTTCGATCACAACCTTTGCTTGTAGTTATCAGACCCCCAGTTCTGGTTATAGATTCTAAGTCTTGGACTCACATTGGATGATAATACACGCTAACTGCCCCATTCCAAGCTTTGAGGCGCTGAAACTAACGAAGATGATAATTACACCTACTTGTGTTAGGACTCAGTATGACACGCACTTGAATTACACCAACCATTACCTTCGCTGAGCAGGAGGATCCTGAGGATAGCATTAGCAATTTTCATATCCTTTAACAAGTGCCTAGCATAATTCAACCGTTTCTTTTTCAGTTCAGTTTTATTAAAGGGGATATACATCGATACAAAAAACAATTAAAAAATAGGTCAATTCTATGCCTGCAGGTGAAATGCGAACAGTTGTGGGTTATGTGCAAGAGTAATTATACATGGCTACTCACTTAGCACGAGTAATATAATAATAGTAATGTTTTCTCGTTCTTCTATCAATAGGATTATCGAACAAACCACGGAACTACGTCAGGATTCAAAACTACTTCACGACCGTCTCTACAAGGCTGAAGAAGCTCTGAAGGCCCTCTGCCGACGCCAGCTTGACTTGGAGGAGGAAATAGCTAACAAGTCGCACACGCTTCACATTGACGAGGTCCAGGTGGCTGGAATGCGTGACAGCATCCTGATTCAGCAGTACTAACGTTTTTTTTCTGCCCCAACCCTAAACGGCAATTTGCATCGCTTCGAGAGCCACGGATGTTGCGACGACGAAATTTTCCTTCCACCCCCTCTCCTTCGGGTGTAGACTTTATGCTCTTAAAAGACCTAGGCCTAATAAAGCTGCATGATTGGATCAATTTTGTCACCAAATCGTTAAAAAATCAATAAACTGTACAATTGATTATTGGATTGGTAGAATGGAAGGCTAATGCGTGTAGAATACCTATCTGAATTTGATTATTGCTGAATTCCACCCTTATCTACCCCCCGCCCATCAGTTCAGTGAATAATTCCCCAGAGAATGGGGTACTTGACGTCGTCTGGAACCCAGAACGAGAGTTTTGCCCTAAGCCGCCAGTCCATTCAAATCGGTGGAGGAAATTCCGTGACTGACAGCTGAGTTCGGTTCATTTTTATTCAGGGAAATTTTGGCAAACGCCTTTGAGTTCCCTCTTAGTGACACAATAACAGAAAAAAGCATAAATATCCTAGAAAATATAAAGCAGTGATCGTTTACAGATGTTAAGTGATCAGCTATTATTTGGTGCAAAATGGATTGGCTATACGGTAGTGAGTTTTACAAACGTACTTAATTATCATGTTCAAATCGAAAAAAACAGCCGAGAATTTTTGTGGACGTTTCGTGAATTATCGAATCTACTGTACGCTGCCAGTTTTGAGCAACAGAGCATACCTTCTCACCTGGTGAGTAGACGCGGCACCCATCGCCGTCTTGTAAAAAAACTGTTGCACGACGCCGAACAGTAATCATGCGAACCCAGTTAAGAGTGATTTATCGGACCAATGGAATATGATACCCAGTTGCCCCTCAAGACCCCAAGCCGCCTTCTGTCACCGTTGAAGGTAAGGACGTCCCAGAACCCACACACTATTCCAGCATTACCACCCATGGCGTAATTGGCCAATTCCTCGGAAACATCTGGAATGGAGCCTCCTTCAGTCGCAACTTCGGAAAAAAATGTCCTTAATGCCTCTACGCAGGTAGGCTCCTGTGCATGGCTACCCGAAAACGTACCACTTTCGGCTTTTCAGCTTCCTTTACTTGTCCTTAAACCACGTCCTTTCATTAATTGTTGGTCACTATGCGACTCCGCCTGGTAGTCAGGGGGGAAAAGGAACACCCGAGCTCCCGAAACCAAAACTACCGCCAGACGATTCTGTAAGCTCGCAATCCTAGCCAAGACAGCATTGTCCTATGAAGCGTCGGCCTGGATAAATCGACGACTCCGTGCCTTTCCGATACCGAGATAGGCTGGTCCGAGACGGAAAATAAGTCAGAAGCCACGGATGTCTGTCGGCAAGACCAAGGCAGAGTATTCTGACAAGGCATGTCTATCTGCACTGCGAGTCAGTCGTTTACTCAGCTCCGTTTTGGCAAGTTTGTGATAAACCACCATCGGAGGAGAATACGTGGAACAGACTGGAGCTGAAGGATTACTTTGCGTAATCTATGCAAACAGTACCTTTTATGGTATTCTCACCAATGCAACAACCGAGCCATCTGAATTCGAGCTCGGTCGCGTGTGCGGGACGCGTAGACCGACTTTCGAGCAATGAAAATGACTGCGCCGGCATCCACCTTGGATCTAATTGACTTTAATCTGCCATCCAAAGATGGCAGGCAAGAGTGTTCATATGAAACGCCACACAAGTCAGCGTCGCTGACTCTCCTGCATCACCAACAGATGGGATTAAAAGACGAGCAGAGACAATTTTTCGATGAGAATTTCATAAAAAATACACATTGGGAGGCAGGGGGAGGGGAGAGGGTCAATGAAACAAGGGACGGAGGGAGGTGGGGGTGAATTCAGTCATCTTCGTCATTTTTCAGGCTACCGAAGACGGAGGCTGGCACAGGCTGCTTTTCGATGAGGAGTCCTAGGGAATATAAATTAAGCGGCATAAGCGCAACGGGGATAAGGAAGACTGGCAAGACATACCTAAAAAGACATCGAACCGAAAAACCGCCAGTGCAAGGCTTACGAGTTTTAGAATAGCCATCAATATCAAATCTCAAAACAATGACAGTCCTGCAGAAGATCCGGTTAGGGCTCGCTCTGGTAAATTCGCGTTGGTCCCTTTGGGCAGTCATGACTATCAGCTTAACAATGCATGTTCAGGTCACCAAATTTTAAATTATGTCAACATGTAAGTGAAGTAGTGCTAAAGAACGATGCAGGTGACGAACTACCTGTTAGGCGCCGTCCTAACCGACTCACTTCCACGCCATACCACCGGTGCGCCCACATGCAGTGCACGTAATTGCGCGCAAGCTGCGGCCACGATTAGGACTCCACTAGGCCATTCGGATGAGTCAGAAAGCGGGTCGAGCCGCTAACCACTTGAGGACACGCTCTGATTGGTCCGATCTCGTGCACGCGTGCACAGACTTTGCTGCTTCTAAAAACGCTAAGAAACCTCCGTTCTGGCGCCCTCACCATTATGTTCTCCTCTGGGGATTAAAACTGTCCCTCATAAGGCTTTGAAAATTAATAAATGATACGATGCAATAAACCAATTCAATGAGTACAGAGTAGAGTTCACCAACTAACTAACAACAGAGATTTGGAAGAAGTATGAGATGGATTGCCCGACCCTAGATTTTAACTGAAACGGAGGGGCAAGGGCTCAACCCTAAAACAGACAGTGCTTTATGAAAGTCCCAGACGTAAATACGTCATTAGAAAATTCGTGAAAGCAGACGACAGAGGCTTCAGTCGGTCTATTTCTCTACCCTACAGCCAGCATAGTAATATTGCAGAAAATAATCTGACGACAAAAGGTAAAAATAACAGATAACACGACAACGTTGAAGACAGAAACGTACTCGAAGTGGTCCCATCAATGCCCTCCTCGTTTTCGACTATGACCTCAGTCTCCTCGTTCGCACCCTCTCCATGTGTGTCCTTCCCTTCGCCTTGGCCGGTCTCTTCCTCTTCCTCATCTTCCATCGGGAGATCGATGTTGATGGCTTCCGGATTTTGCGAGACCTCCGCCTTGGCTGGCGCCTTCGTGGTGCCCGGAAGCGCGTCGGGTTGCCGAATGCCAGCTGACTTGAATATAATCATGGGCTTGCCGCTGGCATTTACCGACCCCTCAGCAGCAACCTCTGACTCCACGGTCTGCATAGCATCTGCCGCTAACAAATAAATTGTATGTACATCAAACTGCCTACTCACAAACTGATAGTAGGTTATAAATGCGCATTTAAATTGCTGACTCACGCTGTAATTCTTCGGCTGCCAAATGACTCGCCATGAAACTGACTTTGGTGTTGTAGGTAGCCTGTACACTACGCCTGATACGGAGCATTTCACGCAGAGTATCCTCGTTGCCGTGTGCAACTTCGAATTCCTTCCAAATCCTCCAGAACTCTGGTTCAGCCTGTGAAGGGGATAAAATTTAAAAAAGGTGTATTTTTACTACGTCGCAAGTAAAGACAGGTCTCTCACAGGTGGCCAAAAACCACGGCGCCAACTCACTCTAGGATCACACATCTGTGCACTGTAGGCGTAGATTGCACGCGCGCGATCGATCTCGCCCAGCTTTCGTTCCAAATCAGCAAAGCGGAGGCACATTTGACGCGCGTGTTTTTCGGGCAGACGCTCGATTGCCTGTTCGTAGGCCGCGCGAGTGTGGGTGACTCCGTGCAGGTCAGCGATGCGTTGGATGTAAATGTTGAACATCTGAGAATACAGGAGAGAGAGAGAGAGAGAGAGAGTAGAGGGGAGTGGTAAGGAGAGCATAAAAGACAGCAAGACACGGTCAGCTGTGCATGGATGGGTGCAGGGAAAACGTACAGTGAAGCGCTCCTCCGGCTCAACCGCCTCTGTTGCGCGTTCATATATGCGGATGGCCCGGCGGGCAAGACCGTGCTCTTCTTCCAGTCTCGCGTACAAAAGGTAGAGACCTGCAATTTAAGGCACAGTGCAAATATAAAGATTTTGAGGAGTCGCGAGAAAAGGGAGCACGGGGGAGCAGCAAAAGATTATCATGAGGTGTCTTGGGAATTGTTAGTACGGGCGGGCCCCCAACAGCTGCACGGATTGTTTGTTGTCTCCCCGTTGTCTCCTCGAGCGCTTGGCTCAATAACCTAACCACAAGGCAGTGGTGGCATGCGAACTTATTTGATGGCGATTCACGTTTGCCATGTCACAGCGCGACACTTTATAGGATTCTGGCCTCTCAGAACCCTCCGCTGTATGGTCTGGCGTTCGACAAGGCTGTGTCCAGTCGCCCACCCTCTTTAACTACGCCACAGACTGGGTTTTCGGGAAGGCCCTACAGGAAAATTACGGTATTGAGCTTGCACCTGGGTGTCCATTGACTGACCTCCACTATGCCTATGATTTCACTTTACTAACTTCAGGCTTTGGCGATGTACAGTTTATAGTGCCACGAGTGAACGAGATCGCTAAATAGGTCGATTTTTCCATAAACGCTGGGAAGACCAAATTGTTTTCATGCTGCATCCCTGCCCAAGAGGAGGTATCTCTCGAGACTAGTAGACATCTTGAAGAAGTAGACAGTTTCAAATACCTCAGAGCGACGTTGATGGACAGAGTAAGGATGACATTGTCTACCGAAATGACGCAACTCGACGATTTTTCTCCAGCCTTCGGAATTGCTTATGGACCCAACGCGATATTTCCACTTCCACAAAGGTCTCCGTGCAGTGTGCATCTGTGCGGTTCGGTCTTCTATACAGATGCCAATGTTGGGCTATGTGCGTGAAAAATGAACGAAAACTAGAAGTCTTTGACCACTACTGCTTGAAGACCATCCTTCGAGTGAAGTACACCGACTTCGTCTTAAATGAGACAGTCCACACTCGTTGCCACAACGTCACAAGGATATCCTAGGCAATCCAGGAAAGGCGACTGAGGTGGCTTGGGCATGTTCCTCGCCGTCAACCTCGCGAACTGCGTGTCACTGCTGCTAACCCGAAACCGTTACCTTATTTGAAACTTCGAAGTGGGGGTCGGCTCAAAACCTGGCTCGAATCAGTCCGTCAAGACACGGAATAGTTCTTGGACCTTCGGTCTCCGGCGCTGACGAAGAGAATGGCTTGAAATGTCCAGATCCACTGCCACGGATTGCCGGGCGCAGAGAATCACCGTGCCGGAAAATCATTGAGGCCGACTACATCGGGTATGATCATAACAGCAACAAGTACAAGCAAAGTAAGTAGAGGCAGAAAACACAGGGAGGAACGTACTTTTTGCATACTTAGAAGGGCACTTCTCGAGACACTGCTCAAACAGATCACGAGCACGCTCAAGTTTGCTGCCACCCTGGGAGGGAAAGTGAAAAAAATTAGTTTAATTCATGCTTGACTACATAGTGCCGAGCGCTAACGCTGATGCAGGCTCTGCATGACTACTGTGATATAGAAAGCAACGTACATAGCGTTCGATGAATTTGGTCAGATATGTAACCCAGATGTCGTACACATTTGGCCAGCGGAAGATTGCAACACCCTTTTCGTAGGCCTAATCAAAAGCACAAGGTTGGTAAGTCGGGCAGCAAAATGCGTTATTTAAAAGCAATCGAGAAATCCCTTATTCAAGCCAAACTGGGAGGTTTGCGGGCTCACCTTGAACGCCTCCTCGAAATAATCTCGCTCCTCCAGGAAGAGGCCATAGTTTATTATTATTTGCGGGGTGGCAATGCGATAGTCAATCATCCTGTCATAGGCAGCCTGAAAAAGAGAGAAGAATGTATTTCAGTCTAGTACGCTAAAAACCTTTTGGGTAAAAATGTCACCGTGGGAAGGCTGTCTTCCATGCTATTCACCTTCGTAGTCTGGAAGGTGCCGAAACTCTCCTCTAGGTCGGTATATAGGGTCCAGAGACGAAGAGACTTGTGCAGACGATTCTGTACAGGCTCCGAGCGGTCGTAGTAGTCCACTTTGTGTGTGGCAGTAGGAGTGACAGCACGAGCAAGCAGCTGAAGCGCAGCCTCCGGAGAGCTGAGAGGAAAAAGAAGAGAGTTGAAAAATGAAGTACTACCGCGAACGCATACAACGATTTCCCCATCGCTTCCAGGCTGTCCAAACCAAAGTTGAGTGGGACTGGAGGACGACGGCTACTAAGCTAGCGATGGTCATCCGAGGTTTCCATCGTCTCCAATATTGCAATCTGATTGAATTATGTCCAGGTACTTAAACAAAATAAGTAGGGAACGACTAGCAATGAATACGAATCCGGATCCTACAAACGTTTGGTTAGATAGGTGTTACGGGAGTGGGACCCGCCATGCACACAAGGCAGTGGGAGAAGAGAACAGACCACACTAAGTCATGCCCTAATGAAAGCTGCCCACTCCCTGCGTCGAGCAAACGCGACGAGCGGCCACACAGCGGAGGATAATTGCTCGCTTGTGCACTAATTACTTGATGGCCGGCGTGACTTGCTAAACTTTCATCACAAATGCCGGATTTGGATGGGATGATTGCTCGGCCAAGTGGCTCCCTAGGAAAGGCGTTAGAGGAGAGAATTTTGGCTTAGTTCAATTTGAATGTTTGGCCGGATCTCGTGGAATGAACCGCAACTTGAGAATTGGCGTCATTTACCCGCACTGCCACCGCGTGTTCGACAATTCGTGTCTTCAGAACTCTTCGAGTTCCTCCAACGTAATTGTCCTTTCCGCAACTGCACCAGATCCTACAGAGGACTTCAGGTGTTTCTGGCCATGGCAGTGGGTCTTTCTGTTTCAATATCGTAAGTTGCTTGTTGCCTCCGGCCTGTGTTGAAAGCCAACCCCAAGTGGCCGGAGAAGCCGACCGAAGGCCCCCGAGACCTTTCGCAGACGAGGGCTACAGATTGAGATGCAAAGCGCAAAAGGGTGGCCATTTAACGTCACCTGATCAGTGAATAACCTTTCCAAGAAATGCAAATGCAGAAGAAATACCGCCAAAAACGAGGAAAACTGGGAGGATGGTCATTGCTGTCTTAATAACCAGCCAGTATATTGTCCTCGGTTACCCATTACCATTGACACCAATTCAAATGCTTTTGAGGATTCTAGATTTGATCCTAAAGAACAAGGACAGGAATCTGTACCTCAACACAGCTATTCAGGAAGGCGATCACCGACTATTTGGAAAAATACTGTTTCATAATGTCAACAGCGTTGAGGCACGTCTGACAAAGGCGGCCCCAATGATTTCACGAACGGCACCCCCCCCCCCCCCCATGCGTGACAACTGGCGGCAACGGATCTGGAAAGCGCCACCCAGGAAGACAGATTACCCCAGGTGAACCATTAGTCTAGCTGTAAGTTACCTGGCGCGTCCACAGGTGAAGAATAGGGAAACGACCTTCAGCGAAGGTTAGCTGCGAAATAAGCAGGCTGTTGGGCTTGGCGAATAAGCAGTCACGGACCACCAACGGCAGTGCTACTGAGGCCTGGTATATCAAAGTGTCGCAAAGCCTGACGACGGCACTGTGACATGTCGATGATGAACCGGCATTAAATGGAATTGCTTGGCGCCGCTGCCTTGTGGTTAGGTTCCTGAACCAAAGTGCTAGATGAGACAACCTTGAACAAAAAAAACCGAGCGGTTGTTGGGGGCCCGTCTGTATTTAAAACGCCCAAGATCTGTCACGAAGTACAATTATTTTCAGCATGGTAAAGCCCGCGGTAGAAATCGACGTCCGAACTGTCGCGTTTGTGTATGGCACGGGCTGCCGGTAGGCTCACGTCGGTCATAGGACTGCGTCTACGCTCACGTCTTTTTACTATCGGAACAGAATCGATATGGGAAAAGAGTGCGTGTTCAATATGACTGTTCAGGCTGATGGCCACAATAGCTCTCCACAGACAGGCCATCGAACAGGTTATCAGGAGATCAACAAGAAGTAGGGGGAAGGGGGGGCGGTCGGGGGAACCTCACCCGGCACGCATCTCCATTTCGGCCCATTCGCACCAGATGGAGGCCAGATCCTCTACATGAATGAAGGCCACACCGGTCGCCTTCTGTAGCACCACTCTGGCATCGTCGAGTTGTTTGTGGCGTTCGTAAAGCCGAGCAAGTTCAATCCAGAGTGTGGACGGTCGGCCCGCAGTGGCCTTAGCTAGAAAGTGAAGAAAAGTGAAGTCAAAAGACAAGCCGAACGGGCACCGCTGTTTGGAGAGAAGTAAGCGGTGGCCCTTACTACAACCTGAAAAGTATTCATTGGAAAATATAGAACTAAAGCATTCCCCTTGTTGGCGTGGGTCCAAATCCCACCGAGTTTTTCACATGTTGGTCTAATAGATTATTCATATCTGCCAACCCGTCTACTAATTAAGTGTGCCTGGTGGATATTAGGCTTTACTCAAGCCTCCCCAGTGCTGGCGTGGGTTTAAATGCCACTGAGGCAATCGAGCCTTTCACATTTGGGTAAAATGGAATCCAAGCACACAACCTGTACTTGTTGCGGCTGCAATCACGACTGATCTAGCCGGCCTCTATGACGTCTCGTAAGATGCTTTTTCACGCCCAACGATCCACGGCAGCAGACCTGGACAGTTCAAGCCATTCTCTTTGGTATGGTCCGCACCTGGTACTTCTAATTCACACGAACGGTTCCCGAGAGCCCATAAGAACGACAGAGAGAAGACCAGTCGGCCAGAGGGAGAGTGTGTACTCAGACAAAGCACTCTATAGCACGGCACTGCAATTCATTCTCACACAAAGGCTTAAGGTACTTAAGGGTGAACGCGAGCGGCATAGTTGAGTCAATGGGCCAACCAGATGTGACGGAAAATCGATAGTCACGTCGCGCTCTCATCACAGTAACGTAAGTTGGACTCGCGCCTTTTCGGTGAGATGAGTAATCATGGGAATGGGCACCGGAGACTAAATGTTCAAGAACCACTTCCATGTTCTGACGCACTGAATCGAGCCAGGTTTTGAGCTGACCCCCACGTTGACTTGCCCAACTAGGTAGCGGTTTCGGTTCGAGGGCAGTAGCACTGAGCTCTGAGGTTGACGGTGAAGAATATGTCCAAACTACCTCAGTCGCCCCTTCTTGGATTGCCTGGGATATCCTTGCGATGTTGTCGCAGCGAGTGCGGACTGTCTCATTTGAGACGAAGTCGGTGTACTTTATTCGAAGGATGGTCCTCAAACAGTAGTGTTCAAAGACTTCCAGTTTCCGTTCATTTTCGACGCGCTTAGCCCAGCAATCAAATTCACGCAGAACATACTGTACAGATGCACGGCACACGTGGACCTTTATGGAGAGAGAAATATCGCTTCGGGTCGGCGAACTTACCCCTTAGCCGAGAAGGCGGGTTACCCATTAACCTGGCTCCTGGCAGCCCGGCGCGTCCATAGATGGCGGATAGTGGAACGAACTTCAGTGACGGTTAGCTTTGAAATAAGGAGACTCTCGGGACTGGCGAATAAGCAGTGGCGGATCAGCAATGGCAGTGCTACCAGCGCGCAGCAGACTGAGGTCTGGCAGGCCAAAAGCCTATAAAGCGTCGCAAAGCCTGACGACGGCGCTGTGACATGGCGAGCGTGAACCGACATTAAATAGGTTCACTTGCCACCGCTGCCTTGGGGTTAGGCTATTGAGCCAAAACACTAGAGGAGACAACGTCAAACATACAATCCGTGCGGCTGTTGGGGACCCGCCCGTACTCACAATTCCCAAGACACTTCATGAAAAACGATATCCACGCCAATAAGTTATCTGTTAACAGCTTTCGCTGTGATCATTGTTGCTCTTTCGGCTAGGTACTCCTAGGTTGCATACCAAGTGCACCAGTGTATCTTACCTCGCTATTTGTTTTAATAATTCAGAGGATCGCATAACTTGAACTGTGTGCTCCCAGGATAGGGGGGGTTGTAAAAATGGCGTAGTGTGTTGTTGGCTCTTTTTTTCGAGTTCAAGAAAATGGCTAAACTGCAGCAGCATCGTTTACTGAACAAACTTGTAGTCCAAACCCGAAAACAGCCTATGCCCTACCAACTAACTACGCATTCTCCTAGGTACAGACTAAAGTCATTTTGTTTTGCCATCATACCAAATGAATGTCTGGTTTGGGAAGGCTACCCGGCACGTTCTGACGGATGGTACTAGCAAATGACAATGTTGGAGCATCGAGCCACAGCATGGTCAATCAGAACGATAGTTATTAGGAGATTTGGCAGATTTACTTAATTTGAGTTGACCCAGTTGTGAAAAAAACTCAACGCATTCGGCGGGATTTGAGCTCGCGTATCAGAGGAAACCTTTACCGGAAGCCAACGCTCTAACCACTAAGCTACAAACACCTCACCTCGCGCCGTAAATTGAATCACACTTGGGGCGACATTACCCGCCCAACTTTGCCGCTCGTACGGAATCCACCAATAAGTAACAGCAAGTTGAAAGTTCAAGCAAGATTTCCTAAGCAATCGTCTAGAATCCACCAGGATGGCTACTAGGCTGACAATTGGGTCGAATAAAATTAAATAAATCAGCCAAACCTCCTAATAATTAAGTCAGCCTAGTAGTCATTCTGGTGGATTCTAGATGATTGCTTAGGAAATCCTGCTTGGGCAGTCAGCTTGCTGTTCAGTATTGGTGGATTCCATACGAGCGAAAAAGTTGGGCGGGTAATATCGACCCAAGAGTGACTAAATGCATAGCGCGAGGCGGGGAATTTGTAGCTTAGCGGTTAGAGCGTTGGCTTCCGGTAATGGCCTTCTCTGATACGCGGGTTCAAATCACGCCGAACGCCTCGAGTTTTTTCACAATTGGGTCAACTCAAAGAGCAATAGTTGGTCAAAAGTCGTATTGGCAAACAATTTTTTTCGTTCAATCATCTTCAGGCCAGTAAAATGTCATAGAGAATATGATGGTCAGATATGTGCAGTGGTTATATGATGCTCGGAGTAGGAGGGGGGTTTTTATTAGTTATCTCGGTGTTCCCTAGTCCCATGCATGCTGGCAGCAGCGTGTTGAGGACGCTGGGTGCAGCCACCGATTCTCACGTGGAGGTCCTTCGCCAAGGGAAGCAAAAAAACAGAAGACCTTCTACTTATTGGCTAGTTTGTTAAGTGAATAAAGCCTGCGACCTTAACAGCGTCAGCTTAAGGAACACAATCTAATCTTTTACGATGAACATGCTCTGCTGACTAGTGACTGTACCGAAGTTCGGTTAATAATTCGAAAAAAACATTAGTATACTATGAGTCAACATCAAAGAAAGGCATGCCAAATCATGGACACTTTGGAGTTAAGTCGTAAAGGAAATAGCAAACCGGGGGATACAATGTCAGTACGTGACTCCAAGGCACGGCCCAATCAAGCCGGATTCCGCGCTGGGCGTGGATGTGCGTATCAGATATTTACACGGAGGCGCATTCTATAATTCCACCTTAGCTACCAGCAGCCAACGGCCATTTGCTTTGTCGACTTCGCCGCCGCATTCGATTCCATCCATCGTGAGTCAAAATCAATGGAAGGCATGCCAAATCATGGATACTTCGGAGTTCAGTCGTAAAGGAACAAACAAACAGGGGGATAAAATGTTAAGGATTAACGTGTCGGCTGTACATTATACGGCTCGATTTTGAAACAAAAAAAAATCCGTCTTCAAGTTGACTCGTCGGAGAAGTAAAAGCACAGAAAGGATAAATTGGGCTAGAAGCATTTAAAAAAAAGGGAAAACTCATATAGGACAGGAAGGCCTACCTGGATCAACAGAACTGATGCCATCCATGAAGGCCTCGATCTGCTTCCGGGGACCTTTAGACTCCAGCAACTCCACACGCTGCAGCCAATCACTCACATTGTGGGGATTCTGTCGAAGCAGGACACTGTTCAGTAGCAAGGGTCGTTTCTCCATCAGAGACTCCAGGCTAGCAAGGGCTAGCTCCACTTCCAGTTCGTCTGAAGAATGGCAGAGAGTAGTCACAGCGTGAAGCAAACAGCAGACTACGTTCAGGTGGCCAAGATGCAACTAAGAGTGTTAAACTATGCACACTAAGCAATCGTTTCCTACGGATGGCCTAGACGACTACGGGAGTATAAAATGTGACTCGTGCTACGGTTCGATCGCAGGTGAGTCTCACTTTCGGGCTCTACAGCAAATCAAACAGCATGCTAGACAGGTACGCATAACTCCATCCACAGAATGATAATGTTGTAACGGATGCCCAGGCCGAAATATTCACAGTCTAACTACGCCTCATGTGAGCCCCCAAAGAGAGAACACGACAAGAAGTGTTTAGGAAGCAGAAGTCTTTTAGTGTCTGAGGTACAACGTATTTAGGAAACAAACGCGTGTAAACGATGTCCCTTGAGCCAATCAGATTATCTCCTGAAATAGTCACCGGTATTATTGGCTGTTGGTTCAGTGAGTGAGTGAAGCTAGAAATTCAAATTATTGATTGACTGTCTAGCACTATGCGTTAGCTCAAGCGTAGGCTGATCGATAGCATATTGTGGATGCGGCTATAGCTTGCAAGCTACTGCTTGCTAAGGCTGTTAGGTCGTCCTAACAGATAAGACGTCCATAATAAAGTGGACCCCCAACTCAGAAAGACGGGTTTACTCCTTATCCTTGTTGCCGGTAGCCTAGAGCTTATGTGTGGTGGAAATGAGAACAGCCTTCAGCGAAACCTACAAACCAGTGGTAGTAATGCTATCAGGGTCCCGAGATCGGAAGTTAAATGCATCCACTACAAAGTCCGCTGACGGCACTAATACATGACACCCAAGAAACGTTATCGTCGTGGAAATTCCTCACTCTAAATATTCTACAGTAGAGACTATAAAGAACCCACACAAACACACACTTCAAGCGGCTGATAAGTACCGGCTCCGACTCTAAATCCCCATCATTCTATGAATATCTGAAGGTCTTATTACCGTTACTGTTACGGTATCCGCGGGAAAGTGCAAGCTCTGTAGCGGTACATGCAAATAGTATGAGAGCTGGACTACTCAATCGGGAACTGAAAGCAGTATTGAAGGCTGAAATGTGCACAATGTCTAAACGCGCGTGAGTGTTATCGGTGCAGCATAGACGCCTGCTTCCTGTGCGAAATTCTAAGGCGAAGGTAAGTCGCAAATTCGCAGGCTACCACAGCAGTCCATGCATTGCCTGTGTGGGAACTAGTGTCAAAGGTTGGAAAATCTGTGTACATTCGATCGCGATCAAACCTTCTTCTGAATTGCTTCCTGGGACTTGTATGTTCGCTTGTATTGGCAATCTCGTACAGCTAATGAGGAATTTCACGAACACTTCTACCAACGCCTCAGCATAAAGTGAAGACCAGTAGGGCATTGAAACCTTATATTCGTACTTGTGAGCACTAACTGAGAGCGAATGGTCGGTCTGGACCAGGCGAACCTTCAAACCACCAACCCATTGGACACTCCAGATGTGACAATGACAGAGTAGTATTGAGTTTCATTTAGCAGAGCCATTTTGTCATTAGAAGTGCTTCCTGAATCGCCGCAGACAGTCACTTAACCGGGGCCTAGACAGACTAAAAACACTTGGCTGTGTGCACGAATGTAGATAGAGACTTCGTGCCGAAACCCTCAAGCCGTAAAGGGTCATATACTTCACTGTCCAAAATGCCAAAAATCGGGCTTAAATAAAGGCGTGAAGGACGTCTTGACGCTATCAAACTACAACGACATAGCAAGAGCGAGGCACTGAACACATAAATGCTGTTTATCTTTGCAAGCCTAGTTGAGGGGGTAGAACGTAACGAACAGTTACTATGTAGTCCTTCCATCTTCTAATCGGGCAGCATAAGGCTTGATTCGTTTCATAACAGTCAACTCAGACAGTTCCAGTTGGATTTTTCCACGAATTTTCTTCCCACCAACTCTGGAAGGTTACGGTGAAGTCGGGTAGACACGACCGTAAAAGTACTTAAACAAAATATCAGTTCCATGCAACGAGCTCCAAGTTTCGACGCAATCTACCAAATCACTGGCAGAGCTACAAGCACGTTTCCTGCGTTGTGTGACACTGTTTGCGAAGAAAAGTGTGACTTTTTGCTGACCGTGTTGACAAATAACTGATGAACACCACCCCTCTTCCTCTACCAAAGTGATCTCCGAACAAAATAAAGAGGCTTTGCAACAAGAGAGGATAATATGCCCGCCAATAATCCAGTAGTTTTGTGTCAACACTCTAGCGGCCTGACTGTGCGAGGTTAAAAAGAAGTTTGGGCGGGTAACATCGTCCCGGATAACTAAATTTCGAAGCGTGATAACTGTCGCGACGTAAGTCAACATTGACATGAAGGTTTTTTGAACCGTCATCTAAGGATAGGTTTGAAGGGATCTAGGCCAGAGGTCAAGACATAACCAAGCTAACTTCCTAGCTGTAGTTGGATACATCAGGTAATTATTCACACTATGGAGCTGTTTCGGAATCCTTTATACCTACAAGCTACAAACGGTCACTTAGGTTATTGATTTCAATGCAGCGTTCGATGCTGTCCGTTGTGAACCTACGCAATAGATAATAAAACTTAATGGCGCCCGTAAGACATGTTGCCGTGGTCAAGATCTACAACCACTTTGCTTTACTAAAACTTTCAGTCTTAAACAGTCGGTTTCAAATGCCAGATATTTCTTTCGAAGTTCGAAAAAACGGCATTTTATGATCCATGCTGTTTAAATACGTCATTAACATGCGATGTAAAAAGGTTTTATGGGGTTCCGAACGTCTAATTTGCTAACAAATCAACCAATGCCGCTTGCAGTTTTTGAAAACCTACAGACTAGTTGCGATTAGCATTTGCGGATATCCATTCGATCAGTATTAGAGTATGCCTACGTCTGACAGGCTGTACATTGACGGAAAACGTTCATTTGAGAGAAACAACAACCTCACTTCGAAAGAACTAGACCACACAACTGTAGAGATAGCTCAGATCAACCTGGAGAGTCGGCTGCGGTAGTTACAGAAGGCATTACGTCATCCTTCCCACAAATTCAGTGTTGCTAACCTAAAACTGGAGGCGATGAATGGTTAACTACAAAACTTCTTGAATAAAGTCCATAAAACGCCGACTGTTTTGGACCAGTGGTATTGGTTCTTATGGACGGAAACGAGTGATTACTGTATTGCCTGATGATGAATTAATCGAAAACGTTCGTTCGCTTAACTTGACTTCCTTAATGATTAGATTTTACTACATCCGCCGCCTCAATAGTAAATATTGGTAAGCAGTATATGTGCATGATCAAATTCGCAACACTTAAAAGTGAAAACTAGAGGAGGGCTGTGCCTAAGTGTCAAGATAGCAACTTCTGAAAAATGCTGGCGAATAAATGTAACGCTAACAGAATTCTAATTTAGGATGTAATCGAAAATTGAGTTTTCAACAGGAGTGAGTGGACGGCAGCGGTTTACGATACTAAAAGCCTAAACGGGGACGTACTCATAGGAACAAAGACTGGACTAATAGTATAAGTAATTTTAAGTTGAACAGGAAAGAATTAGACTGGGATAATGGACTGTAGCTACACGGTTTCTATCAATGAAATCATGTTACGGAATAGTAGAAGTACGAAATTTACACGGTCAAAATGTGCTATTTCTTAAAATGAGAAACACGACAAGGTGATTTGAAGAAAATGTTCTTTGGGATAGCAAGTAGCTTTAATGAGTGAATTTTCAGGTTTGGCGCCCCAACTCGTCTTCGAACTAACAGGAAAGGTGAAATGAACAACTAAAATCTCAAAACTGTTGAAAAAAAGTAATATTTGAATGCGTGTGTTCCAATTTATACAGCAAGGTGAGTTTAGTTTATTTTATCTGCGGTCTACGACTGTTTTGGAAGTGTACTTAACTGATTTTATAATCAACGCACGGCAAACCACAAGGTTGCGAAATCCGGAAGATGAAGGATTAAAATGGGAAGGATGAATAAATATCCGATAAAAGGCAAACATTATACAAGAAACAAAACCATTATTCCTCACATTCGGCGAGCAAAAAGTGTGGGGTAGCATTTGAACCAGTAATAGCTTTATTGCAGCCCTATATAATTCTGATTAACTCGACATTACGTTACTTGAAAGAGTACTAACTTAAAATAAATATTCGTGATGAATATGAGAAACAGTCAACTATGCATAAACTATAACTGATATTTTTTAAAATATGTGAAAATAAAGGCTTGCAGACCTTTTTCGGAGACCTCGCCAGACTTCTCAAGCGCTTCCATGCGTGCCTTTGCTATTGACTCCTGAAACTCCGCATAAGCGTCAAATGTTTGACTGAAATCGCGGACAGTGACGACTGTGTTTATGGCTTCAGTATACACATCACACGCACGTGGGAGATTACCACTGCGAATGTAATAGTCCGCAAGAGATGTCCATAGTATGCCGACCTATGAGTAGCGCAAAGAAATAAACACAATGGGGAATTCTACCTGATCTGTGTAACGTCCGATTCCCTGTCTAATGATGGCATCAGCGTTAAGGGAAGTTATTTTCGCGGGATTCTTAACCAGCAATTCACATAAGGTCTGCCACAATTGAAATTTTGATCTTCCTTCTCTACTGATGAAGTTTTCATCGTTTATAGCCTCGGCTAGTAATACTGCGGCCTCGTTCACGTTCTCGTTGCGGATTAGGAAATTGATAAATCGTTCCACATCATCTGGGGCGTACTACAAACGTAAAAAGAGCAAACGGATCTTGCTTTAATATATCGACGATAGATCCTGGTGCATGTTTCTTTAATATGATTGCCATGCTTGTCAGCAAATTTGAGATAGATCCGCCAGACTCGTTCATGCTGTGTTACCGGAAGAGCTTTTAAAGCACGATCGAAAGTTCTTCGAGCCAGCGTTACGTATCCTTGGTGCATTAGAAAAAGAAGGAAGTCTGTCCAGATGCGGGGCATCTTAGATTGGAGTTATGGATAAACAGTATACGTACTTTATGCATAGTAACGAGGGCACGTTCGTGTGCATTGTTCGTTTCTTCGTACACTAAAGAACCAGGACAAAGTCGCCGCGCATGTTGCCGACGCAATTTGAGATAATTATACCAAAGTTTGTAGCTAAAAATATTAACTGTTACGAAAATACAAACCTTCCGGGAAGTTGCTTCAGAGCTCTTTCGTAGGTAAGGTACAGAACTTGAGGCGGACTAGTCTTCTGAAACTGGATATACCGAAGCCATGCTTTGACATTGAATGGATTTCGAATAAGATTCTCCTCGAAGGGCAAATTCTCTTCAGGCTTTCAAACATTGAAATTATCAATGAGAACTTACGATATTAAATACGTCCACCGTGTCGGTTAACGAATTCATAATAAGCAAGGCGCAACGGGAGTTTGTAGATTATTTATAATGTTTGCCGAAACATTGGCTGAGTAAAACCAGAATTATCAGCGTTTGACATTTCTTGCCAGATTATTCCAAGGAACACTTTGCAGATTTTACGCAAGAGCGGCAACCATATTTAGTTATGGATTGAAAGTCAGTATAAAAATTAAGAAGATTGAAAGAAAGTGACAAATAATATAAATACTCCTGAAATATTTTTATTTACGGGTGTAGATGCTTCTCTGCATAGATATGTGCATAGCAAGCAGCAAAGCTTAAACTCTTAACGATATTTGTGGAAAACTAGCAGTTCAGCGGCAAATAAAACATACAAGGTACAACATTTGTGCAACAGGGTATACTGCACAAAGTGAACGTCGAACTCCGAAAAGAGCACTTGAAGTGAGTGTCTAAACTGACAGCAAAAACCTGTTTTGAGCTGAATCAGTGATATTCCTGATTTAAAAGTTAGTAGGCATCAGACTGAATGCAAACGGGCTCAAATTTACTTAGTCATGGAGGCATTATATATTATATTATTCTTCTTGTTATGTTAGGAGGCATCTTAATTCAGGCCAGTATTTTTGAAGTTTTCAAAAGATGGATTCCGAGGAGGTTGTGCAACCTTTTGGACATTTAATGGTGGTGTCTCTTACGCATTAAAAAAGGTGATTCGATTTTGGATATGTGTAGCATGCGAACAATCCTTGATTCGGTCAGAGAGGCCGCGGTCTTCCAAGCATTAAAGCTGCTTGATTGCATAGATCCTACGTTTTGCTGGTGCATTTTGCGGTTAAGATTTAGATTGCTGGATAAAAAATTCATAGTCCAAGTTTTGTACAGGAAATCGAACCAAAAACCATATCGAAATGTATGACCCAAGCTTCATGCAGTCATCAAGCTCGCAAATAAAAGTCACCGAAACCAGCGCAAAATTATGCAAAACTGCAAAGCGTGGTTTTAATAGGCGAAGATAAAAACTGGAAAAGAGTCTCATATCCTTCAGAGGCTGAGTATACTAAGGTGCAAACATTAACTCATCTAGTTTCTGACTTAAAGCCTAAAATACACGGTTATAAGGACACTTACGGCAAAACCTTTGACGCTCCGATTGATTTCATGGGAGAATGCTGATTGTATTCGGCCTAGCCACATTCACATGTATATTAATTCTATGTCTTCGTAGGTTCCTTATGATTGCCAACTCAGTGATTTCGTCTGGTACAAGCCTGTATCAGTCAAAGCCGTGAGTGTGCTCAGAGCACTACAATTAATACGCCCAGTCCCATAAAGGAGGAGAAGGGTTAAGACAAGTAATTGTTTTTCAAAGTTCAAAATGTTATATTTGCCTTTGCGACTGTGACGTAGTGTGTTGACTGATATTTAAAATAATGAAAATCTTCCGGCGGTGTGTAAAGTACTGCAAGTATGTGAAGCAGACTGAGTAAACAATACGCATTATTGCTTAAGAGCACTTTAAAATATGTCGAAACAGTATACAGGATATTCAGGAATGACTCAGCCGTTTGTAGATCTTCGAGATCCTGAATAAATGCTGATCTTCAAGAATGCTTGACGCCCTTGTCACTGGTAGTTTTTGGAGGCTGTTTTCACTTGCTTTGGTTGTAGGCTGCGTCTTCAGCTCAATGACTTGAGAAAAAAATTCCACTTTGATTCCGTCTTCTGATGAAGTACGACACAATAGCGAAATTCACGAGTGGAAGCAAGTAATTTTGCACTAACAGTTAAAACGATAATATCCAAAACAGAAATGGCGAAATGGTATCAGAATCCAAATATTCCACGTTGGAGAGCAGAAATTATAGCTATATAGTGGCTCCGAAGGATCTCGGGGTGCGGATCCTGCCTTAATTTTAGTCATTGCTCCACTGCTTGAAGGTGGCCAACTCCGCAATGTGCAGCTTGTATCTCATCAAGCGCACCCTTGCTAATTTCGATGGAGCCTGCTTTATTAAGGTCTTTTTTGAAGTTTGTGCGACCCCAATTTAAATTTTCCACTTAAGCCTGGAGACCTTACACAGACGAAGACCGAAAAACCATTGAAAGAGATCAACGACATGCAACCAAGTTTTTACGAGGCCAATGGTTTCTCCTTTTTGAGACGCGTTTGACAAATTTGACTTGTTTCCTCAGGATTACAGACAGCTATTCGGTGACCCTACACGAGTATTTTAGATGCCGCAGATTTAGGATTGGGGCCTAGCATCGTACGCTTTGATTTAGCTGTCCACATCGAATAGCTTGCGCGGAAATGCTCTCAAACTACGTGTGACTGGGGCAAGACTGGATCCACAAAAGTTCTTCTCTGAGAGAGCATATAAGTGTATATGTATATTTGAAGGGCTACAGACAAGCATGCCCTTGGTGACCCTAGTAATGTAAAGTAAACCATATTATTGTTACAGTCCATGTGAAATCATAGCAAGACATATGGTACCATAAAACACTTTCGAATGAATTGTCGCGGAATAGTATGAAAATAGTCTTGAGCCAGAAAAAGGGTTTATGATGCTGGCAATAGGAAATCATGCTGTTAAAGCCGCCTTTTGTCAAAAACAATTCCATCAATTCTTCTTTTAAACTCTGCAATGGTGTCAATGGAAAACTTCTCGCTTGATAACAAGTTCCAAGATCGGACCACGTGTTGGCTGAAGAATAATTTTCGGAAGTCCACTCGAGTGCATTCGTTTGTTATCATGTATGGATGGGCACGAACGTGAGTTTTGTTGGCTTATTCGGAGAAATCCTCCAATTTCAGGGAGGAACCGTTGCTCCGGATTATCCGGAAGGTTTAGAGCAGGATGCACTCTACGTGCCTGTAAGACAAGGGTAAAAGGTTAAGGTTGATCAATCTCTCCTGCTATGGTTAGTCCCTGAGACCATCGAACATCTTTGTCATCCTGCGTTGCACTTGTTCAAGAAGGTAAACATCTTTTTTCAACCACAATGTCCAAACTGGCATTCCGTATTCAGGATGTGGGCTCACAGAGGCACCCAATATTTTTCCGAAGAGTTCAGATGGGAAGATTTTGAACGCCTGTCTAATCCAGTGAAGCGTACTAGTTGCCTTCTAGATGACCTTTTACAAAGTTCTGTTGGCATCAAGTTCGCAGTTGTCCACAGTCCTAGATCCTTGTGCGTATCAACCTGTTTAAATGCGGCGCCACTGATAAAATAACTGTGTTTTTATGACACTTTTGGATCCGAGCTTATGTGTAGAACCAGACACTTGGATACATTAAAATTAAGGAGCCACGTGGACGACCAGATAACCAGTTTATCGATATTCGATTGTAACCCCTTTGCGGCGTCAGCGCAGCTAACTTCAGCCCATGTTTTTATGTTATCCGCAAACATGACAGTTGCGCAATAAAGATCATAGAGGCAGTCGTTTACGTAGATCAGGAAGAGTAACAGGCCCAAACTGAGCCTTTCAGTACCACACTTTCTTCCTTTGTCCATTCCGGCGGTAAAGTTCCAACAACGAAGGTCTGTTCTCTGAGGGATAAGGAGCTGCTGATCCATTTAAAAATGTTTCCCTGAATTCCCACGTCCCAACTTTTCCGTAGAAGAAGCCTCTGTGATAGACTATCGATGGCCTTTTCGAAGTCGAAAAAGATGACATCCATTGGATAGCCCTTATCTGTGACCTTTGTCCACTTAATATATAATAATATGTTTATGGTGCCAGTTTACAGGCAATTGTAAAGAGTTGGTAATGCACCTCTTGGGCGCATTCCAACACCTCGAAGACCGGAAAAAACCTTAAACAAACTCCCTATGTTGCGGCCAGTATTAGCTTTGTTTCACGTTTTGTGTTTTTTCAATGCTGGGCGAGATAAAGAGTTTGTTTCAAGTGAAAAAACCTGACTTAAAAGGTATGATACAAACGGAATATATGTTCAGTTGTCAGCTGAGTTTACGTATCAGCAGGAGAAATGTTGCATATCGTTAAAGGACATTAATTCGAGATGTAGAGGGTTGGCACAAGAACACAGTGTTCTCAGTCTTCCTTCAATGGTTGTCGGCAGAAAGTTGCGCGCTATCGGCTGAAGGTTAAGCGGACTGCGGGCTGCTGCTTCAGCAGCATTATCTTCAGCATGAAACCTGGCCAGGTTCAAAGTCCACGAACGCCATCAGAGTGAAAGAGAGATTCTTCCGAGTCCGAACCCAAAATTCGTGAAACTTGTCCTGAATGTAGAAAACTAGTTATAGCTCTCTTAAACATAGGGTAGCTTTGCTGGGTTTTAATACTTCTGGGCAGCATATTCCGGATTGATATGGCGTTTACTGAAAAGAATTGCCAGTATTTAACTGTACGTGCCATAGGAAGAAATAAAAATACGTCTCGATGACTGGCGCATCAAGAGTGCTCAAGCTGCCTTATTGTACTGAGAGGATTAAAGGCTTGACCATTCAAAATTTTAAACAGTAAAAATAGACCCTTCTGCAATCTACGAAGCCACAGAGGATACAGCTTTATAAGTTCGCACCTTTGTTGGTAGGCTTAGTTACGGTGTTCTATAGTGAAAACTCTTCTAGTGAAGAAGTGCTGCACCCATTCTATTTTCTTCCGTTCACTAGTGCGCAGAAGACTGAATAGCGGCGAGCAGTATTCAAGACTAGGTCTCACGTACATATTATAAAGGCTTGTTCTAACCTTTAGAGTCTTAACATTTCTAAGGATAAATCCGGTGGTTCGGCGTGCTTCCAAGACTATCAGGGCACAGTGCTCTGACAAATTGAGACTATTAGAGTAGGATATATCCAAACCATTGATAACTCTTGGGACATTTAGTTCGTGGCCATCAATGCTGAATTCCGGTTGGTGCTCGTCGCCAACAACCATAACGGAACAATTGGGCCATGAAAGTGTGAGGCGCCATGAGCAACACCGCTGGGCGACGGCCTGAAGATCCTTTTTTATCAGCTTGAGCACGATGTTGCAATCTGCCTGTTTATATCGATAAGCGACTTTGAAATCATCAGCGTACATGAGGGGTCTGCCATATTGAAAACAATCTGAAACGTCGTTGACAAAATAACTCCACTCCTCACAGGCGTGGGGTTGGAGACAACATTGGAAATTTTTACTCGTTGTCTGCGAGCATCCAAATAGGAAGATATGAAGTCCGGAGGCTTGCTACCTATGCAAAAGGAGGCCAGTTTCAGAAGGAGGAGGTTATGATCGACCCGATCAAAGGCCTAAGTAAAATCAAAATCGAAGCTGTAAATGGCAAAACCGCTGTCTCTAGATTGCAGCACATAATCAATGAAAGAGAGCTGGCAGGTGTCACAAGATCGCTTTTCGAGAAAGCCATGTTGAGCTGTATTGAGCAGGTTGCTCTCTGTCAAGTGACGCATCATCTTTTCTTTGATCAAGGTTTCCAAGATCTTCGAGGCTGCGGGAAGTGTATTTATTGGCCTAAAGTTGTCGAATGACGTCAATCGGCCATGCTTGCGATTAGGCATTGTAAGCGATTCCTTCCACAACAAAGGAAAGGTTTCGCTCTCAAGAGCAAGATTTAATACCTTACAAAGAAAAGACGGAAAGATATCATTCGCTTCAGCTTTTAGAAGGCTATCTGGGATGCCATCTGGTCCTCGACTTTAAGGTTGACGATAACGATGAATGGCTACAGTTACGTCCCAGAGGGTAAAACTTATGGTTTCGAGTACGGCACCCGTCCAAGCCCGGATAGCCGGAGGTGCAGCGAACGAGCTTTCACTAAGCGTTTTGGATAGGAACGCATTGAAGCTATCGGCGGTCAACTTAGCGTCAGCTATGGGGTTTCCTAAGGCATCTTGAAGTATGGGTGTTGCGTTTTCCTCTGCGCTTTTACTGTACGCGAAAATAGTTTCGCAACATTTAGGGAAGGATTTTCAGCGAGGTGGGCCTCATCGGCTATCTGCTTTTCTTTAGAGAGCTTAGCCTGATCAAAGATCAGTGTGATCAAGGGCAGAACGGAAGTGTCGTTTTGCTGATGCAAACGAAGAGAGAGTTTATGCAGCCTACGACGGAAAGACAGAAAAAGGTACACTTCATCCTTGACATTTATTACTTTCTTACGGGGGACAAAGTGGAGGATGAGTGGATCCAGCACTTTGTACAGTGCATCGGTACAAACATTCACATCTAAGCATTGGATAAATTCAGACCTGTCAAGAGCGTTTAGATTTGCTAGTTGGTCTGCCGTGTTTGCTGGTCGGAAGTCCTGATAAAAACTATACTTTTAGGAAAATGTTTTATTCTTCTACAGTTCTAGTTCACTAACATCTGTAAGATGGCCTGAACTCCCAAGTGCGTCTAAGGGTGACACTGAAAGTGGTTCGTAGCCCCTACAAAAAATTAGGTCGAGTATGGTTGCTCCTCGAGTGGAAAAATCGACTACCTGATCCCACATGCCGATATCTACTGCCTCAAGTAAGTTCTAGAACTTTGAAGGACCGGATAGTGGAAACCATTGCACGTCAGGAAGGTTAAAATCGCCTGCAATCAAGCAATACTTAAGATTCAAGTCAGCTGCGGCATGAAATGCCTGCGAGAGACAAAGATCGTAGTCTGCATTGGCATTAAGTGGGCGATAAACACAGCCAAAAATTAAGGAGTATTTGTTTTTAGAACAACTCGTAGCCAGCCGCTCTCCTCCACCGCTGCGAATTGTGGATAGTCCAACGGGAGAAATGCAAGTGGCTGCTTAACATAGATGCAGCTTCCTCCACCACGGCTATCGTTTCGATCGTTCCGAACGCATGCATAGCCTAGAACAGAGAGTTCAGAGTCAGCTACACAGGCCGATGCCCATGTCTCAGTTACCATAACAATGTCTGGGCGGTTGACGAAAACCAGTGTCTGGAGCAGGGGCATTTTATTAATCAGTGATCTGGCATTTAAAACGACCACTGTAAGAGGGCATGTCTTAGGTTTTGGTGGCGGGACAGCTAGGCCGTCACTGTTACCGCCTTCGACCAGAGAGATGTCCTTTTGACTTGAACTATTTGTCTCTCTCTTATTTTGAGATTTGTCTCGCCATTGGTCCTCCGGTTCTCCAGCTCTATTATTAGCTGTCTCACCTTTCTCCGCTCTTTCAACTTGTAATCCGGCTGAAAAAACTTGCGAATGCAGACTCCGTAAGGTTTGCGCTCTAGCAAGAGTTTCGCCTGTGCTTCAGTTTCTACAATAACTTTTAGAGGTCGCGGCCGAGAAATTGATTCTGGAGCTGTTGGAGCCTTCCCTGTTCGAAATGCCTTAAGAATGCGGAAAGGCTCACCTGGTTTTAGCGACGGTTTGGCGTAAACTGGTATGAGACCCACGTCATGGTCAATTCGTTCTTGTGCAATTGACGACTCTGACTCTGTGGCCCCCTTTACAACTATTTTCTGCTTGCGACTCAATGGGGCATATGTTGCGAGCTCACGTGTTTTGGCCGAGGGAGCACTTGTATCCGGTACACTCGGTTCTGATGTACTGGCTATAGGGTGGGCTAAGTGCGAACCCGTGAACCGTTTGGCTTTCTTAGGCTTATGCCTCTTTTGAGTTTTGATCTTGTCAAACTCTTAGTCATCGCTTTCTTGTGCAGAGTCGAGCAACGATGTGGTGCTAGGATGCAAATCCCGATAATTGCTAGTGTCACTTAAGCCGAGTGACGATGGTGTAGCCCGTGGGCTTGACACATGATCTGATATGCAGTTTTCAGGTGTGTCGTCAGACATGTCCAAATCCAAGTCCATATTAGCGTCAACTCGTTCTTGTGTAATTGTTGACGCTATCTCTGGAGCCCCTTTTACAACTATATTCTGCTTGTGACTCACTGGTGCATTTGTTGCGAGTTCACAAGTTACGAACAAGCGGGCATCTGTATCTGGTACTTTAGGTTCGATGGGTCCTCATGCGAGTAAAGAGCACTCGTAAGGCAAGAGCGTCCTGGGCGAATTCCGTGCTATCCATCACAGAATATTTTGTTGCTTTCCAGGAATTCCATTAAATGCTTTTTGATAATACGCTCCATCATTTTGTATGCGATGCACGTTAGACGTACAAGACGGTAATTTGCGCAACCAAGTCATGAACGTCCCTTATAGATTGGGTTGAAGATTGCCCACTTCCATTCTTCCGGGAGTTTGCCTTCTTCAAAAGACCTCTGGAAGATGGCAGCCAGAGGTTTGCACAGTTTGTTAGCTATTTTTCTTGGTGTGAGTGCAGAAATTTTAATCGGCCCTGGTGATTTGGCAGACTTAAGGTGGAGTGATTCGGCCCCGAGTGTGTCCTGTGAAAACTCTAGGTCCACATTTTTGGGCAATGAGGAGAAGAGTAAGGGCGGAGTTATCTGTCGATGAGCGGACGGACTGAAAGCAACAGTAGTAGGTTCCGAGTGCAGACGGATTTAAGGAAATCAGAGAGAAGGGAGGCTCTCATCTGGTCTTCGGTCGCCAGTTGTCCATCTGCTGATCTTAGGGCAGGGATCAGTTCCTGAGATCTTGTCGTGCTTCGTCTATAGCCATGCAGTATCTTGGGATGTTCCAAAGAAATGTGTAATATTTTCAATTCGCATTTCCTGCGCAGCTTAGTAGATTCACCTTTACAAACGTTACGTTGTTGCTTATACTCCCGCAAGTGTTTATCAGAGCCGGTTAGTCTGCAACGCTTCCAAAAGTGGTTTCTTTTTTTGAACGCGGCCTGCAGGTTTAATTTTTCCCACTTCGGGCCATTTTTACTTGTCTTTCTTCTAAAAGGACAGTTGAGGTACACAGTTCTTTTCAGTGTCGAGCTAAATGTCATCCAGCGTACATTTGCTCCACCATGGATGATTTTTTCCCATGATACCGGGAATGGAATGCTGATATGCTGAAGACAATCAGCAGCAAGCCATCCTATTTTGCATATACTTTCCCCAACGAGCGACAGTTTTCTCCTTAAAATCCCTTTAATAGCATTATAACCTCAAAATTCCAAAATTTATAGGACTTTCTAATAATGCCTCAGTTCCATTTACTGGCATCACCATTCTTTTGAAATGTTCCACTGAACCAATGCATCTCCTAGCTGATCAGTGCGAGTAGGAACTTCAAAGGCATTTGTTTATGTTTCTCTTAATAAACCTCACCTGACCTTAACATAACCTGATTTGACCTGATGTAATCACTATGGATTTCCGAATGTAGGACAAGCAATCGACTATGGACTTGGCTTGAAAACACTGGCATCAGTTAAGTTATTTCTCCAGTGGTCTACTTTAGCAATTTTATGACTATATTGTATTCGTCCGGCGATCCTGACATGATCAATGGAAGCAGCTGTTTACGAACCATTATTTCGGTGAAATATCCAGCCTACCTTTTTGAACCTTCAAATATTTCACAGTTATTACATGTTAATTAGGTTTCCATAACAAATAAACTGTCAGATATTGTGAACAGTTTCTGCTTTGTTTTCTCCTCATTGACTTATATGTCTTCACTAGTCTTCTGCACGTCTACATTTGCAAAGTTCACCAATTGTCTCTTGCTCTCCTTTCAGCCTCGCCCACGGACGCTGACCGGCAACGGAGCATGGGTAGTGCCTTTCAGTCGTTGACTGACTGGTTACCCCTCTCAGGAGGGTGTTGGCGCAGGCTTCATGCAGGGCTGCTCTCACCCTTCTGAGATCCAATAGTCTGTATGCACATGCAATGCCAGTCTTCAGCCAACCACGGTCCCTGCGGCCTGGAAGGCGCTGGCACTTTCTCTCACTTCTGATTCTCTGTTGGTGACTGCGCTCGCGCTCCACTGGGTATGAGACCCCACTGCAGGTGCCCGAAAAGCTAGGCGGTCACTATGCGGTGGGGGAGAGAGTGAAGTCGACCTCGGCGCGATTCTTCCCTCACTATAGTAAATCTGAATGCGTCTGAATCTATCACGGTGCGCTAAAAGCCGTGGCTTGGAGGGTCTGCCAACTGACGGGAAAACTCGGGCCCCCACGTAGCTGCTCCTTCCGTACGCGTGTGTCTGTGTATGCGTACGGGAGGAGAGGGAGGACTGAGAGTCAGGCTGCAATGGCTCCCTTTTAATGTGGCCTTTATGGCGCTCCCGCGCAGTCGGGAGCATACCTAGCTAGATGGCTGTGTCAAGTGTGCGCGTGCTGAGTGTTTATCGCGCCAGCCATCTACACCCTCCCTCATCCCTCATCGCAGAGAGGCTAGATTTTTGCAGCATTTGCTTCACTCTTGCCCTCCTGGATCACCTTGCACTCATGGCTAATCAAAGTCTAACCGACCCGTGGTGGATGCGCGTCGGGAGAACCAAAGAACATGTCTGCACGTGCTTGAAAATGACCTGGTCCCCTCGCCCCAGCCTGTACCGGGCTTGAGTCTTACAGCGTGTGTGTGTGTTTTAAACCATCGATTTGGATGAAGTCCATCAAGTGTACCAACAGGTTGTTACAGAAGGTGACGGTCTCAGGGGTTGGTGTGTATTGCAGCTCCCCACTCTTCGCCTCCTCTTGGAGTCTCGAAGACGTAACGGGGCTGCTTTATCAAATACAAGCCAACACACCACCTAACTAAGTCTTAAGTGACAGTAGACTTTGCGCGGGTACTGTTGTACTATCTACCCTCACCCATTGTAGGTGTGAACGCAGGCCCAAGGAGGCGGAGAATGATACGGCTACTACTGTTTCTACTACTACTAACTATCAATGTAGCCGAGTCATAGTCGTATCAGTACTATCTCTAACGCTAAAATTTGTCAGGAGTGGCGCTGGTTTGAATTTGGCGCTGAAACTCATACCATCTATTCTCAAAAAAGAGTACGAACGTAGGTTTAAACTATTTCGAGTAAGTATATGCTTGGGGTCCTGAGCACAAGAGCGTTTGCCTTGGTTTCCGCACTCTCAACTCAATCCATCGAGCTGTACTGACTAAAGATACTGCTGTTTTAGGTACGTGCCTATACTAAAAGTGCTAATTTGTATTATTCATGCTTGCTAAAGGCAGTAGATAGAACACTATAAGTACTGGTTGTGTGTGCTTTTTAAGAAGTCGCACCCAGTATCCACTCCTAGCCTGTGTGAAGTGATAGTGATGAGCATTTACAGCACGCAGTAAATATTTTCGAACTCGACGGTCGAACTATCGTGTTTGTTTGTGTGTGTGTGTGTGTGTGTTTGTGTGTGTGTGTGTATGTGTGTGTGTGGGATAGCTGTTTTGCCATAAAATAATTGTGCAGTCTGCACTACACGGTGGAGCAGATCTACCTATAACTTGCTTAAAGCTGAATATATATTTCTTTCTAGTTTGCTCCCCCTTTTTGCGAGAAAGTTCCAGTTCACTTACGAGAAAGCATGTCGTTCATCCTCTTTTATGAAATCGAACAGTTGTTTCTATACACTATCGGACGCACAGAAAGGTCAGAACTGGATCTATAATTGGAGAGAAAAGACGAAGAGGGAGATTAACTTACTTGGCAATCGAGCCTTAGTAATTCCAACACGCTAGCGATTGATCCATGACACTTCCTCCTGTCCGTTCGTAATCGGGAATGCTAGCTATTGAAGAATAAAGCCTCTGGACAATAACACGAGCTAGGTAAGGACATCGCAGGAGTTATTTGGATTGCCCTCCCATAGAAAATGCCTTACATTTGGGAAGTGTAGTGGCACGCCTAGGTTGGGTGAAACGCCGTTGTAGCCAACCGCGTCCAATCTCACTTTCAGTCTTGTTGGCTCTCCTTTCAAACGGCGCACAAGTGTAAATGCATCGAAAATCTAATACCGCTTAAAAATTATCCACGCACGAATCACTGTCCCTGCACCAGCATCCTGTGGAGCGCACGGTGAACCTCGTCAAAAACAACGAATGAACTCTCGAGCGGCTGACTGCACTAATAAAAATAATGAACAGCTCAAATCACTCGAAATGCACTACAGCTTGTGGTTGGGAAGATTGGTGACCGGCGGAACATGTCCGTTCTTCTCGCTACTGCGATACTGGTTCCTTTTTAATGTGTTCCTTTTATTCTTTGCATTATGTTAAGTTTAAGTCACCCTCCTGAAAACCAGGCAAAATTTAGGGACTAGATCATGTGTGGCACGCTTGGGCAGACCGTTTAAATCTATCGTTCACCGTGCCCATGCGCCGCAGTGGGTGAGGAATGAGACAGAAAGGTGACTGTCGACCTAATCGGCCCCACTAAAAACTACTTTATGCGCAATTCACCGATGCTGCACACTTTCCCTGTGGTATACGGTGAAAGTCGTCATTCACGACGGTTGACAGCTTGATAAGCAGATTCAGAGACAAAGAGAATCCAAGAGGGGGTGTCACTTTCGTAGACTCTGCCTCATGAATAATTGTTTCTGAATCAAATCACCTTATACACAAAGACGGAGCGGTGCTAAAAGGACTCGTAGACTTTGCTCACATTCCAGCAAACCCTGTGTTAACCTTAAAAGTTTGCCTACTGCGGATGATCAGCCAAGTGGGGTTTTGCTCCAACTACTTTCGTCAGCTTTTCCCTGTAACGTAAAGGTCAGAGGCATTGCCAGCTCACTTCTGCTGGAAACTGAAGGGCGTACTTCGCAATAATCAGGAAGCCACTAAGAAATCAAAAAGGTTGTAAGGACTTTTTATATTACAAATTATATTGTGTATGGCGTTCCAATAATGAAGTTCTGGAGACATGCGATTGCATTAGTAAATAGGAATCAAATTGTAAGAAGCGTCTGGCTAAAATGGTCTCAGCTAAAAACAAGTTATCTGCCAAACGTCAAAAAGTGGCGGTAGCTGCAAGCGTTTTAAGGAAGTCAGAAAATGGACGTGCTGTATTGTTGATAAGATATAAAGGTAGGAGGAGGTGATGCTTGAGGTGTTGAGATGAAGAATGGAAGACAGCTGAGAGACTGAAAATGATAAGACATTTCTGGTCTGTGCCTGTTATTTTAGTTTGGGTCTGTAGTAGATGGTTTTGGCGAGGCTTCGCGTTTACTAAATAAAGCCTTTATGTCAGAAACTGATGGAGCTTTTATTTTCAACCTCTTGGGGGTTGGAGATGGATATCCGAAATTAATTTGAGGCGTTGATCCGGATAGGCGAACCGTTGGAGAATCTCGCCCATCATCACCTGCCTGTCCACAGAAAAAGGCAATGTGCTAAGTTAGTAAGAAAAATCAGTTGCATACAAGGTGTCCCAACAATGTATACACATTTTATATAATTGTAAACTTGGTGTTTATTGTAATTTTATTATTTCAAATCAGGTAAAACTATCTACGATTATCATTTAATTTTTTCAAATGTTTGTTCTCAAACTGACGTCCCTTTAATGCAGAAACTGCTGACAGCGCGAAGCAATGGAAGCTCACACACCATAAAATAATTCCACTCGTATTTGGGCGCATTCATATTCAATGGCTTTTCCCTTTCCCAATTATTTAAAATATGGCGAAAATTCAGTGGCAAAACAATAAAATGACACATCGAAATATTTTACATTTGTGAAATAATTAAATTATAAAAAACATCAACGTTGCAATTGTTCAAAATGTGTATACATTTTTTGGGACACCCTGTATGTATATGGATACAGGTTAGCTCAACTATTAATAGCAACTGGAAGACTACACAACTGCACCATGTGACGGTCTTTATTTTACTGACTGAAAAATTGTTAACATTGTTTATAATTCTTGACATTTTGATGCAAAAATAGGGAGGTCAAAGGCGCAAGCCTATTTTTTCCTCAAATATGCTTACTGACTAAGCCTGAAAAGGTTTGCTCTTAAGGATTTGCTTGAAGGTCTCCGTATAGTTACCTCGAAAATGCACCAAGGCAGGATGAAACTGGAGTTCCTAAACCAGAAGACACGAGAAAGCTGAGAGATCCACTGAATTGCCCAATGCCTCACAATTGCATAATGCAGCGGCAAAATATAGGCGAAACATGCGTGTGTGGGTTTTTAGGTAGTACCTGGGCTGTACATATGGTAGATAATTACATTACATACGTACATATAAGAAAAAGTTGATAACGGGATAAACGGTTTTCCGGTGACGGGAACCGCAATGTGCACGCGGTCTACGGTGAAAAGATCACGTAAAAATCGTCGTCGCAACGGGCCAAGTCACCGGAGTAATAAGCGTGGCCAACCAGACAACCAACAAGGGCACGCTGTTGCTTCAAGCACGCATGTGGCTCAAATATTGGAGACGTCTCCTGGAGACTTTTTTTAGCGTAGGAGACCACAAATCAGCGCTAGATGGTTCCAGATTTCCTTTCGCATGCCATTGGCAGGAATGTTAGAGAACGGCCAGAACTCCATAAATAAGCTAGAGTTGACGAGCCAGAAAAGCGGCTGCTCTCACGAGCCTTATATAAAGTGGTTGCTCCCGGAAACAGGATCCTTTGCCTTTTTTCACCTAGCTGTCGGCGTAAAACAAATAGTTTTCGTGTCCTGGCGTTTCCGAAAACAAAAAATTCATTGTCCTAGGCATGTGCTGTACAACGCACCACAGTATTTATAGAGGACGAAACTGCTAGCCTTCTGGTGGCTGTACGCATTTTCATGCAGGATGCACTGCTGGATAGTTACTCGTTGTCCTGCTGCACCTGGTCCGGGGAGGGCGGTGTCGACATGGCAGCAGTTATTGATGTCGGCTGCATTGATCGTGCCTGCTGTCCCATACTCACATATCTCGTTCTCGTTTCCCGTTTGCATGGTTCCATCCGCATCTTATCGATGGTTGCTAAGTCCACTGGCTACAAAGTGTTCCGCTACCAACGACAACTATTCCATCCTTCTTACAGCCCTTGCTTTCTTACACTTACAGATCTGTAGTCGCTTACCTGTCTCTTCGATGTATTTGACCTTACAAACGGTGCACTGGACACGAAAGGATATATTCCCCGTTTTGCCGCTTTACAAATGAGCCTTGGGTCCCATGACCAAAGGCAAGAGGTGACTAGCTGGTGACTCTTACTAAGCCAGAAAGGGCCATCCGGGTCTCCCTTGTCGTTGTCAGTTCCACCTTTTCAATATAAATGTAGCATATACAGGTACGTAATCCTCCTGTCTATAATCACGGGTGGATGCGGAGGTTAGTGTTCTAGGTGCTTTTATGAGTCAAGGTCTCGTTAAAACGGCTATGAGTAGAGAAGTCTTAAGGCGATTTATGAAGCTGATGATGGAATCGACGACTGCCACCGATGTATACAAAAATACAAGGCTAGGATTGGAGAGAATGAAAAAAACCGTGTTAACATTTTCGGGGATCCAAGTTGTGATCGGGAAAACGACCTCCATGCTGGCACATCACAGGCAGATCAAGAAAAGGAAAGTTTTCAAGTGAAACCGAATAAGTTAAAACCAGCAAACAGAAGAGGAACTGCGAGTGTTACGACATGGAGCTTGTTTTAACATCGTAGACGCTTATACGGTCATCTTCCTTTTAGTAATGGAAGCTATGCTGGTGGGAACTGGAACAAATCACGTCAAAAAAACCACGTCCCACAACCTGTTCCCTACTTGTTGATGGTACAAAAACCAAACCGAAGCATTTCACAGAGTAAGTCAAAATATATAAAGAAACCGAAATTCTACCTGCAGATGAGGCACAATCAACTGTGGTAATGAACCGAAAAGAGTAAACTGAGAAATCTACGGTACTTTTTGGAACATAAAATGTTACAGATCGGAATTAAGATCATAAGCCTAAACAGTATCGCATCGAATTAGTTAACTACTCAGAAAATACTGGCGCGAAAATGTGATCAGAGAGAATGAGTGGTGCCAAGTAGTTATTTCGGAATCGCTAGAGGGTTTTAAGCGAAAACTGGATCGATATGGCAGTGCACGATGGATCTGAACTAACCACTTACAATAATAATAATAATAGTACTTTCAATTTTTCAGTAGTATTAGTTTTATATCCATTCACGTTTTCTATTTATAACGCCCTCCCATGCATAGCCTCATGCGAAGGTCTCCGTGGTCTACCCTACTTGGCTATCCGCATACCGCGATTACCCCACTAGCGATCTTATCAGCCAGACCTGACGGCCTAAACGTTCACCTTTGGTTCGACCCAAAGCAGACTGTCGACGTTCTGGACGGATGCCTCTGTTTTTCCAGTTCCGTTGGCAGACTCTGCAATCAGCAATGAAAAATCAGGACGTGGCTTCCACACGGTGATGATCCTGGGAACCTTTGCAATGCCCCCCCCACCCCCCAGTTGGAACCTCCTTTTTTCTCATAAATCCCACGCATTACCCCCACAAGAGCGACAGTTTTTCTCCTAAAAATCCCTGAGGAGTTTTTCACTGTCTGCTCCTATTTTCATCCTATGACACAGGACAACTGACCTCGCCAACAGTCTGAGAAACAAATTTTCTGCTACCACTGCACATATGTACAAATAGGGCACTCAAATGAATTTCTCCTACATATCCCTCAATATACTGATACTGATAACTGACATTGGTCTGGCTTGATTCTGTGATCTACCAAAAGTAAAAGGCCGAGTGTTCTACTACGGTCAATCATTGCCCTTATAGGCAGCTCTATCTATAAATTGGAATAGTGGGTGTACGCTAAACTAAAATTCCTGTAGGACATCTCGGCTACCTCAGTTTGCTCAGCCACTCGATTATTCAAAGACCTTTGAGATCAACCGATTGAATCGGATGGAATCATGGTATCTTTCGATGTGACTGTGCTTTTCACATCCATACAACCAAAGTTGGGTGCAAAGTCTTGCGCAAGAGAACTGAAGAGCCATATGATGAGGCGTGGGGTCCACGAACAAATTGAACACCTCTTAGGCTATCCGAATGTTTTCTTTGAAATGTTCGTCTGTGCCGATGCATTTCTTCAATACTATGTACCAATAGGGAGTTCAAATGCGTTTGCCTATAGTTCCTTTAATAAACTTGACTTTAGTTGACTTGACCCTTCTTTGAAATAAAAAGCACGAGGGAAGAAAAACGGGCTCAGCAACTGCCTTTCCTTGATGTCCTCGGCAAGTGTTATGTCAACAATGAAATTGAGACAACAGCTTACAGGAGGGCAACGTACAACACACATTGCGTAGACCATCTGCGTTCGTGTTTCCAGTCCCAGCTGGCAGTCAGGGTTATGATTGGCTGAATAAAACTAGACTATAACTCCGAATTGAAAGTGTGGCGGACGGCCAAAAAATGCTTCCCCCTTTTTTGCTCAGAGCCCGCGGCCCCTAACGGCATCTATATGTGCAGGTGGTTGTTCCCACACGCTGACCTGAAGACAACTTGACAAATATTCAGTCACACAGACGAGCGTACATATGCGCGCACGCGCGTGCCCAACTGATCGCAGTTTCTTAAGGGTCATTTCAACGCACCTCTTTCAACGGATAGAGTAAGGGCCTCAACACTCCACAATCCCTTTGGGCAAGTACAAACACACCAATGGCAAACCACTTTAACTCGCTTCACAGTCATGTAAAAACAGATGCGATCATCAAAACACATCCTACACATACTCTCAGGCACGACTGGAGACAGTCAAAGTCAGCCCTGGCTTTGCCAATGGCGATTGTTGCCGGGGGCAGCAGTGCAGGATTCTGTACACAATATGTCCCTCCTTCTGGTGACTCCTGTCTGTTACCTCCAACCTGGAATTTGGGCTGATGATTGTAGTACTGTAAGCATAAATGCTCCTTAGATCACTACAAAAGCAAAGACAGTAGCCTAAAGCTCAGACACGCGCGTTTAACCGATCTTGTGCAGGTCTATCAGGCAAGTAATTGACCACCTATATATGCTGTCTTGCGAAAATCTCAGACCAATTTCTTATACAGGAGGAGTTCGTCGGCTAATTGACCTGGACACCTGAACAACCCTTGTTTTGGAAATACGCTTTTCGGTGAACAATAGACGGCCTATGCGCTAAAACCCAAAGTCCGCAGATTTTTTTATTTGTGTGACCTATTTCTGCCTCAGAGCCGTCACATTCAGCATTCAGTATTCATTAACTTTTCACGCCAACCCCTACTCTGCGCCCAAATACTAGTCGATTTAGTTGAACTTACTGCATTAGCAGCGTTGGCAACATCTGTTGATGCTGATGCCACTGTTGCTGCTGCTGCTGCCAGGGCTTCAGATGAATTCAGAATGTCAGCTCCTCCACGCTTCACTAAGTCCTTCGCGTGGGCAATGGTCAGCTTCTCGGCAATGCTCAGTTTGCTTTGGAAGAAGGCAGGTTCGTCTGCTTGTGCCATGCTAAGCGCTAGACAGGAGGTTGTTGCTTGCAGGCAGGCTGCGGAGTTGAATTTACTGCCGCCGAGACTTAGTTGGGATGTGAAGAGGTTAATATCACCAGTCTCCACGTCCTGCTGATTCTTCCGTTGCTCACGTTCACGCACGTTGGTCAAAAACTCGTTTCGATGTTCGTCCTCCGCCGGACCCCACGTGTGTACGGGCTTGAAGAATTCACGTAGCACCTAAAGACATCGAGGAAGGTTCAGTAATGTCATTATTGTTTCTACACGGCTACGGCTGACACCAGCGGAAGCATTCATATTAGTTGTAAATGCTAGTACTGCTCATTACTATCACTGAATTATTATTATTGACCCTGAGGATGGATCAGCGACGGAATTCGGAACGTCAGGCGAATAAAGTTCCTTTTTCTGTGATCGCATCTGGTTCTTCTCGACCGCTACTAATATTTATACTACTAATCCTAATCTAACTGCTATCTGTAATATGGTTCTTGAAACTTTCTTTACCAAAACAACGCTCTCAGGATTTATCTTCCTATTTCTTCCGATGACATTTTCTCTGTGACTTTGAACTCACCATTCGTTTCTGATTTTAAAAGGAGACCTAATGGCCTCATATTTGACAAAAGACGACTTTCACAACAGAACTTCTGAACGCCAGCCTTGTAAAATCCTCTGGGATCTACCTTTTTTTCATACTGTTTCGCTTTGTACGAAGGCAAATCATCTGAAGCTGCTTTATGCTTTTACGTCAAAAGATTTCAAATGTCATCAAATGATTGTTTGCAACTGAATCTAAATCTGAATGTAAAGGTATATAAATATACTATGATAACTTTAAATTCATAGGCCCATCAAACACATTTCCTAACGAAAGACCTTCAAAGACACACATATAATAGCGTCGAAATTTCAGCTGATACTACGTATAACATAACTATCGTCAACAATTTGAGAAGAAGCACAACTCACTGGGCTGTTTATACCCCTGCGGATCCATCATTATTTTTAAAACTGTCGCTACTATAGATGGCACACTTGGTACACGTCTGGCACATAGGGTTCCCACCTCAGTGATGGCATCTGCTTCCCCTCAACTACAATTAATATTACTGCTACTAATGCAACTCTCACTGCTACTGATGTTACTGGTCATTTTAAGGTCACTACAATTTTGTTTTCCAAATGCAGCGATGCTGCCCTATTACTTCCGTGGCCGTTTTCACTACGACTACTCATGATACTGGCACCTTAAATGCTCTTGATACATATCTGACACTAGTATTACTATTAAGGCTACTGCTGACTTTAAACTCACTATCCATCCGCCTTCACGACAGTACTTGAAGATAAACCACGCTGGGATGCAAATTATGGGGAAGACGCCGATCAGCTTGCTGAAGACTTGTGCCCATTGCGGGTAAACGTATTCGTCCAGAGTGAGAGGCTTCTCTGTGACAATTTTGAAGATTATCAGTCCAACAGCCGTGACTGGAGTGACAAATAACCAGGTGATGCGCCAGTACCAGTTAGGCCGAACAGTCGTCATTAATTCGATGTCCCGTCTGAATTGGTTGAGACCTGTTATTGGAAAATATAGCACGTAAACAGATGCGGTTAGCAAAAAAAACGTTCGGATAGTTTGAGCAGTTTGTTTACCAATGTGCGTGTGGAAACAGATTTTTATAAAATGCCTTGTTCTTGTCCCTCCGCTCGAATGGTTTCTAACTTTATCCTGTTTCATTGTTGCACGTTCGGGCAAAATAAGAGTCATTGAAATCGGGATTTTTTTAAAAGAAAACGTCGAACGTTGCCAAACCAGAAGTGTGGGGTGACATCTTTTTCCACCGGTTCATTGAGGACTGGAATAAATTTCCTTCTGCACTTTTTCTTGCTGAAAGCGTTGAGGAATTTAAAGAAGACGCGCTCATATTTTACTTGCTGGTCATTCGTTTGGTAGACAACAATGGTTTATATACTGTCCATATTTGACTTTGAAACATATGCATGATTTGACAGAACAGATCTATAAATAGAATTTTCAAAGGCTTTGCCTATCTCTCTTTTACAAACTGAATTATACTGAAATCCTTCGAGCACTGATTCTTCTCTTTCTTGCCACGAATCTTGATGGAGAATAAGTTGAGCCTGACATCTCTAAAATAACTCGGAAAGAGAGAAGCCCAAACATTGAGACGACCGAACAGAAGAGTAGGAAAGCCGAAAACCCAATGTACTGGGGGTACGTGAAAAGGAGAACGGACGGAAAAATCCACATGCCCAACTTCGGAACCGCTATCTAGGGGTCTGTGGCTCACATACAGATTTCACATTTGTTAGTATTAGTAGTGAGGTTATATCGAGGGGTCGGCTATTTACCTATCTAGAATAATCAACAACTTACACATTTTCAGTAGGTTGAATTACCTATAACCTTCCGGTTTTCTACACGCAACCCATCAGTCCAGCTAAGATTTGCTGATGGCTTTGAACTGCAGAGCAGTTCTTCGAAGGCAACCGCATTCCATAATTGCTTTAATCGGCAAACTAAGAAAAGTTCGCCTTTTAAACTAACCACGGGAATTTTCGCTTGCTTACAATTTTTAAGTAGGGTGATTTACATAATCTCGTCACTTTTGTTCTTCTTTACACATTTTCCTAGTTGGTGTTGGTGCTACCACTGGAAAATATCTCTGTTACCTCGCCCGAGGCTTGGGCACACTCCCCATCAATATAAGCGTTTGCCGTCGGTCGGGCCGGGGGTTAGCGATGCTATTAAAGCTCATTCAGTGTCTGCTCCACAGGTTTGCGTACACGACCCAACTTGCCCTCGTAACTTTTTTATTTAAAAAAATTATTGGGATCTAATTTCTTCCCTGGCATGCCCTGGCCGTCGTCTCCCCGAAAATCAGGTGTCCGTTAGCCCGCGGGGCGAGCTTAACACTTTCCCCCCAGACGACCCCACGATATAATCCTACCGTATTAGTATTTGTTCAAAGTGTTACAGAACTGTATGTATGTATGATTTAAAATACTAAGTCCAACCCTGAAACGGAACATTCATTTCACCGACAGCTTGCCTGACAGGCCATTCGCTAATGCCAATCGCAACGAAAACCTTCCGGTAATGCACCTACTGAAATCATTCACAGAAGTTGTATTCAGATACCTTTAGACGAAACAGCATTTGCTATTGTGAACCAGTGTGAAAGGATACACACCTTGCATGCATCGGCAAGAGGTCATTTATGTTCTACGATATGTCCAAATATATCGGGCAGTGATTCTGGGAGTTCGATTTCCGTAGTAAGCCGTGTACTTGACTGCTAAATAGATATATCGATAGAAGAAATAAGCCTTTAATACCCCAAAGCACAAAACAACAGATTTGGTGGCCAGGCAGGCTTATCTGATAACACTCCTCACCAAAAACCCGGTAAAAATGCTCATCTAACTGAGTAATTTTATTAGCAAGGAAATATTAATTGTTTTTCCAATTTCTGCAAAAATATGGACTCACCATAAATGTAACAAATAACCAAGACCTCAGCAAGACAGATGAAAAGCAGGGGATAGCCTGACAGCGCAGTATCAATGATGTTGACGAGGAATAAGCCACCATTGCAGACCATCGGAAGTGCAATCAAGAAGTTAAAACTGCATAAGCAGACCCTACAAAAGATGCAAACCAACAACAAGGCAAATAATTATATCATTTTAAGGTTGAGTTAAAATAAACCCAAAAGATTGAGGTCCTACTCTCATTCCCGGCCTTGGATGTGAAATTAGTAACTGCGTCCATTGCAATACCGTCTGATTGGACGATAGAAATATGCGCCGGAAATCCAATTATTCGTATTGAACTCGTCAGCCTCGATCGTATAATCGACCTCAGGGCGCAGAACGCAGGCATATGACTACAGCTCAGTCATCACATCAGCAATACATTACTTTCTCCGTAAGAGTAAAAGACTATCTGCTCTTCCAGCGGCCAACTATGTTTTATTCCACCTGTTGTGAAACCAAATCAAACAAATCCCTACAATGTTGCACATTTCGGCTTCCAAATCATCTCGTCAAAGGATGGAAGGGTGTTAATGAGTCCACAGTTCCTGCCAAAACCTTTCCCAAAACTCTTTTTTTTCTATTCTTTTTCCTGCCTTTATCTGACAGTTGATCGCAGTAGAATAACGCGTACGTGTGTGGCCTGAAGTCAGTGAAAGGTACGGGTAACGACAGCCAGCTAACTGAGTTATGCCTTTTTAATTTTCCAAATAACCGTTGCTCTTCAACAGCCAGTATGTCAGTAACTTCTGGTGGATTGAATTAGGTGCTCGGCATATTTCAGTATGATTTGATAATAGAATATTTTACTATTGCCTACACTTTCTCACCTTCATACACAAGCAAAGAGTTTTGCAGCTTTTTCTATTTGAGCTCATGCGAACTGTGACGACCCCGTCAGCAACCGCATCTACCGCACCTTGTGTTCATAGACGGTGCGGCCCCTGTCTTGTGTCCACCCTAACTAGACTGTGCATGATAGTGGCCAATTTTTCTTGTTTTCACCCCCTTGTCAGTGGAGTCTGCAATCAACAAGGATGCATCTGGCCGTACCTTCAACACTTCGGTGGCCTCTACGGTGACCTCTCCGCTTCAATCCTAGAGTGCGGCGTATGCCAGCGATGCAGGCCTCTATTTCGCCTCCCTAATGGTTGCTATTCCGGCTAGCTGTACGCCTTTACGGAGGTAAATGTTAGCTTCTGCTGTCAAATGAGTCCTTCCAAGAAAGGAACATTTCGATCCCTCACACGCTCTCATCGGCATGACGGTTCTATCTCGTTTATATTTTCCCACCATAGGCAACAGGTTATTTTTACATTTTAAAACATCCACAAATCCCATTCAAACTTTTATAAGTTTCGAAGGAGGTCCAAAAAGTTGTTTTTCACTGTCTGCACTTTTTTGTTTTGTTCCAAGAAAATGGTTCGTGCCATTTGATATCGTCAATAAGTTGAGGTATCATTCTCGAAGTTACAATTCCACAACGTCTCCCCTTAGCGGTAAGATTTTGTGCGACTACTTCGTTTCTTTTATCTGGAGAGATTAATCACACTTTTTTGTATTAAATTATACATTTGTTAATGTTTTGATATCAGACAGGGCATGCAAACCAATAGGGAGTTCAAAGGTACACACCAAAATTTCCCTCAAACAAATTGAACTGAGCTTGCTGATACGAAATAAGGGAGCGTTTCCTGCTCGTATTTGATCTTGGTTCTCCCGGGTTTTACAAGTACTCAAGAGGAAACCAAGAAATGCCAGGAATATCTGTTCGCTCTGGTAGCGTGACTGTCTACCCAAACGTTTCTTCTTCGGAAAGACCGTAAAATAAAAGATTAGAAGTCTTCTATAAGAGCCCACGTTTTTTTAATCAACAGAGATTCGGAAAGTTGGAAATTAATTTTACCCCATGTCATCGTAAAACCTTCACTCATTTCTCTTCTAGTAGTAAGAGCTCTGACCCGGACGAATTTTTTCCAAAAAGGTAGTTTTACGTACAGTCAATGCCCCAGATCGCTAAATTTCAGCGAACATTCGTTAGAAATACTCAAGAAGGGCCTCTGGTCTGAGTCGAGTTTTAAAAATGAAGAAATTTTGATAGATATTGACCGCCTAAGAGCCAGGAGGTTTTGCAACTTGTCAGGTTCTGCCTTATGCGTGCTACTCAAATAACCCTTCATAAAGCGCCTTTTCCTCAGTAAAAAAGTTGCTAATGCTCGATCACCCCCAAGTGCCGACTGAACCCACAAACTGGCGCCAGATCACGCGCGTCGGCTACTGTTATCGGTCATCCGTGGGCCCCTTCGTGAATCCAACTCAGGCCATTGACAGAAAAACTACGAGTTCATAACTTTTCTAGGTTCGTAGATCATATATTGCTCACTGGAATGAATTTTTTGGTTTTCTGACGCTAAGGACAGCTGGGCCAGCTGTCCTTTTTTGAAGCGTAAACTGACTTTATCGATCACTAGTTAAAGTTTTGGCTGTACGTGTTGGCCATGGGCTGATTGATTTTTCTATGCTCGCTACTTGGCCCTGGGCGTGGATTTTGGCATAGCTCGACGGCAATTTGCGTTCTGTTTCGTCCCCGCGGTAGATGATGCTGGTAATCCTGCTCCTGTTCCAGTCGCTTCGTCTTTATTTGCCATTCCTGACTTCAGTTTGAGCTTTTCCTGTCCTTTACTTACGTAGTGACATAGGACTTTGTAGGCCGCGGGAATGTCCAGCTGCTTGTTTACAGAGTTGGTGTCTGAGAACCATGCTTCATACGCCAGTCTTTTCGCTTTTGAGGTTCCCTTTGGCCTACAATGGTCGCTCCTTGAATATCAAACTTGTGGCCCGTCTCTTCAATGTGTAATGCAAGCTGCGAGTTTGGCTCTAGATTCCGGACCGCCGCTTTGTGTTCGGTTAGACGGGTCTGCAATTTGCGCCTTCTTTCTGTAACAGACTCGCAGTCTCCATCGTTGCACCGCACTTGGTATACAACTGCGAAGGTTTCAGTAGGGGGCAGTCTATCTTTAGGTTACATCACATGGCGGCGTATTGTCACCTGAGGTCAGCAAACCAACTAATTCACTCCAATGAGCCAAACCTGATCTATAATCCGTATCTCGGAATTCTGACTTTTACAAATTTGAACTGAGCTAGGCAGTTGACCACATTGGCACATTCAGGGTTGACTGGCGTAGATAACACAACGCTGCTTATGCGCTCCAGCATACTGTCAACCCAGGCCAATTTGCCCCGTGACTGGAGGAAATCGGTCATCATAACTCGTTGACTTCTCGCATTAAACGGGACAAACTAAGTGTGCGTGGAAGTGTGTGATTTTAGTTGGTCTAATAGTCTCGCCCACGATACAGCCGAAAAATATGTTTTTGCGCATAGGATAGGTTGGGCGGTACCGCCAATCCTGTGGGGGAGGGTGATAGAAGTTCCAACGAGGCGAAATATTGGTAAAGGGTAAGGCTTGTCGAGTATCGGAACGATTATTTAATCGTCCTGACTTTTCAAACTCGTACTGGAGTTCAGCGTCATAGGAAAGAAATAGCAACAAAAAAGGAGGTAATTATAGTGGATATACACTAATCAACTCTCAGTGACGCAAGTCTGAATGGAAATGCACGCGATATCGACTTGGCGCCTCTGTACAAAGCCCTGCGCACTCACACTCAGACGTGAGTCATTGACAGTTGCTGAGTGTACACATCATTACTTCTCCCTTACCTTTTTGTTGCTAGGAATTGTCTCGGAGGCTAACTCCTGTGAGAGTTAAAGAGCTCAGGAAAATAAAACACTGGTTCCGGTTCTCATCATGGTTTCTTTTTTGCCATTTAAACGGGTGGAACACAAAACCTCTCAATCATTCGTCATGCGAAATATGCAAATAATGAGCAGTGCTCCGCACTTGATCTCACCTTGCTAGGGTTTATAATGATCTATACACAATAATTAATGCTAAAGCCTCCGCAGGTCAATTTCTGCACCCCAAGTGAAGATACTACTGATTAGTAGATGATACCATAAGAACTCGTAGTTCAAGCCATATCACAGTGGAAAGTTTATAAGCTCAAGCGACTGACCTAAAACAAACTTCATTCAGTAGAATCACCTAATTTATATCTCCGATATTGCATTCGTCGTCCTGTGCTCCGGAATTTCTCTGGAATTAGGCTTAGACAAAAAGCGGGCCCGTACCAATCGTTGATGGCCTATGACCTATCGACTGTTTACGTTGAGGTAAAGTGTCACGTTTGGGGTGAGCGATAAGTTCGCAAACCGCATTCCATGATACCCAATCAAAAGTCCTTGAGCACATAAATTTAGCGTTTCTGTATTCCACTATTTCACGTGCCTCCTAATAAGTATACTTAATTTTGTATGCAGCACTTCATTGAAGTGAAAAATAAAGCTATGCTAAGTAAGCCAGAAGTCTTCCTCAGACCCCGTTAACTGCCTTGCTCGTCTGCTCTATGACAGCAGAACTGTATAACATATGTAGTGGTCTAAGCCGCGGTTGTGCTTACATCACTACAATCATCAGGTCAAAGTCCCCAGGTAGAAGGTTAAAGGCAACAGTCACCAGGAGGAGTGGTTTATTGTATACAGAACTCCTAGTTGCAGTCTCAGGTGGCAGTGGCCAATGGCGAAGCCAGGGCTGGTCCTGACTGCTTCCAGCCAGACCTGAGAGTGTCGACTGTGTTTTGCGTGGAGTAATGACAGTTGCTTTTACATGAATGTGAAGGAAGTTCAAATGGTTTGCTATTGATCTGTTGCAGTTGCCCGAGGGGATGTCGCCTATAAAGGCCCCTTGCTGCGTGGCCGCGGCTTGTCATATTCAAGTGGCACTTGAGAAACCGCGACTAGCTGGGCATGCCTATACGTGCGTGTGTGTGCGCATGTCAGTGTGGAACTGAATGGCGGTCAAGTGGTCTTCAGGTCAGCAAATGGGAGCAGCCGCGTGCAAAGACAAATAACGCTGAGGGCCGCGGGCATTGCAGAACGAAAAAGGGGGGGACGGACATTGTGGCCGTCCGCCCTAATTCTGACGCCAGAAACCCAGTGGTCTGCGACGCAGTCGAAGCGCTGACCTTGGAGATTCAAATTATGAACTCCGGTGAATGCCTATGAAATTCCTGTGCATTTGAGTGTTTGCAGCCTAGGCTGCATACAATGGAAAATTCTCATCACCGTAAATCGTAAAATTACCTTGTCCACATTTGCAATTCCCTTTTCTCGCAATTATATCAGCGTCGGTTTTTCTTTAAACCAGGCATGGCAAACTGTTCAATTTATCTTATTGCTGTGACAGTGTGATTTCGGGCTCACTACGCTTTCATCGCATAACTGCCCACTTTTTTCGAAGTAGTATGGATGTTTTTAGTACCATATAGTCACGACACACGCCATCCACATTGCACTACTCACACGCAAATTCTTAACGTCTTGGGGTTTCTTTTAGTTTCATCAGTTTTAGTTTAGTTTTGCATTAGTTAAATTATTACTGTAGTTAATTTAGATTTAGTTAACTTATGCTTTAGTTAATTATTAAATTTAATTAGTTTTATTGAAGTTTATTTTATCTTTGCTTCATCATTAGAAGAGGGGGTTCGGCAGAGTTGCTTACTTTAGTTGACCCAATTGTGAAAAAAATCGTGACCTCGGTGGAGGTCAAACCCATACTACAGGGAAGGCTTTTGCAGATGAGGCTTGTAAGGTTTAGTTTTAGCTTAATTTTTAATTTTATTACTGAGTTGTATCAGTTTTATTTCAGTTCACTTTAGTTATTTGTGTGGTTTCGCAATGGGTGCTATTCATGCTTTCTATTGTTTTTACTTTCATTCTAATTATCGTGCGCATTTTATTACGTAAACATTAGTTTATTTAATTATTAATTCCTATTACTTTTATTTTATAAGCTCTTTAATTTAAATTATTTTTTCTTTCCCCTTATATGCCCCACGCATTTAACTCTTATTACCACCGGTCCCATAGTACAGATTTCTGGGGATTTTACTTGCAATAGTGAGCCCGAAACCAGACTGTTGACCAATATACTAGTCCCGTTCTCTTCCTACCCAATTTTTTATTTGAACAATTGTTCGTGAATAATTAAACTACAAGCTCGCAGTGCCCCCACAGTCGAATAACGTGTATGCCATATGCGCAAAAACCGTGCTTAATAAATAACTACAAAGTTATTCCTGATTAGAATTACCGTCCCCTCCCCAACCCTTTCCACTGCTGCCAGTGCGAAGACATCCCCCATTTGGGCCGATGTCACGCCATCACCTCGCCGCCTGTTTACGGATCAAGCTTTTCTGAAAAAAAGACTGACAGCCCTAGGATCAGTAAACATGAGCGCTGCTTGCGTACATGCGCTGGTATACAAGGGTAGGTCTCGAAGCGGATGCAGAATGCATTCCATTAAGGATGCTTCATTTGATTGGTCGGGATGTTGACATGTGGACCTTTTTCCTGCAGCTGGTACAGGACATCCATTTCTTCTACAAATGTTATTATTTGTGCAAATCACAGCCAACGCAGTCACGTGCAGAGTTTCAAGTTTTTTATGGGAACATGAACAAATATAGGAGCATGTTGATAAGGTTACAGCCAATGGGCTTCAAATGAACGCAATAAAATCTATATTACACTAAATTTGAGGAGCAGGAAATATAGTGAGATAGAAAGTGCTTCTTCAAATCGCTTAATAAATGACAGCGAGATAGAAATACGCTTTGATATGAAGGTAACATCGAACATTTTTCAGCCAAAAATAGCTAGATTCACTGAGATCACCGGATAGGTTAACAAACACCCCAAAATATGGGTGTTTACATAAAATCCACAGACAGGTTCAATCTAAGCTTCTGGATTTCCGTTTCATTGCACGTGGGATAGCGTGCTTAGAATCGGAGTACAGAATTCTGAGATGCCAACGTATGGCAGGGCATACAGTAGGTTGCCTTACTCATGGAATCCAAGGATTTTTACAAGTAACTCCCTGTTACTCAAACGCAGCCAAAGCTGCGGCAACAAAATCTTATGACAATAAAGTAATGTTTGTTCTTCACAATAGGGCATATTGCGATTTAAGAAAGAATATAAAGTTTATAGAAATACCAGCTTTTTAGCAAAGTGGAAAATTTTGAAAGAGTGAAAATCGGGCGTACTAGGTAAACTTAAGTTTTACATGAACAGGAAGTCCGTTCATGCAAAACCACCGAGTAAATAACGCAGCACAAGTAAAATTACCTTGGAAAATAATCCTTCATTAAAATTTTTGGATACATATGCTTTCATATTGCGTACCCAATTTTCAAGTTTGTATTCCAACACGTTTTCACGAGAATTGCTCAATTTTTCTTTCGTTTATGTATTGCTCGAATTTTGTTGGACTTACGCAACCAAATTTTAGCTTGATTTGGCCTATTGTGAGATCACAGGAGTAAAATATTTCCTAAGCTCATGTACGGACATGCCGGTCAGTGACAAATAAAGTTAAATGTCATTGTCAAATGCAGTTGTAAACACCACATTTTGTACACTGAGAGAAATTTTCTTCCGTTGCATTCCATTGTAATTATTTTGGCATTTCAATTAAGAAGATGTTCAAATCTTCCTTAAAATTTTAATAAACACTTTACGATTTTCACCGCCCTCGGTCGAATTACCACAAATAATGTCTATAATCTACATTCTTACCAAAACCTTCAAAATAAGATATTTATAAAAGCATATACCATTCAAGTAGTCTGCTATTAGTGTGTTACAAGTAGCCCGAGGGGCTGTTGTCTACAAAGGCCCTCTGCTGCTTTGGCCAAAGGGGTAGTGTGTGTAGTGGTCCTAAGGGGACCGCGACCACTTGGGCACGCGTGTGCGTGCATGAGTGCGCACGTATGTCTGCGAGTGGAAGTCGGTCACGTGGTCAACAGGATACCAATTGGAACAGGCGCTTGCGAAGGCACATGACGTTGGGGCAGCGGGCTTCGGAGAATGAAGTGGGCAGGATGAATTATGGCTCTCCACCACACATTATTATAATATAGCATTCACACTTCTTGTAGTGCTGCTCGTTTGAAGAATGGTTATTCCGTGGTTATTCCATGGCAGTTGATTGTATTCTAGGGTCTACGTAACCTCCTTTCATGTCATGCACTCAATAATTTCCACAATTATTCCTTTGTGGCACCAGCCAGAAAACAAGCGTGTGAGAACCTACACCAGAAACCATAAGGAACGCGAAGCAACAGGACCTCCTGCGGGCTTGAACAGGGGAGCACTGATAGCGGAGTTCGACATTCCGATGGGAAGGAAGACAGTTGTATCGGCGCAGCAATCACCAGAAATACGAACTCAGGCAGTTGCGAACGCGGGACGCGAGCAAGACACGCAAGATTTGCACAGCCAACGCGCTCAATGCAAACATGAGCAATGACCATTGCTATGCGAACACCGTCCTTCCCCTTCGACGAGGTGAGGGTGACAAACACTGGTCAACAGGACAACGATTGAGGTTAAACCATCCCCCATAGGTCAGCCGACACCCATTGACGAACAGCCGACGAGATGTCATTTTAGCACCTTTAAATACTGTGAAGCATGTACAAAACCAACCTCCGACCATGCAAGCCTGTACGCTTTCGAAACGTCAGGATATTATAAATTTTATCCCGAGATCGCCTCTGCTTCTCACTTATGCCCGGGGACACGCATTTTCACTTTGATCAGCATATATTGATAAAGTGCATCCAAAAAAGCAAAGGGAGACCGGAATGGTCATTTCTGGCTTGTTAGCCGTCATCAGCCATTCATACCATATCTCAAGGGTTAGAACACCCGAGATTCGAATCCAGGATCTTTGGTAATTGAGTTTAACCCTCTACCTCAGCACCATGGGTTCGTTGCTTTGTTGGTTGAGATCGGGAATATGATCAATATGACGGAAAGACAAAGCAACCAGTCCATGGTGCCGAGGTAGAGTGTTAAAATCAATGGTCAAAGGTCCCGGATTCGAATCTCGGGGGTTCCAACCCTTGAGATTGGGTATGCCTGGCTGATGACGGCTGAGTTGTCTTATGAGCCAACTAAAAGCCCAGACACGCGTTTTGTCGATGTTTCTGCTCCTGCATGACACAGCAACGAGGGGTTCTGCTCCTCAGTGGGTCCCCCAACGTTCTTCATACGGTCTCCAATATATGATTTCCAGATGATAATGGGCAGACCATAGATTTCAATGAAAATTTGAGTCAAAACAATCAACTAACACGGAATTACCACGGAATGCTTACTTTCCAAGCGAATAGCACTACAAGTATTGCGAATGCTATATGATACTGGGGTTATATCGTACAACCACACACGTTGAGCTAGTATCTTTGCGGAAGTAGAGTATAAAATACTTATAATATATATTTTATAGGCAGAAGGACATTACCAGTTAAGACAAGGGACACTAGGAAGGCCTTTTCTGCCTTATTAAGCGTCATCGGCTAGTGATAGCCAACCCCAGTGTGACCGCTAAAATTGCGGGCACAGCGAGATTTGAACTCGCGATCTCTCCCGTCAGGGCAAATGTCCTAACGTCCTAACAGTTGAGCTACGAGCTCACGGTCTGGCTGGTATAAGATCGGGGATATTCAGTGGCATTTATGCATACACCGATCTGTCAGAGGACCCACTCGTCCGTCCATATTGCCATTAGAGATCTCTTTTGAGCCTCCACCACGAGGCGGCTAAAATTTAGGCAGAAGGAGATTACCAGCAAAGACATAGGGCACTAGGAAGGCCTTTTCTGCCTTATTGGGCATCATCGGCTAATGATACACAACCCCTTTGCTGGTAATGTTCTTCTGCTTATATTCTAGCCGCCTCGCGGTGGAGGCTCGAGAGAGAGCTCTAATGGCAATATAGACGGACGAGTGGGTCCTCTGACAGATCGGTGTACGCATATATGCCACTTTATTGTCTAAAAATATAGTTAGATTCTTGAATATGCTAGTAGAATCAATAAGAAATTGCATTAGCACAGCAGATAACCAACTAGAGTTACGTACAAAGGCGGGTGGGTGGGTGGGTGGAAATGCTGGAGTAAAGCGGGAAGCGAGCGAAGGAAGAGAGTATGGAGGATGATTGAGAAGAAGAGAAGGAAATTTGATCAGGGAGGGCTTACCGGAATATCATCTGTGACGCTTTCGTTTGTAGATAACCGTAACGACGGAATTCATCCTGAGCAGTTGAGAGTAAAGTTTCTACGAGAGGAAATTGGCTGCCCATGCCCAAAGTGACCAACATGAGGAAGAAGAACACTGACCAGAGGACAGGCAGTGGCATTTGGTTAATGGCCTCCGGGTAGACAATGAACACCAAGCCCGGACCTGTAAGAGGGACACCAAACAGGCGGCTAGCAGGGAAGCAGACTGGAAAAATTATAACTTTACTGCCTGATTACCAGATGCCAAAAGGCAGAACACAGCCAAGCCCGTGGTCCAATAGGAACGAAGTGTCACCAGTTAATCGATTAGGCAGTCATTTTTAAAATCTAATAACGTTTTCAACAGCTCCCAGGGGATAGCCAGCCACTGTTACTGGCTACTTTCTCGAATCCACATAGGAACTCGGTGGTGGCAACTACATAAGCAGATCGCAACCACTAGGAGTATGAAATCAGGTCCTCAACAGAAGGATAAGTTAGCCAACAGTAGATAGGAAAATGTACATAGCCCAAAAAAGAAAGAGTAAAAGGGATCGATGTGACAGTGGGGCGAGAATATACATGCGGTGATACTGGACAGGCGCCCAATTGTTGCTTTAGGGTATTCTTTCGTCACCTTGAAGTTGCTTGGTCAGTATGGGTATCCGTGATTGGCCCAAAACAGATAACAGCGTCTCTCACTTTCAGGACTCGGGGATTAGCCAGACGCGATGAGAACAGCACACAAAACCGCAGAATGTGAGATAAATAAATACGGTAGTCAAGTCAAAGGAGAAGCCTGGAGTTAAATCAATGCAACGAAGTTTGTTTCGTAAGGGCTGTGATTTCTAATGTATTTTCGCGTCATCAAGCACAATGTTGACGTGCCTATCGCATCCATTTACACCCTGGAGCGTGGCGACCCCTGAGAAGTCTCGCCGAAAGCGTTTGTGACAGCGACCCGGTTGTCAAAACTTAAAAATATATCCCCCCATCAGACATGTAGAGTAAATCTCGAATATTGATTTAAGTATATCTGTCGTTTCTGGTAATATGCCAGACTCAGCTGAAACCATGATTGGGCACCCATTCACGACCCCGAGATCGGGATGGCGGCGATTCCTGACTGACGGAAGCTTCTTACACTAAACTATTGTCAAATGTATTTCGGTGCACAAATTTAGGTTCCTGGTCATTTATGGCTGGGCATGCTGTGGACCCTTTGCAGGTTCTCGCTTGCCATGCTAGCAGGGCTGAATCTGACCTTTACCAGCAGTTGACCAAGCTAGAACTAAGAGGTGGTTCCTAAGTGCCTAAATTTTCGCTCATATTTCCCGCCAGGCATAAACCAAACGTGTTCGTCTTTTTGTTTTCTCCAGCCGTCTTCAGTGTGGCACCATATTGTAGGTTGTCACTTTCCACTTCGTTCCATCTATAACATGCATTCTTCAACTACACTGGTAAAAGGAGCCGTCGAAATGTCTGCAGGAGTCTAATCCGTGAGTGTGCTCAGAAAACTACACTTATCAGGCCCATTTCAGTACAGGAGGAAGAGGGGTAAGACCAGTAGGAGTTGTTTATTGTGTACAGGAATTCAGTGGTGGTCTAAAGCCTCAACGCGACGGGAGGCAGACCCCGAGCCCTGCATGCGCGCGCGTCTGTCTGTTCGTGTGCTGTGGGCGTAAGTTGATACATTTCATGCGAGAGTGAGTCACTAGAAGATCGATCAATAACTTGGCCAAAAGACGTCTGCGGCACCTGTGACTAGCTAGCCCAGAAGGAGGTAGAGTAACAAAGTCATGTGCACTTTGCAGGCTTGGCGCTAGCGCTACATGTCCACTAGTCTCGGTCATCCTTCTTGCTGTCAAGATGCCTTGGCTGACAGCAGTTGACGCATTACGAAACCACATCGACTGAGCTTGCTGTTGACACAGGAGGATACACGCAAACACAGGTCTCAATTTGCTCCACTTCTCCATTGCTATTGGACAGATTTATATTTAATTATCGTCAAATGCTTGGCTGTACCGCGATCCTCTTCTACTTAACCATACTTTCTTGTCTGTCGAAGAACGCTAATTTTACGTTTCCTTACATTATTTTTATTGCAGATGACAGGCATGACGTATCATCGGTGGTACTAGTACTTTGGGAGACGTTCAAGAAGTAGCAAAAAGAGGGATGCCTACCTGAGGTGGCGACATCTGCAATCCCGACGCCCCGAGAAACGGCCATGAAGCCAAGAGTGGCGAAGACCACGAAACCAGCATAGATGGAAGTGGCACAGTTGATGCAGGCCACTATAATCGCATCTCTAAAAGAAAGTTAGTGCAGTTTTCTGAATAACGATCTACACAATGAAACATCATAAACGAACGTGTACGTCTCGCAAAGGATTGAACTCAAGCTCACGGAGCTTAAATACTGAGAAAATCCAAAACGTAAGCGTTACAGAGCTGCGGTATGTACCAGAAAGGACATAGGAGGACAAAGGCATTTGTGATTGGTCCATACTCGCGCTATCTTATCGTGTCTCCCTTGCGCGCTTCCTTGATATTATGGCGTGCGGCCTCAGCACTGTGTCTTACGTCATTGGCGTGGTAGCCTGTGTGCTTGAACAGGAACTGGGCTCAAGACGCAGGTCCGAGGATGCAGGACAAAGCGCCAAGATCGCACACCATAGTATGAAGGACGCGCGCAGGGGAGACATGACGTGAGCATGGACCAATCACAAGTTTCACCTCCATCTCCATTTGCACGTAGCGAAGCTTTTCTATTTTTTCATTTCCTCTGATGATGGCCTCTCGTGTGAAGCCAAAAGCTCAGAACAATAAAATTGTCGTTCCAGAGATTGCGTCTTTTTTCATCATGACAACAGGAACCTGCGGCACGCATATATGCTTTTATCTTAAATCCTAATCAATATTTCTGCTCAAGTGCTCATTTCATATATTGAGTAATAGGTATTTTAGCCGTACAAAAAACCAGCATGTCTCGTACAGATACAGGCATCGGTACCATATGTTGCAATTCCTGGAAAATTTCAACAAGTCTGACTATCTCCCCATACAACGTTTTCTGAATAAAAAAACGAACAGGACGCAGCTGGAACACTGAAGGAAATTCAGAGCAATGCAGTTCACCAAAATTTCCAAAATAAGTCGAGCAATATTTTCCACATAAACAGGACTTGAGGATGCTAGCTAGGTTCGCCTGACGACCACAACACAGGTAACATGGTTGGTTTAAAACAATAACAATATAAGGTATAGCTGCGAAGTCTTCCCGTACTATGCGCCAAAATTATCAACATAGGTTCTGCCATACATATCAGCATTCTGTACTCCCATTGTCAGCAATCTACCTCGTGCGTAAATAAACGGAGATCCAGAACTTCCGATTAGACCTCTTTGCATAATAAATGTGGATTATATGTTAACGCTACATTTTTGAATATTTTATTTATTTATCACATGGTCTCAATGAATAGAGCCACCTTATGCCAAAAATGTGGATGCTACCTTCAAAATAAAGCGGGTTTAACCCTCTCTATTTCGACTAGAGTACATGGGACTGGCGATGACGCAATTATTTGTTAACTTCTTTCCTTAAACGGGATTCCACGAAGCCATTTGACAACCAGACAGTGAAACTATTAGGACGGTCTACCGAACAGCCTTAGCAAACAGTTAGCTCGCAAGCTATAGCCAAACTCTAAGCAGGCTATCGATCGGCCTACACAGGCGAACGTACGCAGGCCGTCAATCAATCGCTTATTCAAAATTCAAGCTAAATGTCAGCCTTTGAGTCCCAGCTTATCGCACCGATGGCCAATCCAGAAGAGAAGCTGATTGGTTTTTGGACCTATCTTACACACATTCGTTACCCCAAATTACTTGTACCTTTTACACTCAAAGACTTCTGTTGTGCACACTTCTTGTCGTGTTCTTCTTTTTGGGGCCTCACAACAGGCGTTATTGAGTAGTGATATCTCGGCTTGGGCATCTGTTACAATGAAAATTCTCTACTTTGGACACCTGCCGAGAAAAGTTCCGTCTGGGGCGTACCTGCAAGTACGTCTGGTTTTGAACCAATCACAATAACCTAAACCGGACAGTCAAAAAGTAAACCCAACAAAGACATACCCTTGTTCAGTGTACTCTGAGAACTGTTCTGGGGGCACCTGGATGCCTTATGCAACTACCAACCTTACTCAAGCTATTTTCCAACAATTCTTAAGCTACACTTATAGTACCTTTTAGCATCCCCAGGTCCGGGTTCCATAATGTGCTCATGAAAGCCGCGACAGGAGCTCTTACTGATTCGAAGCCCTTTTGAGTAATTACGAGAGTCAGCGATCAAACTGCGAGGTTTTTGTTGCACAAAAACAGCCACATTCTCCCTCAGTCAGACTTACGGCAGCAGCACATATCTACGGTCACTTTCCGGTTGCCTTTGTGGGCTCGAGATTGGGTCTCAAGGTACAATGGGACATGTTTTTACCGCAAACACAGCGGGGATTTAAATCCTGACACACACAAGTCAACTTATACCTCTTTTGGGATGTCTACATTTCATTATATATATAAAGGCAGAATGGTACTACCAACAAAGACAAAAGATACTGGATTGACCATTTCAAGCTTTTTGGCCGTCATCAGCCAGCCATACTAAACTTCAGCTGCTGCGACAACTGAAACACGAACTCACAACCTCTTGATTAGAAGTCCAACGCTCCTACTCCTGCATCACGGGTTCATTGCCTTGCTGGTTTCGATCGTGTTTGGCTAACCGATGATGACTACTAAACTGGAAGTGATCATCAACGGACTCTGTAGGCCTGCCTTTGTGAGACCCAAATGCAGGAGTCCTAACTATAATACATAACATTTAACGTGAAACAATGCATTTTGGATGCACTGCCCGACGCAATTTGGAAGCCCGAATGAGATCCCAGGCCTAAGAATCTTAGATTCTAGTCATGGAAGCCACGAACAGAGCTCCCACTGCTTCGGCGGCCATTAAGAGAGGTTTTTGTTGTGCAGAAACCGTCCACCCACTTGGACTTACCGGCAGCAGTTATTGTTGAATTTATTGTAACTGGAGAGCGCAATCAGGCCGCCATTGCAGCAACTGAGGGAGAAGAAGAGCTGGGTGGCTGCGTCCGTCCACGCGGTGGCATCCTTGAGTTTCGAGAAATCCGGCGTCAGGTAGTACTTTACACCCACCAGCGAGCCGGGCAACATCGCCACTCGGATCAACAGAATGGTCAACATAACGTAGGGGAAAGTGGCTGTGAAGTAGGCGCTCTAGACAGGAGGAGACCAACACACACACAAGTAAGGAAGGTGTTCATATCTTCAGAGGCAAAGTGACCTTGACTGAGGTTATTAGTAGCATTGTCTCTGATTACTTTAAACAAAGGGCCAGGTTTTAAAATCCAGTAATCGAGAACACTCTGTCAATGATAACTGGTGAATTTCACGCTGTGTAAATCTTGTAAACCATGATTGAAAAAAACGTTTAATTGCAGTAAATACAATATCGGACAAAAATTTAACACCACAGTAACAAAATGTCCACGTGTGTGCAATACGGAACCGGCGATTAAAGAGGTTAAGTAGGTGGGTCGATTCAGGGAAAAAAGAGATCTTATCAAAGAATAAAAAGAATAGTTATAGTTAATAAAATAACCGAATGTTTGACATGCGATAACTAGAATGAAAAGACTACACCGTTAGCTTGCATTTACTCCAGGGCAGTTTTGAGACAGAGATATAGGCACCCCCTACTCAACCTATCATCAAAAGCAGTTGAAGAATTCAGAACCATAAGGAATGGTAGGAGAATTAGCGATGGAATCCTACCTTGGGTCCCAGAAATTTTATTATCAGTCTTATTTTTTAGCAGCAAATAAGCGCGCCATAAATAACAAAGACATTTACTCACAAATTTTTATTACTTCTAGTTTATTTGGTATGACAAATTTGGACATTTTTACTTAATTATAATTCAGAGTTTTATGGCTTTTTGGATCTTCGGGAAAAAATGGTGGTAAGGAGGTCGTCTACTTAAAATTACTTGAGGTCTGACTTACCGTGCTGAAGTTTTATTATAAGTATAGTTAACGGCGAGAGGCACCGTGCGTACCTTCAATTTACATGCGCAAAAACTTTACTGTATTGATTTTATTAAACTTACAAATACTTCAGTCAAGTTTTTACTCGACTACAATGTTTACTGATTTAAATTGAGAACACAAGTTTGGCTAGCGTACACTTTTGGTAACATCTCATCAAGCCATAAAGTTACCGAGAAAATTTAAATTAAAAAATCGATAGATTGTCTTTCCTTACACGCGGGATCCAAACCTTTTTCGGGACCTTGTAAATCACCTTAAAGGCTTCGTCGGGGTCCACACGATGTCCGGAGTCAACCATATGTGGAAGGATAGAACTGTTTATGCCTTTGGTCTCATGTTTGGCTAGCCATACCGGGAGGTGTTCCTGTATTCTTTTGGATAAGCACCTACTCGTGCAACTGATATAGCCTGCTCCACAGGAGCAAGTAAATGAGTAGATACACAGAGAAATGGTCTGAGCTGGCAGCCTATCCTTACCTTTACCGTGTAGTACCGCGTTGGTTGAAAATAACACCCAACTTTTCGCTACTGGGAAGGTTTGTGCTACGGCTTGGTTGACGCGTCTGCTTAAGAGTTTCTCTTGCTGCATCCCCTTAAATAGGACTTTGAGAAATAAGGTCTTCTTCTCCACAGTGGGTGTGGTGGGCTTTGTTCCTATATCCCTCATATTGTTTATGATGCATCTGTCGGGATATCCGTTCTCTCGAAGAAGGTCCTGGAGTTTATGGAGCTCCATTTCAATAGTGTCAGCTGAGCAGATTTTTCTGGCTCTTTGCGTTAAGCAGCGGGCTAAGTTACGCTTCTGTTGGATAGGTACAAAACTGTTAAAGTTTGTATCCTGTCCGGACCAGGTTTTCTTTCGGTAAATGCTCCTTCGAATGCTACCGTCAGGTCTTTGACTTAGGAGGACATCCAAGAAAGGAAGCAAACCTGCCGTCTCCACCTCCAAGGTGAACTTAATGAAGGGGTGTGCTTGATTAACAGTATGTAGAAGCGCATTTACATCAGTATCTGCTGGGGCGATGGCGAAGATGTCATCGACATATCGACCATATTGTTTTACCCACGGATCTGCTTGCTGAGTTGACATTTCTCCAGCTTGCCCATGAAGATGTTAGCCAAGAGAGGCCCGAGAGGCAAGCCCACAGCGACGCCATTTATTTGTCTAAATAGTTGGTAGGCAAAAAGGAATTGCACATTTAATGTGCATCTGAGATATAGTTCCTTTAATAAATCAGGTGTTATTCCTACTTCTATTTGATTTGTCACGACGAACTTGCCGATGTAGTCGACTGTCTCTGTTACTGGTACGCTTGTAAACAGCAATGCAACGTCTAGGGAGATCATCCTTATGCCATTTAAGTTCATGTCTTCGATGCCATCGATAAATTGAAACGTATCTTGATAGCTATGTGGTGTCAGCTATTGCTGTATGAGCTTGAGTTTCGCTGCCAACCACTTCGCTATTGCATAATACGGCGAGTTTCGCATTTCATTTTTTAGTTGAGTGAGTGCATCTCAATTTAGTTTACGTTTTTTAGTTAGTCAATTTTAGCTTCAATAATTTATTTTTTAATTGAGTTATTTCCTAATATTTGTATTGTTGCAGATTTTTTAGTATGATGTGCTTTTTGTTGACAAACATTAGATTTCAGAAGATAAATTGGTGAACATACGTTTGTTATCGATAAATGCTCGTCAGACCTTTACATTTTTATGGTAATGAAACAAATGAACTATGCTGGTTGGTGGACATATGAAGTCTTATTTTTGTCAGGTTTGTTGAGGGGGAAAGGGGGTGGAGGAGGGTTGGGGAAGCTGCAATCAGGATGTCAATGTCTAGATGGACCGGCGTCCAAGACAGTTTATAAGGGATTTTCGCAAATTTAAAACATAAGATTATTGCATTGATTATTTCTGTTTTTTTCAACTTTAATAAATATAATATTTTCATTTACATTTTCTTTCCATTGTATTGCCCAGACTGTATACTCTTTATTAAATCAAATCCTGTAATACATAATGATAAGGCCTTCGTGTGCTGATCTATGATCCAATGTAGGATTCTATCGAATTCGCTTTAAGTTATAATTCTTTCTTTATAAATTTCCTATCCCCAATCAAGGGTGCAGCGGGCGATATTTTTTCGTTATATGAGATGCTTATCAAAGGAAACATGGAACGGTTGGTACCTCAGAAGATCTTATTCGGATAGGAAAAAATAACAATGCCATTCTAAGGCACCACAGTAATTATCAAATTTTGCAAAGGCCTAAAGTGTTAAAGGTCCAGTGTCCCCAAAAAGTAGTCAATAATGTGACATTTTCGTCAATACGGATGACGACGAAAGCAAACTGAATAGACGGCTCAGCTTATGAGATACTTCTGATGTAGCTGAAAACAGAAACTTTTGACTGCTACAAATGATGTCGAACTTGCGATTACAGTCGATAGTAAGTGGACAAATACTACTCGTAAACAGTTTGTGCAGCCACAATAACCACAACATGCTAATGTAAGTTAATTGAGTCCAAATCAAAAATGTTTATGAGAATACTATACAGGCTAAGAGTAGAATACAGTGACACAAATTAAAGAAAACATAATATCATCACTTATCTATGTCACTCATTACAGGCATGGCAGAATTCCAGCGAGTACTTAAAAGCCAGGTATATCAATCGCCATACAATTGAGCAGAAAGTCACGTTTCGCAGGAGTGTGCTATATAACAAATGAACTAGTTACCAGTTATCATTCTTAAAGGTGCTTCTCCTCGTAACCAAGGAAATGTCAGCAATTTAAAAGATGTGCAAAGCGGCAAACAGAAAACTCTATTCTAAAGCGGCACAATATTCTTCATATTTCGTACACCCATTAATTGCCAGCTGACTGCAGTTCGATATTCAGTGCAGTAAATATTATCACAGTTTTGTCCAGAAATATAAACGAAAGCTAATTTGAGAAGTAAGAGGAATAAACAAAAATTTAAATAGGCGAAATGCCTCATACGATGCAGGTGATGTATCTGAAAAAGCACCAATCATTAGAACTGGAGTTAAACTTGGGTTGCAGGCCAATAACTGAGTTGTAGAATGTATTCGCAAACAGCCAATGCGTCCACCATGCCCACGGCCTACAGAGGAATGAGCTAATACAATTTACCGGTTGATTTTAAAAAAGGCCAGCAATTTTAATGAGATCAATGTGCGCGTTAAGAATACGTTGCAGTAGCAAATATTTGTGATGAATATCTATGTGTTACTCATGTTGTTCGCCCTAACATGTGGTGACCTTGAGCTCATTGGTGATTCTGATTTTCCGCCAAAAACGTGTGGCGCAGCATTCAAAAGATAACTCTAAAACCAGTTGTATCGATCTCATGGCAGCTTGGTGGACGTAAGGAAAGCAGATAAGCCAAGATTGTCCGTTAAATATCGAATGAGCTAGACGTCTTATTTCACCTCCACGATGAGACCATGTTAATGGTTAAAAAGTCCGAATAACACACCACTGATCGGAAATTCATGTAAATTCTCCATTATCCTGACAAAAGCGATCCTTCTCTTCAGACGAAAGCCTAGCAAGCACATAGATTTGGCATTAAAATGATTTTGTCAGTGAGTTTAACATAAATTTGTATGTCTAGTTAGATAGCAAAAGGTGTGGGATACCTTTCCTAGGGACTGAACGCCCTTGATGAGTACTAGGCAACAAAGAGTCCATGCCAACATGTTGCAGAGAGTGAGGTGCCAAACAGGAGTGCCAATTTCGTCAATTCCCGAAGAAATCCGTAGAACGTAGTTGCTAAAAATAGCAGAAAGTGGCAAGGAGAAAGGAAGACTGGTAAATGGGATTTATTCCGCAAATATTCTCATTTTACAATTAACAATTAATGTTGGCAAACATAGGTTTTCGGCAATTCATCAGCGGGCCAGTACAATGCAGGGACAGAAATGGTCAGTCATAGTTACTTTAGTTCTTAAATGGTTCGCGGGGTAGGGGGAGGGGGGAGGGGGTTGGGGTTTAATTAGTCATCTTGGTGTTCCCTCGTCTCCCGCATGCGGGTTCTAGCCTGTTGGTGGCGTTGGGTCCGGCAAGCAGGGAAGATGGGGGAGGAAGAGGTGTTCTCAGTGTCGGCGTGCGTATTTGGTGAGGGCGTATGTCCTGACGACACGGTATTTACTGTGGTAGTAGGCCAGCGTAAACAGACTGCGGCCACTAGGGTCTTTTGACAGCAGAGAGTGGGCTTTGTCAAACGGATTGCCACTGCTTCGGCTGTGGCGAGCACCCGTTTGCGCAGGCCTTTAGAATAGTGTGTTGGAGTCCGGTATATGCCTTTAAAGGCCTCTATCGCGTCAACTTGGTGGTTTGTATCGATCAAGTGTGCTAGAATTGAACTTGAGATCGATCGATTTTCTCCTCTGCCAAGCTAGGCTGGTATATGTTCGCGTATCCTCTTTTCCAGACGTCGGGATGTTCTGCCAATATAGCCCGTCCCACAGGAGCAGGTGAATGAATAAATGCACATGGATGTGGCTTGCCGGACCCAACGCCACCAACAGGCCAGAACCCGCATGCGGGAGACGAGGGAACACCACCATGACTAATTAAACCCCCAACCCCTCCCCCTACCCCACGAAACATTTAAGAACCAAACTAACTATGACTGACCATTTCTGTCCCTGTATTGTACTGACCCGCTTATGAATTGCCGAAAACCTATGTTTGCCAACATGAATTCTTAATTGGGATCAATTGAACACTGACTTCATTGATTCTGGAGGTTCTATAGCATCCTCGCAAAAGCATCCTTGCGCAATGTTTTACAGGTAATTTTCATTATGATGAGTCATTTAAACCCTATAATTTTATAAAAGAAATGTCCTTCAAAGCAAACCAAAGAATTTTGACTAACATTTCAAGTGATACATGACTTCAAGAGAAAGGAAAGGTTCTCGCCTTGTTTCTTGAAGACAATTGACGTAAGAGGCTGAATTTAAGAAATCAAATTTAAGGTCTAACAAGTACATACCCGTTTTAAAAGTTAGGACCTGATAGAGCCTGTAGTATTTTCATGGAATTTAAGCGTGGCGTGGCGCCCATCGCTACAAAAGGTGGGTTCAAAGCAGGACAACGGAAGTGGTAAGGAGCCTTAAGCTCTTTTGGTACGAATTTAGACTTAAGGTGCCTAAAAGTTCCGAATTGAGAACAGGCAGATCTGAAGTGATCGCATATAGAATTACCGGCTCGTGAGAAATCGGGACTTTGCTAGGCACTTCAAAGATTTTTCCTGGCTGACCAATACAACTAGCTTACGTGAGAATGCCCTCAAACTAAGAGGAACGTTATCCAACCTGGATATTCGTGGCCATTAGTTTTTGCAGCGAGACGTTGACTTTGTCATAGCGGACAAGACAGACGAAGTTAATTATAGTCCTTATGTGTATTTATTTAACAGATACCGATTATCGGCAGAGAAAATCACTGTAAGAGCAAACCAGCACTCAGCTCTCACAGAAAATGCAAAAAATGCTTGGCATATTTTATTTCCGAATCGTGAAGATGACTATACTTAAATTTCAGTGTTACAGAAAAACCTGACCAAGTCAATACGCAACTTATCGTTTTACAGTAAAATATTTTGTAAAAAAATATTGTTCCTTGAAAATTTTCTGTAAAACGTTTTTGATAGGGTCTTCAAAGGCATTGTTTATCACTCCAACTAAACTGAATAATACTGAATACTGTCAGGTCAGCTAATCAGTACTGTATTGCATTGGTCACAGAATTGGTTGACTTTGCTTTTGGTACCCCCAAAGCATATCTTGGAATGGGCTTTATTGTGGTGATGGGAAATCTAGGGATACGAACAAGGGTGACTTTTTCGATGAGAAGAAAATACTAGAGGTAAATAAGTTAGCTTTCGTTACTAGGATGTTTCAGAAGTGGTCCAAGGGGCCAGTATCTGAATGTTTGCCCCTCAACGACAAAGCACAGACATTTGCTATCATTCAAATGCTCCAGGTAGGTTCACCTTCACTTTCCCAGTTTTGCTAACGCGAGTCCGAGTATATATTTCAAGCACTTGGGAAAACGAACACAAAAACTCACTAGTAGTATTCAGAGGACGCAGAAGTTGTCTCGTTCATCGGGACGGCAGTATTTGTACTGTCTGAAGACAAGCAAGAAAATCACATATTAAGTGGGCTTTTGTTTCGTAAATATTTCATATTGCATGAGCAATGCGTACTAGTAGAAGAAGCACAAACAGCTGTTTCATATGCATTCTGCATTAAACTATCGCCCGCCAGTCATAAACACGCGCGGACCGGGGGCTAACATTGAAGGGGAGCTCTTTTTTTATTGAAACATCTGTCACAGAACCCCAGGCTTAACTCATCGAAGCCATCAACGTTAATATTCAAACACACAACATGAAAAAATCACATAAGGGTGCTCAATGACGGTAGGTATACGGAAATATAATGTTTAGCGGCCATTGGCAGAACCAGGGGCGACTACAACAACCGTACGGGGTCACACGAGGTCGTCAGCAGTCCGGCAGCAGTGGTCCCGCGAGCGTGCACGCTGGGCAGGCAGGCCTCGCAGCGACTACGACATCCATGTCGGCGAGAGGGGTTAGCCGAGGTCGTTTGCAGTCGCGAACGGGGAGGCAGGGCCCAACTCACGACCAACAGAACGGCCAGGGGCCGTGCGGTGGGCCAGAGCCAATCGGCATCCAGCAGGACAGGTAGGATGTGCGCGCAACCCACGCGTATAATAAGAGACAATCGGTGGAACAGAACAAATCACCGTTAGCAGGAACAACCACCCAACCACTCTGGTGATGGAAACAAGCACGTTTTTGAAACGCCAGCACCAATACAATTTATTTTAGTTCATTTGGTGAGGATAATAAGCAATGCCTTTGAAAACCTTATTCATAATGTGTACAAAACCTTTAAAAATTTACCACTACTAACATAGTATTGGCAAACATTGTTTTTTCACAATATATGTCTGGTTTTTAGAATTCAGACTGGAAGAGAAGGGACGGGACGCATGTAATTATCCAAGCGTTGTTTGTACATCTGAAGGGAAGTGGCCTCCACGACTGACTGTGGAAGGTTGTTCCACGGTTGTATGACACGATGCGTGAAGAATTCAGAGCGGAGGTTTAGCTTGGACATTTTCATCAGCAGCTTCATTGTGTCCCCACGCAGATGAGGCGAGAGGTGCCACTGAAACACGTCTTCAAAGCGTCATCCTTTCTCAAGACCGTTTATTATCTTGTAAAGTAGGATAAGATCCCCTCTTTGTTGCCTGTAATGTAGCGAGAATAAATTTAGGCATTCCAGTCTATCTACGTAAGTGTGATTCTTTAGACCTCTTTCTAGCTTTGTTGCCCGAGGCTGCACTTTTTCCAGACATGCTGTGTCCTTTGCTAGCCATGGCCGCCACGCCTGTATGCCATATTCTAGGTGTGGTCGAACAAATGTGCCGTACACTGCCAGAGTTCTTCATCGAAGGCTAGAAACGCCCTTTTGATAGTGTACAGCACTCCCGTGGCTTTATTTGCAGCTTTGACAGATTGTAATGAGGGCTTCAGATTATCCTGTATCCAAATGCCGAGGTCTTTTTGCGTAGATGCTACGGCAATTTGGATGTTATTCAGGTGATAGGTCCTGCTGCTCTGGGGGATAGGGTAGTTTGTTGGACGCATGTGGATGACGGCACACTTTTGCACATTGAAATCCAGCAGCCATCTCTCGGACCACGTCTGCAGTTTGTGGTTCATGAAGGCGACATCTTTTCTTCATCGTCTTTGGGGGATGGGGAGCGGAATAATTTATCTGGACCTCGTTTGTTCAGTCATGTTGATATACAAATAAATATATATATATCCCGATCATCATCCCCCATAGAAGGCGAAGAAGAAAACAAGGCGCTGTCGTGGACCACACTGTAATTGTGCTGACGTTTCGGAAATACACTATTTTCCATCATCAGAGTGGTGAGTTGTGTGTTCCTGCTTGCCGAGAGTTGGAATGCCGCGCAGCCCAACTGGTGTTGTAGCGATGGCTGACGCATGAGCGCTAAACTTCGTGCTGTCCGTGGATTGGCTGCGGCACCTCCATTGCGAGTGGCTGGTGCCCGTGTGTGTTATCCATTGCCTGTCCGTGTGTCGTTAACGCGTCTAAGTTAACCGGCCCGGTAGTATGACCACTGTCCGACCTCCCCTCTGGGCCGAATGCGCGGATCAGCCCTCGTTCCTGGTCCGGTGTCCGTTGGTGGGTAGGTGAGTCATCCCGGTCATGTGCGCGGCGAAGGGCTCTCTCTGCACGTCCTCGAACATCCCCCATCGCCTGTCCGTCTGTTGTTGTCGCCATCAGGTCTGTCTGCGTATCGTGTGCACTTGGCCGCCTACTATCAGCTCTCCTTCCATACTCGAGTGGCTGGACCGGTTAGCATTCAAAGTGTGGACCCAGCTCACATGTTTGGGCTCGTCGGTGGATTGATGACTCATGTCGGCCGTTTGAGTCGCGATTAGTTCTCCTCCCCTGCCGCGTCGGTGACCACTGTTGACGAAGTTGCAAGTCGCTCGCTAGCGCCGGCGGCCTCGTCGAGGCTGATTGGATTCTTGTCCGAAAGGCCTGAAAGGCTGGATTTAAATCAATATTTCTGTTGATTGTGCCCACGGATGCCCAAATTTCAAGCACCAATCTGGTCATCGTGTCGTTGGATCGGCCGATGACTTTGGCGTTTTCGAAAGCGAACTTATGCTTCTCCCGGTCCATGTGGCCGTATACCAGTGACAGTTTATCCTCGCGATCGACTGCAAGTTGGTGTTCATTCAGTCTTGTGCAGAGGCGTTTACCCGTTTCACCAACATACCTCGCACTGCAATTTTGGCATGGTATGCTGTAGACCACTGCTGATTGTTCCGTTGCCGGAAGCGGGTCCTTAGGTCCCATGGTCTACAGTGGTCTGCAGCATACCATGCCAAAATTGCTACCAATGACCGAACAATCATCCTTCACTCCGCTCAGTAGGTGTTAAAGTATGCTAAAACGTTAACAATTGGTCCAGTCTAGTAACTGAAAGCCTTGAATGTTGACGAAGAAGGTGGAAAGATGGAGTGTGTGTAGGATACTGTCGATGAGGAAAGTGTTAAGTGAAAAGCTTAGATACAGGAATGACCACAACACGGTGGAGGTGCGTACATACAGGAGTACAAATGACCTATATTAGCACTTCTTGCATCTCCTTTTCACTCCTATGCTAATGTACCTGAAATTAAATAATCTCGCTGGTCATTATCATCTCAGGTAGCCTCGGAAAAAACCACGCCACAAATAATAAATTATGCAAATTGGACAAGAGTTCAGTTAGTTATTCAGTTGATCTGAATAATTTAGATGCGGAAGTTTTGCCTCACCACTTGCCTACCTACCGCGGAAGTTTTGTTTTGTAGGCGACGGTCTTCGCAGCTAACAGGTTGGACTGCAATTCCAGTTTCAACACCATTATAACCCCAGGTTTTACTGTTTAAATGCTGTTGACCTAACAAGATGAACTTTAGGCGCAGCATACGGCTCCACGAAACAGGTAGGACACGATGCACGCCAAAAGGTTTAGTTGATTGGTAAAATGTCCGCAGATTGTTGGAAAACGCGCATCTCATTGGTTAATCAGAATAGCCAATCCCGAACAGAGTGAACGCCAACTGAACTTCCAAAGTCCTGCATCTTGTAACGTGGATCCTCGATAATCGACTACAAGCAGATTTATTCTAGTTAGTTTTTTTGGGGCAGCTACAGGATTTCGGAAATGAACCTCTGTAAACGAGGCTACATCGCGTAATAAGCAGTAAGACTTAGTGTTTAAACTTTAGCCGTAGACTACTAAGCGAAACGGCTGGCGTCAAGGCCCGAGGAATAAGACTCAAGGCAGAGCGGGACACATGGGTTCCGTTGGGGGTTAGTGAAGGTCAATATCTCCCAAACCGAGCCGATAGAAAACGGAGCTCGTGGCTCAATGGTTAGAGCGTTAGACTTTGGCGGAAATTGTCGCAAATTTGAGCCTTGGATGGTGCACCGCTTCGGGTTGGGCATGACTGGCTGACAAAGGCTAATAGAGTTAAAATGTTCATACAAGTCTCCCTTGTCTTCGTCGGTAATTATATCTGCCTCGACCACTAACCGACACGACCGTTGTCATGTTCGGAGAAATCGGACCAAAGACAGTGTGGGACAGATAAATTCCGCTAGTAGTATGGCGCATCTAGTGTCAATAACTCCCGATCAATAATGATGTCGTGGCTTAATGGTTAGGACATTAAACTCCAGTCAAGGACGTCAGGTGTGCGAGTCTCTTTCCTCTTCGAGCTATGTATGCCTGGCTGATGACAGCTAGTAAGCCAAAAATGGTCAAACCAGTCTCCTTTGTGTTTGCCGGCGATTCAAAAAGTGAGAAATTGTTGACCAAAAAATTTGAAATTAGTTTTCGATTGGTGAGGATTACATAGATGGCTTTGAAATATTTACGAACTTGCAACCACATGTGAACATATGTCAGTGGTGCCAGCTTTAAATGCATTTTCATGGTTTCCGTCTAGCAGCTTAATCACAAAAAAATAACAACGTACGTCCTGGCATTTTATCACGGATTTTAAAAGTAATTGCAAATCAACATTTTTGCAGTGGACAAATAAACGAAGCACCTCAGTTAAACGTACGATAGCAGGTTATTTGTTACTCTGATATTAGACTCGAATACAAGATAGTTTAAGCTTTTTATAAAGTTTTCGGTTTTGAGGTCGTTTGCGATGATAAAATGTACAGTAAAATAGTCCGTGCTTGTCAGCTTGCCTTTCTTGAGCTCCGAGGCAAACGTTTATGAGCTTGTCCTATAACAAGGTCATTAAACGCCCTTATGGCAAAATGGCTGTTTCGGCGTCGCAAATTTCTGACCGGTGATACGGAGGACACGGTCCGCTCATCAATACAATTCCTGGAGAAACGTAAAGTGGTAATTCTCCTGCCAAGTAATTTTATTGTTTCCTTCGACATCACGTCTCTTTTTACTTCGATTACTTAGGATCTAGCAGCCGAGACCGCCGAAATACTCCCACTAAAGAAATAAGATGAGCCGGAGAATCATCTGCGACATGCCCAACTCCTCCAGCTCCTGAAAGTCTGTCTCAGGAGGTACTTTTCCTTTGACGGAACAGTTTGCGAGCAGGTGAAAAGGACACCAACGGGGTTCACCGATTTCAGGATTCATAGCCGACGCGGTCTTGCAAGGGCTGGAGTCGGTGGTCTTCCAACACCACAGACCGAAATTATGGGGGCGGTATATGACTGACACCTTCGTTATCATCGAAAGGGATCAGGTGCTCAAGTTCAAGGAACTTCTCAACAGCATCTTCCTGGATACCCCATTTACGATGTCGGGGAAGAGAACAACCAGCTGGCCTTCCTTGATACCCTCGTCTGTCACAAAGATTCTGATGCCCTAAAGACTTAAGTATTCAGGAAAGCGACAAACACGATGCAAGTACTGAATTAAAGCAGCGACCACACAATGAGCCACCAACGCAGTTGCGTAGGGACGCTCTATCGGCGTGTTGAGACGCACTGCACTGAAAAAGAAGACAAATTTGCCGAAGTAAAATATATTCGACGGGTGCTCAGAGAAAATGGCTACCCGCGCAATTTCATCAATTGGTGCTTGCGCAAACGAGATGGCCAACAAAGTCGCCACAACCCTAACATTTGGCGAGCGATCCCGTACGTCAAAAACGTCTCGGAGGCTGTCAGCCGCCTTCTTGTACCACTTGGAGTTGGAGTCGCGCACAGACCGGAGGCAATCATAAGGCGTCAGATAGTGAAACCGAAATACCCACTGCCACGGTAAGAAACATCTGGAGTCTTCTACAGGATCTGGTGCAGTTGCGGGCAATGCAACTATGTTGGAGAAACCGGCAGACTTCTCAAGACGCGAATTGCCGAACACGCCACAGCAGTGCGTTGAAATGATGCCAATTCTCAGGTTGCCACGCATTCGACAAGACTCGGCTACACATTCAAATTTGATGAGGTCGAAATTTTCGCAAGGGGGACAATCGAGTTAGCCGAGAATTACTTGGTTCATGGTTCACAGGCCCCCAATGCATCAACAAGTGTAATGATTTGTTTAACGCACATTTGGTGCTGAGACTCAATTTGGCCAAAGCAAGTTGCCATTTGGGGAAAGGACAGGCCATCACGACATCCTACGCAAACACCAGGGGGCAAGTGAACTGGACAATCATCACGCCACAGTCCACCACGCGTTAGGAAAGTTCATCAAGTCAGAGCCTGCATGCCGTCTTACAAAAGTATCTACGCACAAGAAGGTAATTAACGCTAATTGTCGCTGCATGGTTGCAGAAATGACTATGTCCTATAAATGCAGCGAATCCCTGCGCATCTTTTACCCATTTCTGCTCCTGTTTTCTGCTAATGTCTCTGATGAAAAAATCCGCAACGGATATCAAAACGTCAAGCGAATGAAAGTATTTTTCCAGTGATCGAGTCATCTTCTATCTCCAATTGCAACCGACAAAATTAACAGGCTCATAGCTCCGTGATAGTGGGTTTGCACTCCCGGACCAAATGGCCGCGTCTTCGAATCTCGGGTGATCCAAACCTGGCATTGCGTATGCCTGGCTGATGATGTCTAATAAGCTGGAAGTGGCCATTCCGGTATCCCTTGCCTTCGGTGGTTTCATTTCATCACAAATCAGTGCATTGTCCATATACATACGGCTGTTCGGACAGTAATTGCAACATATGCTTTAACCCATTTCTGAAAGTCAACCTACTCTGTATGAGGACATTTTAAATGCGACTACTTGATGGGCTTCAAATACAAGCAAGAGAGATTTGTTGCAACCATGTCATGCTTATCGAGAAAACATGCCAAGAGGTTGTGTTGGTTCCAGATGAGTTTAAACCTCCTATTCAAACCCATTGGTCCAGCATATGCAGTCATCTTCTTGACATCCAGTGATTCAAATGGCTTGCATATCCGCACAGTTAAGAACAAAAGACGATTTTTATCCGGGCTGTGAGAGCCTAGTTTAAAAACCAGAACTACATCAAAAGAAATCCTTGCTGGTTTTATGACTAGCATCAGAAACCAGTCGAGGATAATTTGATCAAGAAGTCACCGACTTTGGAAGTAGCTTATTTTGCTGATGCTTGGTTTGAGCCTTATTAAAAGTCTTACTGGTATGGTCCAGACATGTTATGTTGTTGTTCCACCAGTTGCCACAAGTCGACCAAGGCAGACGTGAATTGAGGCTTGCAAAGAGGTAGAGAAAGGCCTGGGCCACAATTACATTGTAGTAGACCTGAACGAGCCATGCGACGCTCGTCATTGCGTAGCCAACTCCTTAAAAATGCAAAATGTTGTCCAATTAATATAAATCAGCTAAAAGAACACAAATTTTGTTTTCCTAATAGAAGACCGAATGGATTAGGGGCAGAAGTGCACTTTAAAAATCTGTTGAGTCAGACACATGATCTTGTACTGACAACACCGGAGGAGGCGAAGTATTTCAAATCAACGCTAGTGAATTGTTGCTACCAATACATTGGAACTAAACCTCTGGGTATCGGATACCTCAGGAAACAGCACCTGGAGAAACTCAAATTGTTACGTCAAGACACTGAAATGTTCTTCATCACTATAGCAGACAAAGGTTCTGGTCTCGTTCTTATGAATAAAAGTGTTTACTTGTCCAAGATCGAATCAATCCTCGCTGACGACACAAAGTTCAAAAGGGAAAAACAGAAAAAGGACCAAACCGAGAGCGTAGAATCTCAACTCACAACTTGTCTTCGGAAACTCAAAGACCAAGGTTTCCTTAGTGAACAAGAGTTAGAAGCGCTCAAACCCACAGGCACAGTCCCCCCAAGGTTATATGGGTTGCCTAAGATTCACAAACTAGATGTTCCAATACGGCCAATAATTGATATGTGAAATTCGCCATATCATGCAATTGCAAAGTGGCTGGCAGAAAAGCTGAAACCGATCCGGCGCCAAATAGCAACGTATGGACTACGGGAAACGTTGCAATCCTTCGAGTCCATAAGCAACAACAAACTCAAGGAGAATGTACCCACTCACTCGCCGCTCCGTTTCCGGTGTAAAGACAAAGTCAATAAGACCGGGGATGAGGGAGGGTGTAGGTGGCTGGCGCTAAAGTCACTCAACATGCGCACACTTAAATCGTCACATCTCGCTAGGTAGGCTCCCGCGTGTGCGGGAGCGCCATAAAGGCCACATTAGGAAGGAGCCATTACAGCCTAACTCTCAGTCCTCCATCTCCTCACACACGCACAAAACACGCGTACTAAAAGAGCAGCGACGTAGGTTGCCTGAGTTTTCTCGCCAGTTGGCGAACCCCCAAGCCATGGCTTTTAGCACACCATGATAGATTAAAGCGACATATGTCGAAACGTTAGGCGCATAAAAGTATTGTCCCAGCGATTGAGGCGACTTCTACTCATTAACTTCCTGGGAATCGCATGTTCGTTTGTAGTAGCAGATTCAAGCGCATCGGAATTATTATAGCGAGGACAACAGCGCACTGAGGGTCGACCTCACTCTCTCCTTCACGGTCTGCTGACCGTCTAGCTGCTCGGGCACCTAAAGTGGGGCCTAAAACCCAGTGGGATCGCGAACGCATGCACCGACAGGCAATCATATGGCATAGATTAAGATTCATTGTGATCACATCACTCTCTAGGATAGGGTTGACCTCCCACAAGGCTAGAAAGGAAAAGTGCATCACCTTATAAAATAAACAGCATTAAGCCCCAGAAAACAACGGACATTTCTGAATGACTCTACAGGCCACTTCTTTGTGGGATGTTTTAGCGTTTCCAGAATTGCTTCAGGATTTCAGTAGCACTGCTCAGCCGGCTAAAATTCAGAAATTGCCGCACGTCAAATATAACGATGCTTCAAAAATATTGGAAATCCTTCGCCACACTGGAAGTGTAGGACGGTTCAAGTTCCCATGTGTGCAAATCTCGACAAAATTTCAATCTGAAGTATAAATGGTGGTCATTTCTGACAATTAAAAACAAAGTTCAGCCACATTGTTTATCGCTGAAGGGCCAGTGGACTTTCAAGTCTCAAATAAAATAAGAAGCAAGAGAATTAGTTTTTGAGTTGATCCAATTGTGAAAATACTCGAGGCGTTCGGCTGGATTTGAACCCGCGTATCATGGCGGGAGGCGGGGCGTTTGTAGCTTAGCGGTTAGAGCGTTGGCTACCGGTAAATACCTTGTCTGATACGTGGGTTTAAATCCGGCCGAACGCCTTGGGTTTGTTCACAATTTGGTAAACTCAAATAAAGCAAATCTGCCAAACCACCGAATAAAGAATAAGTTTTGTTTTGTAGGTTTTAAGGGTTGAATTATTGTGCCAACGGTGATATACGATGCTTAGGGACGTTGTCCTTGCTGAAAATTTTGAGAAAGGTTAAACATTATCTTAAAATGCTTTAGAGATAGTGAATGCTCGTGTCAATATTCGCGTCTATTGGACCATTTTAGGGCTCTCAGTAGTCCTCAGGAAACGTCTAAGACGTTGCTCAGTATTATAAATGCTTCGAATTTTGTCATGTTCCACAACTACTGAATGTCATAACATTTTTTAAAGATTTCAGTAAGTATGCAAATTGAATGCAGTTTAATTTAGCATTTGTAAGTCTGAGAAGTTTTCCACTTGTCATACGATTACACCTAGACGGCTATCCTTTAGAATATCCGAACTTATCGATCTTAAAATGAATTAAAAAATACTTTTTTTACTCAAGCCATACCTGTGTTGAATACGTACGGAATCTGCGGCTAAGTCAAGATGTAATTGTTGGAAATTAAAATATTTCTAATTGTACTACCTTAATTACTTAAATTCCATACAAATAACCTATAACCCATTTCTGTCAGCAGTTTAAAATCCTAACCCCTCTTATTTATACATTAACAAAAGTGTTTTGAGGGATTTATGATTGGATGGCATGCTTATTATCTGCCGTCAAATTAATTCTTACACTTTTGAGGACTTAAATGTAGATTGCCAATACAAGCAAACCTACGAGTCTCCCATCGAGGATAATTGCGCTAATTGCTTGATGATCGGCGGGCGGGTCGTGACATGTTGAATATTCATTTTACGTGCTGAAATCGGACGTTATGATTGTTTGTCCAAATCTAGCTTTTCTCATTCCCATGTCCTGCCCTTAATTTGAACGCTAATTGCTCGTTAAAATTACTGCAAGCCGCCTTAACTATGCAAAGGGCAACCACATAACCATCCTCCACGATGATTGCTGCGGACCAATATAAAGCCTGAACAACTTTAGATTGGGTCGTTAGATACCACTTTCAGTAGAGTTAATTAGAATTTATTAAGATTTCCTCTAGGGGCAGGGGTTGATTAAAAAGAATTTCAGGAAAGCTATTTTTCAGAGTAACGACAGCACACCGCATGCCCAAATAAAGCAAATTACCTTACAAGATAAACAGCCTGACATCTAAGAACTCCACGGATTATTTTACCATCGTAAGCATACTAAATGACTCTACATTCCAATCTTTTAAAGGACTTATTTCCCTTCGTAAAACATTTCAGAAAAAAATCAGACATTAAACCTTATCGGTCGTATAAATAGATTTATCTTAAGCACATCTACTGAATATACATGTGAGCTATGCCTGAATAGAAATAAAATCATTGGGCATTGGTACTGGATATGTTACTCATTTTCCGGGCAACTAATCCTAGATCTCGCCATGCATACACCTTAAAGCCATGCTCTCCCGAATTTGTGATTGGAATAACCATGGTTATAGCCCACCCCTAGAGGGTACCCCACACGAGGCTTTCCGATCGTGGCCTCAATCTATCTGGAGCTCAAGGTCGTTGTGGTCGCCAAACTTCCTGATGCGAGACACAGGCTACCCACGTTGTCCAACAACGATGTCGAACCATACACTATCTACCCACACACTGCCACCCGCACGGTGTCCGACCAATCACAGGCCGACCTAGTCAGTGAAAGTGCTTTCTCTGTCTCCTGGCCTGACTACTCTCAAACAGTCACTTGGGACCAGGTCAACCTACTGAGCGGACGTGTCCTCTCAATTTCAGACTTTGCTCATCTACTCTTTTTTCCTCTGTGTATACAATAAGGTCTTCCTACTACTCTGGCCTTTAAAGACTTCTCTTCAGCACAAAGGAACCATGCTGTGAAAATCGCAGTTGCTGAGTTTAACTCGCTTAAACCCCTGCGATAGCTCGAAAAAGCCACGAGCGAGAGCTACCTCTGAACGTTAATCAACGAGGTTGCATTGTCTATCTTCCGATGCGAACGCTTCAGTTTTCTATCGGTCATCTTTTTTGGTTACTTTTAAGAAACTACGATGAAGAAACGCCATGCAAAATTCTATAAAAATTGGAAGAAACGCTTCTAGCAAGTACGAAAAAATGGTCAAACCTTTGAAAAGGGGGCTGATGCTCCATATGGACACCGGTCCGACGCTAGCAAACTGTCCGAATGCAAATTCCATGAAGAAGAGCGGAAGCCCCATTGCCGCCAGCATAATAACATAGGGTATGAGGAAGGCGCCTAGAAGTAACAAAAAAACTGATTCATATCCTAATGTCAAAACACAGAAACGTCTGATATAAGAAGGTGCCTTAATAAACAGGCAAAACGACGTTGTGACTGTTCTGCGGTCATCATATTTTACACCTTGCATTTAACTCAGGAGCCTACGGATCATGCTATATTTACGTGTTGAAAAAGTCGGAACCAAACAGCAAACATAGGGGAAATGGTTTACTTTGGACGCTTCAGAGACAACGGAGAGTGTGTCTGAGGGACGTAGTGTTTAATCACACGCCAACCCAAACGTCCCACCTGCAAATTACTCATGCAAATTGATAAAAGCGAAGACGTCAAAAATTTGTCTGATAGATTGCATTGGATTTCATGCCTAACCTGAACCTGTAATTATATAGGACAATTTGAAATTATGTCTGTAGCACGCGAAAATAGACATGAGTTGCTTATAATACGCAGTCGCGAAATATTAAAATTGACTCTTAACGTCTTCGAACTGCAAGATACTCGCAGCGTTACATAAATTCTACGGCAGCAATGCGAAATCTAGCGATCGATGTGTTTATCAAACAGTACCATGTGTAACGGTCGTTGGTTGGCTACTGAAGCCTGCTATAGTGATTCACTTCACTAAGGTGAACTAGGTTCCTGTGCCACGAACGCACGTTTCGCATTTGTTTATCGCGATTGTGGACCAAAAGTAAGTTTTTCCGAGTAAACTTTTATTTCTTTGTTTCGAATTAAATCGGTGTCTTCTTGACGCCAAGCACAAGGTACACAGGAGAGGCTTTTTCTGAGATTTTTGCCCTCATCACTCTTGCGAAAAGACCGCGGATTATTTGTCACTTGGGTTTTTAGACGCAGAAACCTCCAGCCGACCTGAAATAAGGTCAAGCGAACTTTGGACCGGGCATTTTTGCTTGATCAAGAAAGCAAAATGTGGTAGGCCAACGTCTAAGACGTTTTTCAAATGAAAAAGATGCCCCTTTTATGCCGTTCGTGTTGCCCTTCGAATTAAATAATTATAAACTTCGTTAGTTTCTGTTGATTCAGTATAAATCATATTGAAATACAGTAGTCGCCAATGACCATGCAACGTTCATTATGAAATTTGACCTGGCATTTGAGCGTAGATTTAACAAAACTATTTTGATTCATTCAGTTTATTGAATTCTGCAAAAGCCTTTATCTTAGTTAAACCGTCATTTTAGTAAGGTTGATCAAGATGAATGGCCATTATTTTGGGAAAATTAGGAGTAGTCTTATATCGAAGGAATAACTATGCTATTACAAAAGAGAGAACCAGAGTGCAAGTTTATGTTGATAATACTAAGAAGGAACTGCAAAAAAGTGAAACAGGGAATTAAATATATCTCTTCCCGAATTGGAAAAGTTTGTCAAAAATTGTTTAGATTCAAGTGAAGCCAAGTTCAAGGAATCACATTTGTTTGCATTAACATTGTAGATTTGTATTTTAAAAATTCTGTTTAGCTATCCTGTGAAGTTTTTGCACAAAATGCCGTAAAAGAAGCGTTTGTTTGAATGCATAAATTGCACGCTTTTTAAACTTGAAACAAAAACAAAATATCCAACATGCTTATGCTAATTTAAGACAAAGAAGGTCCTATTGAATTTAATTCGTGAAGAAATATTTTTTTGCATACTTTACGTTCATATTTTGGGTTTTTCGTAACGGAACAGGCATAAGAATAATAAGTAGTTCAAAAATGGCAATGTTTGTGACCAGTTTTTTTAATAAGCATAATTATAGCAGAGGGTGGAATTAATTCACTTCTGCGAAAAATAATCCATTATAAAGAAAAAATAAAGTTCTTCCATCTTCAGTCAAATTGAATCATTTATCTTCAGGAATCTAAAATAAATTCGCAAAATTCTCAAATTTCATTGTGATATTACGTTGTAAAAAGTAAATATACGCTTAAGTCCGTTAGCTGAATATCAAATCAAAGCACTTTCTTAGAGGTTAACTTTTATAGAAATTTTTATAATCTTAGGAATAGTAGTTTCAAAACTCCACTGCGGACAAGATTAACCCTCGACAATGTGTTTTGCTGTTTTGAAGCATTCTGTATAGCAAAAGCGTTGCCATTCTTAGTAAAACTCATATAAAAAACACTTTTTTTCGGTAAATGCTCTTTATATTTATTTATTCAAAAGGATTTGTTGTAAAAGTCGAACAGGTGCAGAATTGTTAAATTTATCAATGAAAACAGTAAAAACAAGGAAAATTATGACACACTTTTTTGATGACATTCAATAAATACTTATCCAGTAAGCGTAAAGTTTACACAATATCTGGACAAACGAAAATTTCTTTCTCAATATAGTAAGTAGTTGCTTCAAGTTTTCAATTTAACACAATATCTTGATTTATTGTTCAAATTTATAGCTTTTTTTACGTCTCCAAACTCACGGGATTATCGAGAAAATGTTAGTTTTCTTCACAAACACTTAGTAATTTGCATAGTTCTTTAAAGTACTTAATATTCTTGGTGCAACTTATTATTAGTTCTTAAACTTCCTAAATCCATTCACACTGGTATTCGAGTGATGATCAAATTTATAGAAAGTTATGAACATTGCATGGTCTTTGGCGACTACTGTACAAACAAAACATTCTATTTGTGCAATATATGTTTAAGATGAACGATCTAATAATTTCAAAGCGCTGAAAATTGAAAGAAAGCCGGCCAAAAATACAAAAATTCACGATTTACCTCCGCCATTTTTGAAACAGAGGTAGGGAAAACGCCAGACATTGCCCAGGCCTACTGCGAAACTGACACAAGTGAGTATGAATTCAATCTTCCCTCCCCAAGTTCCTCTAGCGGCTTCATCTCCTTTATCATAAGTTACTTCGATTGTGGCGGAAGTTTCGTCCCTGTCCTACGCATGGAAGAAAGAAAAAACAAAATAATTCAAACAATTTAATTTTGTGTTGCTTTTGAACTAACTATGGGGACGATCCGCGGCATACGTGACAAATTATTCGGTTCAAGGATACATTTTTGGTAGAGTCTAACTTTGTACCTTGACACAAAATCAGTGTGCCATCCAAGTTAGCAGAACAAAGAACGCCTAATTGATTAAATCTATCGATAACATGCACGTAGGTGGAATATCAGTAGACCATTGAGTTGATAGTCTATCATATTGTTATTTTATTATAAGAAGTCTCTGGAGATTTTATTTTGAGATAAAATAATCAGTCATTTTTTGGCAATTGCAAACAGTCATCGGTTAATTGAGAAGCATATAAAAGCCAGTGTGCATTTTAACAATCACCGACACGAGCATACTACGAATTGGCAGGCCTGTCTTTAAAGGTCCTTTTTGCCAATGAAGGGTCGAATTTCTTTTCGTTTCAGTCCGTTAATATAGGTTTGAATATCTCTCAATTGGCATCAGTTTCCTGCGCAACGGGAGTCTATGTTGATGGATTTGGTTCCATTTAGTACATTGAACTGAATATAAATTTCTTTAATTTAATATTTTTTAATCAGTACCAACACAATTAAATGATTGACCACAAATTACGTTAGACAGTTTGGCGGGGAAATATATATTTACGCGGCCCTGCAAGGCAGTTTTACCTTCGAATTTAACCGCTTAACGTGCTGTGGATACTCGAAAGTTTTTAAGGATGCTACAATGACCTTTATATGGTATTCGAAAGATAAAGCCACATAACGTGTTCTCCTTTGATTAGGCAGTCATTACTAATTTCCGTAAAATATAAATATTTTACTAAACGAGGACGTATAATCGTGCAATCGACGTAAACTACGATGGGGTTAAGACCATATAGCATCACCTTCGGAAAACACTTATTCAGCATGAGGGAACAAAAGTATGATGAGAACTTAAATCGAAGAAGAATATGGTAGTATGGGAGCATACGATAACTTACTGAAATAAACCGTACTTTCATGTACCTATTTTTAAAGTGTTATAATATGACACATATGACATATATACCTAGCAGGTCTTCATTATGATAACATTTCCTTATTGTCATCTTTAAATAAACGAGACTATAGGAAGCATGCGCACATGGCGGTGTACGACTCGTTTACACGAACTCCCCAAGCTGACATATAAGTGACCGAACAACCTGAAACCGAAAAACAAGGGAGAATGAAATGGCCAATTTTGATTTATATACTGCCTTCACCTAAACACGCCCAATTCAATTGTTGCTACACCGGAGGCTCCCATCTGCAGAAATGGCTTAAAAATAAGTCGTTAGGCAAAATCGGTACGAGTTTGTCCCCCAAGCCGAGTGGTGCATGCCTACTTCCAATGTTAAAAATATTTTTATTTCAGAAAATGTTATTTCAAGTCTTTAAATGTATATGACGAAGTGGATCCAACATGGAAAAGGGATCCCGAAATGGCCATTGCTAGCCGTTATCAGCCAGTCAAACCTAATCTCAATGGTTGGAACCCCCGAGATTCTACCATTGCAGTAAGGGCTCGTCGCTTTGTCGGTTGAAATTAGGAATATGATGCATGTATGCGCTTCGGCGAAATAACAGAGGGACAATAAAGTTCCGCTTAGTCCTGGAGCTCAGAATTATAGCAAGCGTAGGCAGTCACATCGTGACTATGAGGTAAGGATTGAATGGATCGGCGAAGTACATATATTCATAATACTTCCGGTCTCAACCGACAAAACTACGAGCCCGTGGTGCAATGGTTGAATGATAAACCCAATGACCAAAGGTCATGTGTTTGAATTTCGAAGGTTTCAAACCCTGAGACGGAGTATGACTGGCTTATGACGGCTACCAAGCCAGAAACGGCCATTCCGATTTCTGTTTACTTTGTCCGATACATTCCATATATAGTTATATAGTAAATATATTAATTATAACGCAACCAAAGTATTTCGACAAATCAAGGATGGCAAACGGTCATGGCCATTCCGAATCACAAAGATTAAAAGAACAAACACATAAGGGGGTTTATCTACGCACCTCTTCTTCAAGAGGACACATTGATAGTTTCTACCCCAGAGTTACGTGGGTTTGGAATGGGAGGTATTATCCATAATAAATCGACGGAAACCAGGCAAGTAATGTGTAATTCATGTGTAAAAAGAAGTCAGGTAGCACTTCACGAAGATTCAAAAACTAAGTAAAACACAGTACAGAATAGCACACGCAAAAGGTCTCCTAAATGCTAAAGGGAAGAAATCGGACTCGCTCGACTAGCGATTTTAAATGCAAAATTAAACGGAAATCTGGGTTGAGGAAACTTTGGTGTGGTCAAACACCCCACAGACATCTCTGAAAAACAGCTGCATAAGCCGAGCACAGATTATTACCATCACGGATGCCTAAGCAGCTTTCCTTGTTTTGGCAACCCCCTCTGACAATATTAAGCTAAAAGTGGCTAAAGAAAAATAAGCAGTTAACAGAGAGTGCCCTGAGTAGGATGAGCGCATCATTACTCTCGAAGTCCTCCGCTAACACTCTCAAGGCAATTGTCGTCAGACTTAGACATTTTCTTTCGCTTCTATACATTTCCTATCTAATTGGTTACCAATAGGGTGCCTAAACGTGTTTGCCAAATTTACCTTGACAAAACTGATTGGAATTAAACAGGGCTGCTATTTATTAGTGGGTCTTTAGTTAATTACTGTAGCAAGAAGAGAATCAATGAGTCACTGCATGGGTCTGTTTTAAAACAGTAGTAACCCAATACGCCTTTGATTTGATTGAAGCTTCGGATATACAAGTGAACGTCCATCAGGACGGGTGATGCCCGATTCAATCATCCAATAAGGATGCCTAGTACCGATCGCTGCTCATATGGTACGCAGGTTAAAATTGAAATCTCCATCAACCCTCACGACTGGGATCACGTCATTTTAGCGCCGACGATGGCTCTTTGCCGACGAATTGGCCATTCCAGTGTCAGTAAACCTCAGGGCAGCTGCGAACAGTAGGAGAGGTTGCGTCGTTTGCAATTCTCGAATGTTGAGAAATTAAAAATTTTCTGACACACAAAGACATCTGATTAAAAGGAGTGCAAAACATTCTTTCAAAACGAACACTAAGCCAAGATTAAGGCTATACTTTGCGATCTGTTGGATAACAGTTATCAATTGGGATCTAAGCAGGGTTTTCTGTGGACATTGCAGCCAACTAAACGTTTTCCTTCAGTATAATACCGAATTGTATATCAGCTGGTTCTCTGCTTATCACCCGAGAACATTTAAGTTTCATTTTTTAACTTCCAGAAATAATGCTATGATTTGAATCTATAAACTGCGCACTCCTTCTTGGAAATGCTGCATTACATAAGTAATTTATTGCTGCTTCAGTGTATATGCTAGATGAAGGCTAAGACCCGTCTTCAACTAACTTAACGGTGTCCACTCTGGGGATACGACAGGCAGTATATTGCTCGCGGTCCCGTAACGAAAGCTGAACATGCGGAGGGAGCTGTCCTCCGGTCTTCTTCACCCTATTTTGACACTGGCCAGTGCTAGGTTAGAAAGAAGAGAGTAGAATAGATGACGCGAATGTCAACCATCACCGTGTCTGTACCAGCTGGTAGTGGTGGGCAGTGTAGGCATACTCGAAGGCGCTGGTCAAATGTCGCATGGACACGCCAGTCTTTGGCGACGGACTGCTGAGATCACCGCCTGCAATCTTAAACTGAGCATACGTTTACGAAACTGTTCTATTAGCCTCAAGTCACGGCAACCCCCGAGGTTGAATGTTTCATGCAAAGAAAATCGGCAGAGAAGTTTATTTATCAAAAACAAAAAAGACATATGAGATCAAACAGATCAAACAAACAGTGTACTGAGACATTTCCTGAGCAAGAGAATCAGTCACGTGGAAAGGACTGGGTGCAACAACAACTCCGACGACAGCGGGCATAATTGTCGCGCAATTACCAAACCCGCATCCGACGCGGACAAGAACGCTGTGGCAATTAATGAGCAATCACCGCACCAATTAAGACCTCAAGCGGGGACTACAAGAACTGACAATTATAGTACGCATGCGGGTGACCGCTGTGAACTATAAATACCGTGCAATCTGTGCATGTATCACCCCTTATCTGCGCATGTCTCAGACCTGTTTACGATTACCTATGACTAAGGATTCCCGACGGAATCCAAAACGTCAGGCAGATAAAACCCTTGTTCCAGTGATCGCATCTTCGTCTTCTGAACATCCTGTCAAATTTAAGGCTCTAGGACATTTAAAAAACATGCTTGCGCCAGGTGACTGAGAAATGACAAGACGTTAGACGTCATCGTTAAAATGCGATTTTCTCGAATACTTGCTTTTCCTTTATGTTACCACTGAATCTGCCATGACATGTCAATACGTTTAATGGTCAACACCTCACGGCAACCACCTGATCCGTATCCCTCATAGAAAGCCCAGGGCTAGGTGGAATTAGCAGAAACAAATATGACCTTGTAAAATTGTTCTAGACAGCCGGTACTGAGTCTTCATCGGGGAAAAGTAGACTAGGTTGAGCATAACAACCTTTTGGCAAATATAACTGAGCATAGGACTGGCAGTATATGTACACGGCGAAAAAGAATGGCATATAGCAAGTATCCACCTTTATATCGCCGAAGCCAGCCTAGCGATAACTTTCGTCGTAGTAGAAACAAACAGTAGCCCCCAAACACCATTCAAATTTCATGATGAAATTTGGCTTGACACTTCAGCATATATCTGAAAACACTATTGTGATTAAGTGACTTCATTCAATTCTACAAAAGCTTTTTTCGTTAGCAAAATCACCATTTTAGTTAGCTTTATTAAGAGAAATGGACATTAATGTTCGCGGAAATGAGAGTGGTCTCGTATCGAAGGATTTTCCTATGCTATTACGTATGGCAGAACCAAACTTTTTATAAATGTATATTACACTGAGGAGGAACTCCAAAATAAGTGACAAAGGTATGGAAAATATCACAGCAAAAACCAGAAAATGTTTTTCGACATTGTTTAGATGGAAGTGATTTCAGGTTGAAGGAATCGCTTTTATTTTCGCAACCAAGGAAGGATTTCACATTTAAATTTTTTTCTGCTATTCTGCTAAGTTTTGTGCCACAAACTGCAGTAATAAATTGGTATGAAAAAGTTTTTTTACCGCAGTGATAACAATCAGTGTCAGCTTGATATCGAATCGGAAAAGCGTGATATATGTCCTTTTTTTGGTGTTCGGCCGTGCATTCGCGATGTCAGACCATTATTTATGCAAAGCGGATTTGTCTACTTACGAAAAATGGCAGCCGAAAGGCTGGCCCGTCATTTATTAGCTAGTATGTTTGATTTAAGCAATGCCACTCATTCCCGAATTATTAACTATAAAACTCTGCTTAAAAGGAAGAATCTTGGAGCGAAACGATCTACAGCAAAACAGGATGACGATTTTATTCATCTAACATTAACAATCTACCATTATATGTCCATTACCGCTATTCATAGGGAAAATTTGTCAATGTTCTCTCAGATTCTAGTTAGGAAAAGAATGCGGGAATTTGGCCTATATCTGACGATGGCTACGGTGAAGCCATTTTTAAGAAGGAAACATATTAAGGAACATTTTTTCTTTGCACAGGAATACATTTGCCACAGAGTTTCATTTTGGAAAACATTTCCTTCTGTGATGGAGCACTGTTCTTAGAAAAGTCCACAAAGTCGGCACCTACGGTCATATGCAGCAAAGAACGTTCCAAAAGAAGAGACTGCATCAATATTTACCTTCAAGAACTGTCGATGCCTCATAGTGTTAATGGTGATCAAGTTCGGTGAGCGATCAATGTGGCGGTCGACAAAACAGAACATTAACAGTTTCGTCTATTTCAACATTATCAAAGATGTATTGGAATATAATGACATTCACAGGCGTCGAATGGATACTATTATATTACAAGACAATGCCCCTGCTCACCGATCAAAGGAGGAATGATTATAATTTACCTTACGACTATAACCTAATTTTTTAGACTATAGCCAGCCTTTCTGCATGTGGCCTGCGAACAATTTTAATCCCGCCCAATAGTCCTAACCTCAATCCAATTGAAAATATATTCGCCTTAATCAAATGAAACTGGCACAAGCCTCTGATATACCTTTCAATGGAAAGTAAATTGGTGTTCGTTCTGGATAATTATATAGACCAAACAACAATTGACAGCACATCCTTTCTCTTTCCTCCAAAATGACTGCTCTTATAAACGCTAAAGGACACTTAACAAAATATTAGTTTGTTACCTATTTATTAATTTTCCTCATTTTGTCTTTTCATTCTATTTTCTCAGACTTTTGTCACTTATATAACGGCTTTTCATCCCCGACCTAACTTACTGCCCTTTTTTTGGATTTGACAGTTTTTGGTAAAACATATATGTTCTTAGATAATAAATGATACTTCATGTATCGAAATATGCCTCCTTTTAAGGATGTATTTTAGCTTTCACGCAGTAAAACTTCCAGGTCCGTTAGGTAAATGCATTGCGAGCTGCAACGGTTTTCATGCAGATTTTACGTTATTGCATGATCAATGGCGACTAATTTATATCAGTAGGGGGTTGTAAGAACTGTGTGCATACGATTTTTCTGCATCCCAAAGGATTTATCACGTTAGTCTACAAAACCGACCATCGAGGAAAACAATTCCAGTAAGGAATGCAATCAGCTGGGCCTTAGTTTCGGGAAACTGACGTACTGTTTCGGGTTTACCAGTGAACGTCAGTTGCTTTGCAATAACAACGATTTACCTACGGGAAAGATGCGTTGGTCTAGCCAGGGAAAAACGATGGCCTCAGAACTTTGCTATGGGTTGCCAGGTTTGTCAGCCACTCGTATCCAAACGAGTAACATAATCCCACAATTCTTCAAAGAAACGTGCCCCAAAATTGCTTACTGAGGTCTCAAGTAGTGTTCAACAGAGTTGAATTTGGGTATTATTTATCAAAAAATATCCCTACGTAGTATATCTGGCGCCTTAACACACTTAAATACTGAACAAGGCAGATTAGGTTGATTGCAAAAAAAGACGTTCACCGCGAACGCTAATAACAGATAACCAATGAGGGATCATTCGAATCACAAAAAACGCAAATTTATGGTGCAATTGGATGCGAGTATCGCGCCCAAGGATTTCCTCCAATCCTGATGTTGGACTTATATTTCACTTGGCATTAACGTTCCTATGACATGATGAAATGACCTCAGAACAGCCATTCAGAAGTACAACCACGTGGAGTGGAATTTTTAACGTGAGGGCAAACAAAAGAGTACTCTCCGTGTTACGGTCAATAAAGTTCGAATGCCTCTGGCACCAGCAATAGTTAGGCTCTTATTTTTCCCAAACATGTCAAATTATTGCCCAGAAAAATTAATGTTTACAACAAAAGTTTCCACTGTATACGCTTATGATTAATTAAAAGACTTTTTATAACAGTTTATCTCTTCAATGAGTGCTTTAAATTGATATTTTTGCGTCAAATTTCTCTGTACTCTCCCCTTTTTGGCCATTATTTCAAAAGCTAAATGAGAAATGTTGGCAAATATTTTGAGTTCCCTAAAAAGTTAGGATATATCTTCTGCTGACAACAAAAGAGCTCACTTTTCTGCATGAACAGGGGCAGTTTTCGGTATATTTAATGACCGCTAGGCGCGGTTCTCAGAAAACGAATGCAAAGCAGAGTGGCAGAATAGCAACGACGAGTTAGAGGAAACTAAGTATCTTCTACCCGTTCCATTTTAAGTTTTTAGATTCATTGATTCTGCTTTATTGTCAGAAAATGTGAGGGTATAGTGCTTAACACCCTTTCTTGGGTGTTTTTATGAATGCTCGTTTATAGTGGTAATTTGCGGTCGCTTAAACAAGTTACAACTTTATAAGGGTATTAGTTAATTATATGACACACAACTTGACAGAGACGCAGCATATTTTTAAACAAACCTCGCTCTTCTTTCTCCAATAACAATGCGCTATCACATAACAACACTTACCTCCATTTACTGAAAACAAATTGGCAACTCTCCAAACACTTATATTTTAAAAGTTTCTGGTTTTTATCACTGTTCTTTTACAGTCCAACACGCATTAAATTTGTTTTCCTCGCAGTGTTTAAGAGCGTAGTAAATTTCTTGGATATTAACAAACGCTAGATTTGGCCCCATCCTCCAGTATACTGACTTGAACTGAACTGTTTTCTAGTAAACGGCATTTTGCGCCTAAAGTCAACCCAATGCACAAAGCATAGAATCTTAAATGTGTGTAAACCCCCGCGCTCAATCTTCGCATTTCATCCGCATTTCATACTGCATGTTTTCCCGACGACTGCTGCCTATCACCTGGGGAGCATTACAGACAGGCAGAAGTGTCTTGACTACAGACAGAAGAATAATACCGTGTACTGCTTCATAGCTGTCCTCACGTGATTAAATCCATCACGGTGCCAGCCAGTCAGTCACCCAGCCTAGGCTAACAATCAGTCTGCGTGCTAGCCCGTCTCGCTTGCCAAACACGGATCGGCGGCGCTATCCCGAGGTTAACAAACATAGCGGTGGGTCGGAGATATTGCGGTCGAGTTCAGTGGAGCGTTTTACCTCGAGGTACTTTTGGCTTGCAGAAAAAGGAGCCACAACTGTCACCTGCCTTTTACTGATGACGTAAAAAATTCCAGTATGAAGAGACTGACAGTACGGTTTGGCAGGATAATCGGTTTCATGTTTGCCAAAGCAAAGAACTCACAGAACATCCGCAATTACATACATAAAAGGATTTATTTACGTGGACGTATTCCGGAGTGAAGCATTGGATTCGAATCGATTATTACCTTCTTCATAGAGTAGGGGGTTCTGAAAGACCCGGGTTATTCACTGGATCCACCTGTGCGACAGTTCGCAGTCTCGGTAAGACTCAAACATAGAAGAGGGCCCTAGTACGGCCAAACCCCTAGCCAAGTGAGTTATGAGACCCTCATAGAGAGCCGTGCAATTAATCAAATCTGTGCCAATTCATCCGCCTAACCGACTGCACTGTGTGCAAACTGTCAATTGGAATACAGCAAGTTGATAGTACGAGCTGGATTACCCAGAAAAACAACCTAGAATCCGCCAAGTATCCATCGGAGACAAGTAATTCGGACGGGGCTTTTTGCAGATTTGAATAACGCATTGCCGTACTTAAGCCTTCTTTTGGGTAGTTTTTGTGTTCAAATACAACTAAGGCTGCCAATATTTTGCCCATTGGGCCAAATGAATTGCCTACAGCAACTAAAGTTAGTAAATCTAGGACTTACAGTGGAATTAAAATAAACCGAAACTAGGTAAGTGCTTGCACTGCCTTGACCAATTTTAACCGGGAAACATATTTAGAGGTATCAACATATTTAGCCGGCTTAAGCGTAACACTAAATTAAGGGGATACGTTGTAATAAAAGCCATAATTTCTATCAATGAACATTTAAAAAAACAATCACTTCTGCACATGTCAGAGATTTGAGTACATTTTTCAATGTAATCCCAGATTTTGCCATTCAGCAGCTTCACTTGAGGCTTTAAGTGTTTCAAGTCTTGTATTAAAACAGCAATCGATTAAGCATACAACTGGAGCTGATTCCGCTAATATAAGTTCCTACCTTTTTTCGGTCTCATCTGCATTTCAGTTGTCTGTTACCGTCTCAAATAAGAAGCTGCAGAAAGTTTTAAGTACTGAAGAAGCCACCAAACTGCCCTATTTATTTCAAACTTAGATTTTAAGAAATCAGAAAGCTAGGTACATTCTGTACATATGTAAAACTAGCAATTTTTACTCACCGTTTTGGCAGTTTCGCTGTTGGCATCATCAGTTTGTTTTGACGTGTCGGGATTCATGCCTCGGCGAGGTTGCCCTTAGCGGAATTAAGCCACAAGTCCTTAACACGGCTTTTAAATGGACGCTCCCAGGGGTCATATGACTGGTTGTTTTCCACCAATCCTGTGACCCCTTCTCGGTTTCTCGCTTAACATGTTACCTCGCACTACATGAATTTCTCGGCTCGTTAGAAAGTACATTGATTGACTATCGTGCGGGTCATGCAGACTGTATTTTCTAACACTGAAACGGCGACAGTTAACACAACGTAGTTCAGAAATCGAATTTGAAATGAAAAACAAATTGACAAAGACGTGATCAGTACACGTATATGATTATGATTTTGACCATTCTTAAGAAGCCTTATTCTAAAGCAATGAGGCCTTAGCGAGAATCCACGTGTTCTGTAGCTCAGCTAGGATAAACAAAATAGGGAGAGTAAGAGTATGGGGGGATAGAGTACGTGATTGTTTTAGTCCCCGCAATGCCATCACACGTCGTCATCATGACATGCGTCCTTTGTTGCGGAATGAGCCGCAATTCATGGCCACCCGCAAGACCTGATGGTTGGGGGTCTTTCAACACGCCTGCTGATACCCAGGCTTCCAGTAGTTCTCTCGCAGTCTTGTTACTAGCTCGCGCCATTGTCCTCTGAAATTTAATTCGCGGCCATCCTTCAGAGTATGGGAAGAAATATGACAGAGGTGGTCGCACTTTACGGTGGGCGTATGTATTTGCGATCCAAGTCATCGCCTGGTTTGTCCTTCGTTCGCCCGGCCCAGTTCTCTGCCGTGACGACAACGTGGCGTGGACCCAAACCGTCAAGCATGCTACCCCCTGAACACCTCCTCTCATTTTTTTCGTTGCTGATCTACAAAACAGGTCACTGCACTTCGTTACCTCTGAAGTTTGCCTCTCGTTCGAAGCCGATGGCAGCTTCGAGTAAGCAGTAGGTAAATACCTATGTTTGTATATTTTTCGGGTTCCAAACAAGATTTTTTTAAAAATATTCTTAAATTATCGAATTGAGAATTCGAGCAACTCAGATGCAGACAAGGGACTTCTATGGTGATCAACCAAGGTATATTGAGACAATCATATTGGGCGGAGGCATAAATATTTTTGCATATACAGTATTGCGAGTCCTGCAAGCAACTTGTCTAAGTTTGTACATGTTTGATTATTTTTCTCATACCAGCGAGATCGCGCTTACGAAAACTTATAAATGAGTATAATCGGCATTAGGCATATTAATGAACTAAAAGAACTATAATATGTACAACGTGTTTTTAAGAAAAATAAAATTTTCTCGATAATCCGCAAGTTTTGGAGACCTAACAATAGCTATAAATTAAAACATAGTAAAATATTTTGTTAAGAATAAAACTTAAAGCAACCACTTCCTTTTATAAAAAAGAACTATTTTAAGTAAAAATAATTTGTACATATAGTAAGCTGCGGATAACTATTTTTTTTCAAAATCGTATAAATAAAGAATCTCATCATTTTGCACGTATTCGTTGTCTTCATTGAAAAGTTAAAAATTGTGCTTCTGTTCGACGTTTACATCAAAACCTTACAAATATGATACAATTTAACAGCACTTACCGAAATACGATCTTTTGGATATTAGTTCTCATAAACATGGGCGCGTAGGTTAAATTTGGAAATGTTCAAATCAGCAACTCGCATTGTCGACAATCTAAAATCTCTGCTAGATACCACGCAAAATGTTATTCCTAAGATAAATAAAAAAACTTCCATAATAGGTAAACTCTTTTAAAACGGTTTTTTAGATATTTAGCTGACGAACCTCTGTGTATATTAACTTTTTGCAAGGAAATTTCACAGTGAAATTCGATACCTTTGACAATTTCTTTACTTTACCTGAAGAAAAGCGATTAAATTTGACTAGGAATGAAAGAAAATATTTTTTCTTAATACCGGATTAATTCCACGATTCGTAATAAGCTTGCAAATGCAAAAAAACAGGCCATATTTATGACCACTTTTTGAAACACTTATTATTCTGTCTCGAATGTTTCTAAAAAACGCTTGAGCAGAACGTTTTTGCAAAATAATTATATTTCTACCTGACATACATTTAATGCGAGTTTATATATGTCGTATTCGTGGAAGAATGTATTTTGAAAATTTTTTTTTACTGTTCTGTTTGTGTTTTTAAAAATTTTTACCAAACATTTTTGTTAGTGCACTTCTTTTAAAAACATTAACAGAATAGCTAAATATAATTTTCAAAATACAATTTTCGCTTGTTTCTGAAAATAAATGCGATTTTTTAAACTTCGCTTTACCTCCATTTGGTCGACATCGCACAACATTTTCCAGATATGGAAGAGATTTTTATTTCACCTTTTTTATTAATTATAGAATTCTTCCACAGCACAATGTATACTAGAAAACAGTTTGGTTCTGCCTTTCTTTATAGCATAGCAAATTTATTCAATATGAACTTACTCATGATTTAGCCGAAATGAGTGCCTATTTCCCCCAATAACTTTAACTTAGAGGGCAATTTTCCAAACCACAGCCCTTTTATGATTAAATCCACTCAGTTGAGCAAAATAACCTGTCCAGATTTATGCTTAACTACCAACTGAAGTTGTTTGCAGGACTCGCTGGATTGTATATATGGACTACTCGCGTAATATGCATAGCCTGCTACCGAAGTGTGTTTCTAAAAGACCTCCGGTTAATACAGAGTTAGCGAGACGCAAAGTATTCAAGCACGGCAGAGAGATGATCCGAGTGATCCTTCAAGACTGTCACGCGAGGCTTCGCAAGTACTGTCAGAGGATCGACGAAGAGAAGGCAAAGTGCTTTGACCTCATGGGTGAGAATGGCACACACCTGCTCCAGCAGAGGGTGGCCGAACGAGCCTGTGACCACAAAGCAAAACGAGAGGCAGCATTGGAAATTAAGTTTCGCAAGCTACCTCACCCGAATTCATCCAAAGATGACAAATTGGTGCACAATCTGTCATCCAAAAAGCTCACGGAAGAACAAATGCAGGTGTTAAGGCATGAAGCTTCATTCAACACAGCTGATGCCAGACCTGCCAACCTGGTTGCTGCTGTAGAATCAATTCTGAGCCAAACAGAAGCAACAGACGAAACGAAAAACCTCATACGCCATCAGGTGTCGTCCCTCCTCATGGCACATCGACCACGTGACGCTCTCTCCAAGGTCGAACGTAAGGCACTTAGAGAACTCAGAGCCGACAATGACCTCGTTATCGTGCCGGCGGACAAGGGGCGGTCTACTGTCGTATTGGACAGGACAGACTACATTCACAAAGCTCAGACTTTGTTGGACGATCGTCAGTCCTACGTCCCGTGCAAATCTTACCCCATGAAAACGCTGACACGCGAGATCAACACAACGCTGTTGGCACTGGAGAACTCAGGTGCAATATCACCAATTGATCGACGCATGGCGAGAGCGCAAGAAACGGCCTTGGCCCGCTTCTATGGTCTCCCAAAGGTGCACAAAGAGGGCGCACCCCTCCGGCCAATCGTATCCCTCAAAGGAACTCCAACCTACGGACTGGCAAAGTGGCTGTTCCGACGGCTCAAATTCTTGACCGCTGATTCAGACACAACAGTCAGGTCGTCATTACAATTCTTGGAGAAACTTAAGGGGGTAAGTCTCCAGCCAAATGATATCATGGTTTCCTTTGATGTCACGTCCCTTTTTACTTCTATTCCACAGGACCTGGCCGTCGAGACTATCCAACTACTCCTTCGAGAGAAATACGATGAAACGGAGAATCACCTCGGGCACGCTCAAATCCTCCAGCTCCTGAAGTTCTGCCTGAAGACGTACTTTACCTTCAACGGGACTATCTACGAGCAGGTGAAGGGCACGCCTATGGGTTCGCCTATTTCCGGACTCATAGCAGAGGCAGTCCTGCAACGGTTGGAGTCGCTGGCTTTCCGACACCACAGACCGAAACTCTGGGCTCGGTATGTGGACGACACCTTCGTCGTTATTGAGCGGGATAAGGTGCTGACATTCAAAGAACGTCTAAACGCCGTCTTCCCGGACATTCAATTTACGATGGAGGAAGAAGAAAACAACCAGCTGGCCTTCCTGGATGTCCTCGTTTGCCGCAAAGACGATGGTAGCCTTAAAACTAAAGTGTTCAGGAAAGCAACCAACACTATGCAAGTCCTGAACTACAACAGCAACCATCCAATCGGTCACAAACGCAGCTGCGTAAGAGCGCTATTCCGGTGCGTCGAGACGCATTGCAGCGAAGTGGAAGACAAAATTGCTGAATTACAATACGTTCGACGGGTTCTGAGAGCGAATGGATACCCGCACAATTTTGTCAACCAGTGCATTCGCAAACGAGAGACGAAGCCACGTCCAGCTGTTTCAAACATTTGGCGAGCTCTTCCGTACGTTAAAAATGTATCGGAAGCGGTCAGCCGTCTACTCACCCCGCTTGGAGTTGGAGTTGCACACAGGCCGGAAGCAACCATCAGACGCCGGGTCATGAGGCCGAAAGACCCACTGCCACGGCAGAAAACGGCTGGAGTCGTTTACCGGATCTGGTGTAGTTGTGGACAAAGCAACTACGTCGGAGAAACCGGGAGATTACTCCAGACGCGAATGGCCGAGCATGCAGCGGCGGTGAGGAAGAAAGACGTCAACTCCCAGGTTGCAGCTCACTCAACGGGACCCGGCCATATTTTCAAGTTTGACGAGGCCGAAATCCTCGCAAGAGGGGACAACCGCGTGAGCCGCGAGCTGCTCGAGTCATGGTTCCCAGGCCCCCAGTCCATCAACAAGCGCAACGATTTGGCGTTCCCATACGGTGTACTGAGAAATTTCCTGAACAAGAAAAATCAGTCACGTGGGAAGGACTGGGCGTAACTCTGACGACAGCGGGCCTAATTGTCGAGCAATTATCCAACCTTCATCTGACGCGGACAAGAACGTTGTTGCAATTAATGAGCAATCACCGGACCAATTAAGACCTCCAGTGGTGGCTACAGGAACGGACAATTATAGTACACATGTGGGTGACCGCTGTGAACTCTAAATACCGTGCAATCTGTGCATGTATCACCCCTATCTGCGCATGTCTCAGACCTGTTTACGATTACCTATGACTAAGGATTCCCGACGGAATCCGAAACGTCAGGAAAATAAAGTCCTTGTTCCAGTGATCGCATCTTCTTCTTCGGAACTGCTGCCTGGAACTCGTATATTCTCCTCTATTGTAAAAATATCAGTCTGTATCTGCAGACCTGGCATATACTGGTCCTTCCCCTTCCCGTTTCGAATAGGTGGCCTGGCAAGAACTTATTTTAAATTCAGCCTTTCCTCATCAACTGGAAAAAACACTGCTTAGTGATAGAAATTGTGGAGCTATTACAATGTGTAGAGAAGCGCGCAGTACACTTTACTATAATAAAATTTATAAAACCTAACAATAAAAGTAAGAACTCGGAAGAAAAAGAAGAAGAGGCGATCACTGGAACAAGAGGTTTATTGGATAATTGAAGTAAGTTGCATTCCGAGATGATATGATGAAAAGAAAGAAGATCTTTGGAAAATCGAGTTTTACTCGGAAGTTTTCAAACAAGTATCACGTGTTCGTCGTCAGACTAAATTAAAGGTTTATTGTCCTGACGTTTCGGATTTCCTCGGAAATCCTTAATCATAGTTAATAGAAGAACAGTCTGAGGAATGCGCAAATAGGTTGATACATGCACAGATAACACGGTATTTATAGTTCGTAAGGGTCACGCTATTGCGTACTATAACTGTCAGTTCCTTTAGCCACCGCTTGAGGTCTTAATTGGTGCGGTGATGGCTCAGTAATTATCACAGAATTCTTATCCGCTTCAGATACGGGTTTAATAATTGCGCGACAATTATGCGCGCTGTCGTCAGAGTTGTTGTTGCACCCGGTCCTTCCCACGTGACTGATAATTTTGCTCAGGACGTTTCTCAGTACGCCGTATGGGAACGCCAAATCGTTGCGCTTGTTGATGGATTGGGGGCCTGAGAACCATGATTCCAACAGCTCGCGGCTTGCGCGGTTATCCCCTCTTGCGAGGATTTCGGCCTCGTCAAACTCGAAAATATGGTCGGGTCCCGTCGACTGAGCTGCAACCTGGGAGTTGGCATCTTTTTTCTCCACCGCCGCTGCATGCTCGGCCATTCACGTCCGGAGTAATCTCCCGGCTACTCCGACGTAGTTGCTTTGTCCACAACTACATCAAATCCGGTAAACAACTCCAGCCATTTCCTGCCGTAGCAGTGGGTCTTTTGGCCTCAAAACACGGCACCTGATAACTATGAACTAAGCGAAAGCTGAATAAAACTTAAGTATTA
>JAYGXS010000004.1:939795-981815 GCA_036362985.1 Ligula intestinalis | reverse complement strand
AGTAGTAGTAGTAGTAGTAGTAGTAGTAGTAGTAGTAGTAGTAGTAGTATAGTATGCAATTTACTCCTTAATTTTCATTGAACGTATAATTTGAAATATACAGTAGATTGCATATCTGATGTAAGGTTGGGGAGTGGAGGATTTAACGCACACTTCAGGTTGTTTAGTTAGTTTACTCGGTTGAATTGAGTCGCAAAATGTTGTTTACTAGAATTAAATTACGTTCAGATCAAAATACTGGGAGAAAATCGAGGCAAAAATGGGTAAAATCCAGCGTTTGTTGATATCCGAGGCATTTTCTATGCTATTAAACGCTGCAGAAAAGAACTTCTTGTGTGTGCATGTTACACTATAAAAGAGCATCCATGAAGAGCAGAAACTTTTAAATTACATCTGTTCACAGAACGGAACATTTTGTTTTGCATCCGTGAAATTGAAATAAGTGTAATCAGGAGATAGCGCATTACTTTTGGGAATAGAAGAGCGAAATAAGTATGAAAAATTATACTTAGCAAATCTGCCAAGGTTTGTGCTATAAAATTGAGTTATAAACTTTTGAAGTTGTTCTTTGCATTATTTCATATTTCATTTATATTTTATATTTTAGGGGTTACAGGCAAGGAATGCGTTTGAGAACTTTATTAGTATATGGCAACCAAGTTAATTGTACAATCAATATGAAGTTCGAGACAGTTAACATAGCAAACATTTGACAGAGTTGTCACGGGACATTGCGAAACAGATTTTTCAAAAATCGCTGTTGATATTATTGCCACTCTACTTTGTATTTGTTAATGTAGAACTTGGTCTAGAAGTACCCAAATATGCTAAAAACTGTTCCGTTTTAGATAAAACAAGAAGATCTTTCATTTATAACAGATGAGATATCCCTAATTGTTAGGAAATTCAATCAACTGGCCAAAATTTCACATTCTGACCTTGACTTAATCATCAAAAAAATTAAAGTACGCAGACAGCAGACGCCAAAATATATAAGTAAAGCATTTTTCAAGAGTTAACTTTTTGTAAAATTTTTCTAAATCAATCTTGAGCATATTTATTCGCGACGTTTGTAGAAGACGTTCATTTTCTCGGCAATGAGTTCACATGATTGGGTGGTTCTGAAACTATGACACACAAAGACAGCTGCATGAGAAAAAATGTTTAAAAGCTGGTTATTTATGTAAAGGCTTTCAAGATATATCGTATTTTGAAGGTTTTGGTAAGCACATAGAATATACTCATTGTTTTTGGTCAATTGCCTAAAGCCAGTGAAAATCGTAAAGCCTTAATTAGAATTTAATAGAAGATCTGAACCTCTTCCTAATAGAAATATCAAAATTATTACACAAAAATATGGCAAAAGGCAATTACTCTTAGTGTACAAAAAATGGTACGTTTACAACTGTTCTTTACAATTCTATTTAAATTTATTATACTGACCGGCATGTCCGCAAGGGAGCTTAAGCAACATATTACTCCTGTGGTCTCCCAATGGGGCATATCAAGCGAAAACGTGGTTGCCTTAGTCCAACATAAGTCAAGCGATGCATAAACGAAAGAAAAAGCTAGCAGTTCTCGTGAAAACGTGTTAGAATACATACTCGAAATTTAGGCTCTTCGGCAACAGTCATACACGATATTGCACGTAATATAGAAGCATATTTATTCGAAAACTTGACAAAACGATTATTTTACAACGTAATTTTGATTGTGCTGCTTTATTTATTCCTTGGTTTTGCAGAAACGGGCTTCCTCTACATTTCAAACTTTAGTTTACCTAGAACGCCCGATTTCACGTTTTCGGAATTTTTCACTATGTTAAAGAAGCTGGTGTTTTTATAAAACGTTATATTCCTTCATAAATCATAATATGCCCTATTGTGAAGAACGATCATAGCTATATTGCTGTGGGACTTTGGGGGCCATAGCTTGGGCTGCGTTTGAGTAAGAGGGAGTTACTTGAAAAATCGTAGGATTGCATGAGATAGTTCATCTACTGTAATTTGGAACAAAATGCACAAACATTTGTTTTCTTATTCTCGTGAATCGCACTATCAGAATATTAAAATTGACGAAAGAGTATCATAAAGTTTAAAAATGTTACTGAATTGGGCACATATTTTGAACCCTACCACATGTTACGCTTGATTTCAATGTCTCCAAAATAGATGCTTTGTACATCATGCCTGCGGTACTTTCCATATGAATGCGGATCTCCGATAAAATTAAAGATCAGCTTTAGTAAATGGACGGGAAAGTTGCTTAATAAATTGAAATTGCAAGGTCGTCAAAAAATCTCTTCTTAAACCGTAAGTTATCCTATCTTCAGGTGTACACTTTTAAAAAGGTGTCGGTTGCTGCCAAACAAGCATAAGAAAGAATATGTCTGTGCATTTGGTCTGCAAAATATATGTTAATGCATGAGAGCACTGGCAATTCACGACAAATTGCATGCTTAATAGGTAGCAATTTATTACAGAAGTGTCCTTTTGCAGTTGGTAAAAACACTGCTTTTTCGAATGCCGACCTCCTTTTTTGACCAAAATATATATTAAGATAACGTAGAATAGTACTGAAAAGATCAACGATCATAAATTAGCATGCTCGAATCGAAACACGTTTCAGAATTTCGGGTGATATTTCATGAGATGTTACTGTATATAAGCAACTGAGTGCGCGTGAAAAGTTGGCACGCATTAAACAATCGATTTTTACTGACGTTTACAACAAACACATATATCCAGTCAGAAGTAGCACTCCGTCTAACTTATCCCACGGCACCACGATGACAGTCAGTTTTGACCAATTCCTTTTTAGATGGGCTTGTGCCACTGATAGGAAAACTTGTCGGAGCATATAGCAATTTGAAAGTCGTCGTTGTCATACTGGCCATATCAGCCTATATACCTTATTGTGTTGGGAGCGGGGAGTAAAATAGTATGTGAGTGCACGTAGTTTACCCCTGACACCAAGGTGTGGGGCAAAATGCGATGGCATGATCACTGCCGCAACAAGTACAAGTAAGTACTCGCAATATTAAGGAAATAAGTCTTTCGCCCTTCAGGTTAAACTCTTATCCCAAAATCACAAAGAAGATTAGCTTTAGCAATGATATGTATGAGCTAGTTGCAATCTGCTGCTACGGACACTATGCCTTCTATGAGCCAGAGGTTATCGGTAGTTGAGAATGCAGATTGCGTTTAAATGTCTTAACAGATTACTAAATGTTAACCTCGAGAAGGCATTCCGTCGAAAGACCATATTGCCCGCCTTCCTGTGCAGTTTAAAGGGAGGAACTCGCCGATAGTCTGTCCAAGTCAAGTCGAAGAGGTCATCAAATGGTGAGGCGCACTGTTGGCTTGTGGCAATTCAGTAGGTTTAAATAGGTTCACCACGTAGTTGCCTGCAATTGAGAAAAAAATCATTAGCAGACTTTTCCAACAGAGAAACTGTCAGAATAATTGCCGACCATAAGCAGGCTTTTAATAAATTGTCATCCTTTCATTATATGTATATGGGAAGGTGGTAAACGGTTACCATGTGGACAATTAATTGAATTATTGCATGCAAATTAGTCCCTTGAATAGGGGAGGGGGTTATATGATGATCATAGCCGCCTTAAAACTACACACGTGTTAACATTGATATTTAAGTCCCAATGAACATATTAGAAATTAAGTCGGTGAAGACTCTCTTGATGTGCTTGCCTATCGGCATCAGATGTGAGGACTATCCTAAGTTTGTAATCGTCAGCAAACATGATGGTTAACACATTATTTGAATACGTAAGACTCGGAGGACCTCATCCTTACAAACTTAGTGGTATGGTAAAAAGAAAGCCAAAGCGGCTATTTAGTGGTCTGTGTGGGAAACCGCTTAAGCAGCAGAAGTGTTTAGTACGTTAAGCAGATCATTTAATATCCACAAACCCATCGTCATATTAAAATAATAGTAAAGACTCTTTGAAATGTATGGTACACGAAAGAAAGGGGGCAAGGAAACAGATGAATGTGGGGAAAGAGCTCAGCTAAACGCCCCTCCTCCTTTATAAAAAATAAAATGTTGGAGAAAAACGTTCTTCTATGAAACTTAAGAGGTTGATTGATAGGACTTTTGCGATACACAGAGATAGGACCTTGGTTCGTGTAGATAACGTGTGAGGGTTCAAAACTCTAAGATAAGGAAGAGGCACCCATCCGCTGAGATCGCGATCACCCTGTGAGAAAATGTAACATCCACTTTAGCAGATTTCCGTTTCATACAATTTCACGCTTACGTGAGACACTGTCAAACTCCTCCGTTCGATTTTGGATATCCTTCACCGGAATATATTGCGAATCTACTGCTCATATTCATTTAGGTAGACAAAGGTATACATATTGGGAGAAGCAGTCTGGCGACTAAATTGGTTCACTGCGAATTTCCGCGCAAAACATACCGTTTATATAATTGCTACTTAATATGTTAGAGTAGGCGGTTTAATTTTATTGACAACGGGCAGCTGCTTATGATCAGGATGTGTGGAATAAAAAGTATCGGTGGTTGTAATAAGGACTTGCTGTTCATATGTCGAGAATATGCTATTCTTGTAAGCGAAAAATCCTTCAGCAATAGCAAAATAGAATAGGATCGGGACTCCGATGCGTGCTAGGCTACAAAATATACAATCTGGGCGCGGTACCTCGGAAATGCGGTTGGCGATGTTAATGGCTGAAAACAGTTAAACCGCGGGCTAGTCAAAACGGTCTTCATGCCCGACATCCGCTATGGAAGGACATATATCCTGGTAGTCTTTCACGTTCCCACAAATGCACAAATAATTAATTCAATGACATGCAGACCTCAGTTTTAAGATAGGTTTTTGATAAAAATAATTATTTTCTTACATTGTGTGCACTGCTGTATTATCCAATAATATTTCAATCAAATCAGTATACCGCCTCTTTTTGTTAAAATAATCCTCGCCATAAAGTACGTGACTAAATTGTGGCTAATAATGCCTAGATAATACATACCCCTCGAATTCAAACTTGGTGAAATAACGAACCGAAACCCCATGTGTTGACCTATCCACATGAGATCGAATATTGTATTGAAACACTATGTTATGGACTAAACACCAAATACCGGATTCAATTCAAATTTGCCCTCTACAGCTTTTTTCGGTCATAGTGTATGAACAATAAAGGTAACGCTCGACGTATTTTATTAATAACGCTAAGTACAGGTTATGGTTAAACTAAAACTGTCAGAGTGATAGGCGAGCATGATAGCGCTGAAATATCGGTGCACAAACGCTCACAAAAAAAGCCTACACATTGCATCGCCTACCACCACCACAACAACAAAAACAAAAACAACCAACAACACCACGCGTCACGCAGTTGGAAGGCTATGACGTTGCACTGTCATCGTCGGCAAGCACGCTCGCACGCGTTCTGTGCGGTGACTGTATTAGGCCTGTCTTAACCTACTTTCGTTATCGAGTGACCTACGTGGCTCGTCTATCGAGATTTGGCATGTGAAACGTCGTGAACAGTTAATCCTGCGCGCAATTGTGTTGGTGGCACTTTCTACACTTGCTCACATACGAGAGGCATCGACCTTGAAGAAGGATGACCTTCATTTGGATGCATTCAAACACTGCTGTCAAAATGCCTCTCTAGGTATCATGCGACGACGATGGCAAAAGCAATCGTAGTTTTTGTGGCATTATAAGTTCGTGTGATCTGCTTGGCAGTGCAAACAACTGTTAACACTGAGACATGTTGCAAGGCTCAGAAATATGTGGAATAAAGTAAATAGTTGGCTATGGTTTCAAAGTATGGGTTGTGGGATCATCGTTAAAACCCCTACTGCACATAACTTCATGGAATGTTTTAAATTAATTAGCATGGAAAAGAAAGAAGACCTGCCGAACGCCAGATCGAATGGTTTATTGTCCTGAACTTTCGCCCTCTTACAGGAGTCCATTTTCAGATATCATGGTTCATTTTATCAAGTTGCTTTTTGCACAGGTAATCCTTTTTAAACCGGAACTGTATTATTGTTCAGGTCTGACGAACTTTCGATACTATATTCATTTTTGTGGGAAAATGGAAAGCAAACAGCTACTAACTGAGATCAAATACATGCAAACATTTTTTCTCAAATTGCTGAAGTGCATTACAGTGTCCCTTGCAGTAATAATAATCAAAGGACGCATATATGGGATTGCTCACTTAATTCTCGGTGTCTGAGGATAACGGATGGCCGGACAAAAATATGGAAGGCAGCTATTAATTTGATCGGCAATGCGCTGTCGTCTGTGATTTGGGACTTTATGCTCTAGGAGATGCATAGGACAGCTAAAAATCAATGAATACGGTTTCATTAGGTTTTATCTATTGCTAATCAAACTAATTGACAAATTTGCATATAATTATGAAATACGTTTCCTGCATGTGTACTTTTTACGCCAATTCCTATATACCTGTGATCACTCCATCATAATTTGTCGAAAGCCACCTAATCTGATGGAAATATTTGCAACTTTGAAGCTTATTTGTTTCCTCTCGACTGCAGTCAACTGCGCGGTGACCTTATTGAAACCTAATTAATTGTCAGAGGCCATCAGTGCGACCTAAAATTTGATGAATGTTTCCAATCAGCCTGGCAGGACCATATGTTGGGTTATTCCTCTTAACTGCAAGGGACACCGGATCATACGGTTATTTGATTAGAGCGTATAGCGGGCTCCTTACCGAACCGGTCCTTTCAGCTACGTTGGATTTCCGCATCGAACATTGCGGCCGCTTTTACACTTATATGAGCTAAGGCTACGACGGTTATGGCCTTAACACCTACAATCTTCCAGACCCTGGTTCCTTAGGAGATTAGAGAGAAGACGGTGGAAAGGCGAGAGTAGACGGAACAGTGTATTGTTTACAGAAAAGTTATGCGAAAGTTGCCAGTCCATCCGGCATGGCTGTACGGCCGGAGGGCGCATGAGCGCGCGGCCTCCAACCCGTCTCGCTCAGAGCCGATTTCCAAGTGAGGTCTTTGAGTAGTCGGGCCAGAAGACAGAGAGAGAGATAGCTTTTATTGGTTAGGTCGGCCTGGAGATTTTGGGCAGAGAGGCAACTTGCGTCGGGCACGCGCGCAAGCTCCCCATTCATCGCCTCATAGATGCGGGAACTATGATTGGCTGAGAAACCGCATCGGTAAGTCTTTGAGAAAGTGCACTTCAACGCGAGCTAGTCAGCCAGGTACGAACCGCTACAAGTACTCCCTCCGGAGACCGTAACGAGGAAACTGAAAGAATCCGAGTAAAGGAAGAATAGTTAAGTTAAGTGAGGGAGATACGTACCAAAGGCAGGGTTCGAACAGCTGGTGTTCGTGTGGTTGGCTTGTAAGAGGTGGGTAGTGCCGCCAGTCCCGCTTACGAGGAGGAAATGTCATCTCGCGTCCACGTGGGCAGCTGGGTCTGCGGTAGGAGGAAAGTTCTCGACTACGCGTGCATCGGCATCTTGTAGGAGATTAGTCATTTCGACTGCGTAGGAGGGAGGTTGGTTGGCTGCATTGAACTTCGACGGCAAATCAGTATGCCGTGTAAGTGTTCGCTGAGAGGAGGAAGGGGTACCGTTGGCAGTAGAAGAAGGATCTGAGTTTAGAAAGGAGGTCTGGGTATTGGCACTCATAGGGGAAAACTGCTCCGTGGGCTGGGGAAGGAACCAGAGCCTTAGGTCTGTAGGCTGTGAGCGATTGAGCATCTCCCTCGGGCTTCACGACAGGGTGTCGGTAATGAAATTCTAAATTTCGCGGCCAAATGAGATGACACAGGAGAAATTCAGTTAAAGACGAGGGAGGACTGATGATGATTGAGCTCGGCCACATCACAAGTTTAGTTGAGAGTTCATCTCACGATTGGGGTCACCAGTTATAAGATTTAAGGTTAAGACAGTTAACCCTAACAGCTACAAGCTCCCAGGCCCGGTTCCTTCGGAGATGGGAGATGTCTTGGAAAAATAGAGTAGAAGGAATAGTTTATTGTGTACACAAAGGAACGAAGAATAGATGGAGAGAAATTTGACTTCGGAGCACACGTCATTCCGCTGGAGCGCCGTGGTCCTAAGTCACGTCTAGTGGCCGACAATGGGGAAAAAGGGACTTGTTCGAGTGGTGCTCAGCGGCCGCGAAAACCTTGACACACGTGTGTGTGTCCGAGTTAAAGTAGGTCAAGTCTCTGCAGATCAGCGCGACTGGAAGCGCTGACTGAGTTATTGGATGACCTTGAGGCAGCCGGCGTTGGACAATGACGCCGGACATAGCAATAGAGGGCGTGGAACGGTAGAGACCGCTACACACTAACACAAAGCGGTGGCCCGGACACTAGACCACAATCGCAGATTGCACCGCGTATCGGATAAATTAACCACAACTTCCATAGTCAAGGAGCGACCATCGTCGGCCGAGGAACCTCAAAATATGGAAAACCTGACGCTGGAGGCATGATTTGGAGAAGCCAACTTCGTCTACATGCATCTGGAGCTTCCCTCGGTCTACAAAGACTTACGTTAGTACGTAAGTAAACGCAGGGCAAGGTCAAACAAGGTCGCAAAAGAATGCGACCGTGTGACGACACCACCGACATGGGAAGCAATATGTCTAACATGCTCTACACTAACTGCCGTCAAGCTATTCCGAATTTCAAGCGGAGTGCCAAACAGCGAAAGACGAAAATTGTTTACCTAGTGGCCAACACACACACACGCAACTTTAAATTGCTGATCTATAAATTATATTGACTCTTTCAAAAAGGACAGCCAGCCCAATTTGTAAAAACGTCTGTGTACAAACACAATGATTGCGGTGAACCCAATATAATATTTTTCAACATATACCTTCGAACAGGTACCCACACGAAGACAACCGTGCCCAGGTTTTATTCAGTTGTGTGATGTCTAGCCTGAATACGAAGGTTCGCCTTCTAACAGTCTGCGCAAGTAAAGGTGAAGATTAGAGAGAACTGGACTGTTTGTTTAAATAATCTGAGCTTTCAATATCGTACAAGTGTTCATCTTCATAGATAACAACAGTAAAACAGTAGCAAGAAGAAAAGAGCAATGGTAGTAAGTCAACAAGTAGTAAGTGAACAGGTATGTGAATATTCTAGGTGTGCTCTCATACTCTCCTGCAAAGATGACCCAAACACAGTATCAAATGGATCTGTTGTTCAAGTTCGCTATTGCTTTAATGTCACAACTGATTATCAATCAACCTGTTGGCGTCAGCTATTCAGCATGTGGCTTCGAAGTGGGGGTTTTCTTCTGCTATAGGTGAAATGCATATTGTTAGAGTATCGGTTATCCAAAATACCTAAGTAGACACCTGCCACAAAGACAGAGAGCGAGATGATGCTTTGTTTTGTAGGTATATTATCCAAAAAATCAATACATTCATCAAAAGATGGATTGAAAATCGTAATTTGAAACTATTCAGCATGTGATTTTGCATTGAGCGTTCACATACTAATTGCTAGAGAGTCCACTATCGAAAGTGCGTAAGCAGATGTCTGTCACAAGCATTGGCTTAAAACTGCAATGTGTTCATCAGCAGGTGTGTTGAATCTTTTAATCAAACCAGACAGGCGAACAACACTCCTCGGTAGCCTAAATATATGAGCCATCTCCTGACGTTTGTATGGGCTTACGTAGTTTACGTTTCGTAGTTTACATTTTCTCGCCTACTGAGATCCCCAATTCCGAAAAAAATTAGGCTTACCTGATTGCCGATTCACGATATTGTGGACCAAAGTACGAATAAGACAATGGTTCAGAATAGCGAAAACGCTTTGTTAGCCAGCCCTCCGAATACTCGGCCTACGACCATTTTACACGATCTATAGTTCGGGATATTCCAAACTGCTATACAGTCATCAGCATATAGGTTGAAGGCTACGCACCAGGCATATATGCAAATAGTGCACGTGCTCATGATTTCGGTTTTAGACAAAAATCAATATTTCCATGTGCGGCGTCCCAACACTTCCCCTTCAAATCTGTCAGTACCGCTTCTGCAGTGGATTGCCCTGTAAGCGTTGTGGACTTTGGCAAGCATGGTTGAGCCGGCATGTTGTGGTTGGTTTCAGGTCTACCGGTGCGGGGCCAGGAAATGATTCCAAGAGCGGTACTTCTGAAGAGGCTGTCGGGACGGTGTCCCAATAAAGTTCGGTTTTCCGATGGAAAGCTTGTCTAAAGAGCCAGGTGGAGGTGTCTGTGAGGACGGCAGATTAGTAGGCAGCAGCGCATGGACCTTCTTTCGAAGTTTCCGGCCCATTAAGGATTTGGCGGTGGGGATACCACCAGGAGAAGCCGCGTAGGGGGTGGTCCTGTAAGAGAACGGGAATGCCTGGACTATCTCGTTACGAGCTTTCAAAAGGGCTTGCTTGAAGGTGCCGACAAAGTGTTTCGGCTGACCGCTGAATTGGGGATGGTAAGGGAAGGAGCGCAGATGCTGGATCTAGTGATGGTGGCAGAAATCCTCAAAGGTCAAGAAAGTAAATTGCGAGCCATTATCCGACAGCAGGACATTCGGTAGGCCGTGTTAGTTGCAGGTGTGCCGTAGGAAGGTGATAGTGGTAAATGTGTTGTCCGATGTAGCAGTGCAATCATGGGCCGCATTGAGTAGGCGTCAACCACTACTAGGTGAGTGACACCGTTGAGTGGGCCAGCGAAATCGAGGTACACACGAGCCCAACGCCTACCCGGAGTTCGCCATGGATCTGGCGGTCGAGGAGCACGGAGGTTGGGAGCCTATGGAGTGTCGTTGCTGGGAACTGCAGTTATAGCCGGAATCTGCACTTGATATCAAACAAGGCCGAGCGGCAAATCAACCAAGCCTCGTCTTCCAATCCAATCGAAACTGAGGATATTGACGTTGGTATTGGTGATGTAGCAAGTATCGATGATGCTATTGCCGCGGAAGGAAATACCGCACTGAAGTTGCCGCATTAACTGGACAACGCCACCGCACGCACGTGTGGCAGACTGATAAGTCTGCTGAATTGGAGGGGATAGGGGGCGCCAAGTGACTGTCAGAGTTTGTCACAAATGATGGTGATATCTACCGCAGTGTCCAGTTGTAGGCAAACAGCGTGACCGTTGTGAGATAGATCAACACATTTCCGGCGATCAGCTGCGTTAGCCTGAAGTGTGGCCGACAGACTGGCAGCATTGTCGGGAGTTTGAGGGTGGGACTTTCTTTTTGGCTTGAAACGGTGCTTGGCGTTGGAATTGTCAGGTGCGCACTTGTTTGCGCAAGGTGAGGGTCGGCAGAACCCATCACGGTGCCCCACCTGGTGACACTTCCGGCAGCGATGTTGCCGAAATGTGCAGTCCCGATGGAAGTGCCACGCGCCAGAGTGCCGACAAGGAGAGGGTGGGGACCTTGCCTTGGGGGCTGGACTGGGAGCAGGCTTGGGAGTTGGCTTGGGGCCCCTAAACAGAGGTGAGCCCATCTGTGCATGACCATGATCGCGTTATCATAACCTATTATTAAGGATTCCCGAAGGAATCCGAAACGTCAGGCACATAAAACTCTTGTTCCAGTGATCACCACTTCTTCTTCTTCTGAACAGCTTCCTGGTACTCAAATATTCTCTACTATTGGTGGCGTAGCTGTTATGACCACATTTACTGAGCCAGTTGAAGAAGTGCCGTGAATCATGGCTAAATCGTGCTTGAGATTTATAAGTGCTTGGCATTTGGCAGCCAGTTCTTGGAAAGAAACTGAGCTGCTCTGTTTTTTACGTGGGACAGGAGACGCGTCCGGATGTCAACATCCTTGGGGGATTGTAGGCCTAGATAAGGATAACGCATTTAAACTAGTCTTCGGTTAGAGATTAAAAATGCCGGCGTACGAAATGAAATCGTCAAATTCCAGTTTGCACAGCTAGAGGCAGTGGAATCGGGTGTTGAACAGTGATGACTCCTCACCAAAAACCCTCAACAATGTATTCAAGTTGTCCCCGAAGGAAATATTTTTTTCGATTTTTGGGCAAAATGAAGTAAGTATAGCGTTTGTGCTCGGCAAATCCCAGTTTGCGAAGGAAGAGTCGCACTTTTCATGCGTCTTCCTGGGCCGCCAGATCGACAGAGAATAAATCCTGGCATCTTTTTTACCAAAGGTCAAAGGTAATCTGGGTCTGCGGGTATAACAACAATTCTGTGATACAGCTGACGATGGAATCGACGGATTTTGAGCCACTAGCAAGAGTTTATTGGCCCATGAGGGAGGTGGATAGCTTGGCTGTGAGGGTTTACATCAGCTTCAGCTGCTGTTGCATCAGCTTCAAGTCCGTGCACAATTCCTCCACTGTAAAGTGAAAGACTGCGTCACCAAATGTTACGTCCCGCGCCTGGTTCTAGTAATAAGCATGAACGTCCCCAAACTAGCAATAGAGACAGAAGGAAAACCACTCGGCCAGCGCAAGTCAGCGCAAGTCAAGTCAGACACTGTTTACATGCACTTTAAGGGGAACACGAGAGATATCGCCCGACAACAGGCCAAACGGGATCGAGCAGAAAAGGCTGGCTCACTGCAAGTGGCTCTTGCGATGCCGTTGATTGCGTAGGCTAATCATGGGTAGAGCGTAGTCCCAAAACATTCCTTAATACAAGTTTAGGCCACCTTTATCCTCAAATGGCTATCACCGCAGAGTTATATCTTCGCTTGGGGACTATTTCCCTTCCCGCACTCAATAAGGTCAGTGCGACAAGTGAAAATCCATGGTCCATGCCATCAACCGTGGAGTCCCTCAAATATCGATATTGCAGGCAGAGACAAGGTGTCTGTCACCAGAATCATAATTGTATTGTTTCGAGCACTGCTTGAATTCTGGCATTTTGATGAAAACTCAGTGAGCCGATTTATCCAGCTGTCGCCCGCATATATTGCATAGCGCAGGCATCGCCGAACTGACGGCATTGGTGTCAAATTTTCACATTCCCCTCCCCATGCACCACGTTGGGGGTTGATTTGCCCCTGCTCCCAATAACTGTTACGTGTTTTTCGTTGGCCCTACCATTCCTGAGAAATATAAAGCAAGCATACGAAAGTTTCGATAGATTTTCCTCGTACGAATTCATTTATGAAAGGAGGGAAAAAGTAACACAACAACACAAACTGGACTGGCTGTCGTGTCAAAGTTATCCTGTCAGCTGTCAACCGTCAAGGCCACGGCTTTTAGAGCACCGGAAAAGTTCCAAGCGCATCAGATTGATTACTACGAAGGCAGATGTACCCTGAGGGCGGACCTCAATCTCTCCCCCACCGCCAGCAACGGGCCATCGCCTAGCTGTCTGTCGCCTGAGTTTTAATGGATGCAGCGATAAAAAAGTAGCACAAATCGAAGATGAAAATTCTAGAGCAGATTGTGCACGCTTAACGCGTATCTGTCCCCCATAGGACCCAGATGCTGACTGCCGCGTGAGGTACATTTGAACGCGCCATCCGTAGGGGAACGCAGCATACGGTGACTACGCTCGGCAACCCCCCCCCTTCCCAATCGACAGTATATCAGACTAAGTGTGCACGTTCGGCAAGAGCAAGATACAGTCAAGATATCGATTGAAAGCTTAATCCACGCTATGCGCGACGACGTGAAAGGTGGCCAGCCCTACAAACCAGCCAAATCGGGGGAGGGGATGGGGTGCGAAATCTTGGGGGTGGCGAGGCGATGCGTGACGATGGCTGGTGCTGATCGTGGGGGTGTGGGATGGTTTGGGTCTCTGTATCGGCAAATTTTAAGGCTAAGAAAATCAGCACTAACAGCATAGATCTTCCTGGCGAAATTTTCCTTGAGGTGAGGAGGGAAGACGGTGGGAAAGCCAGGTTTTTAAGAAAAGTGTATTCTGAAAAGCGTAGGATGAGAAAGATGGCAAGGGTTTTGACTCATGGGTGATGGAAGCCCGGATGCCAGGAGTGACGAGAAATGCAGGAATCGCCGGCGCAGGCTTTGTTACGGTGGTCAATCATGCTGTTCATGTCTAGACTAGGTCGGACGTGACATTGAGATGAACCAAGGCTGGCGTGCATGTGCGGGCCTTGCAGGCTAAACGCGTCATGCGTTAGTTGCTGATCCTGCGTTCCATGTGGCAGCTAGAGTCCACTACATGTCGCCATCGCGTTCATTGTCACTGTCGTAATTGCGCATGTGACCTTCACGGCCCATGCGGTGGCCGAAAGCCCGGAGGCAGTGTCGGGAAGTAAAGGTGGCGGCAGTCTCGTCTATGTGTTGGCACCCCAGTCACTAGTTCCCCAGTTTCTACGCGACGGACTAGGCCGATTCATGAGATGAATTCGCGATTACAGTGAGGTAGATAGGGCTCGAGACTCCAGCGCTGGTAGATGGTGCATGCGTGGTATTGGGAAGAGGATGGAGAGTGTTCCGGTTGAGATGCTATCGGTGGATGAGGACAGTGGAGGATATTGGTGCGGGTTTTTACCACCGAAGTGGTAGACACACACACAAACGCAGACAAACTAGAAATTTCGACCGTCCATTCCGACGATATCCCCCATGAGCTTCAACGAGCTGGAGCACGCGCTGACTGTAATGAATTATAATGATCGCAAACACGCTGGGTCAACCCCACTATCTGACCACCCCCGCACCGGAAACAGGCGTGAAGACAGTCAAGAATGCCGGAAATGCAGGAGGGCGCAGACGGTTGGCGCGACAAACACTAAACACACACCAGGATCTACACAACCAGAGCATTATAAGGACCCATCACAGTCTGATTCTCCGTTCGCTTATCAGCCATTCAATTACGAAAAACACGGCTGATTGTGTGCGTCAGTCGGTTGTCTTATTAGCCACAAAAAGTCGTGATGGTGTCAGATCCACTTCGCACGCAAAGCATAGGAGCACAAGACCAGCCTCATCTAATACGTTCACTTATTTACTTTTATCATGCCCTACGTCAAATGCGACAACTAAAATGACCTATACTGCCATGTGCACTTTACTATTTACGGTCATTATTATAATTGGCACTGGGATGTAGCGCTAAATTAAAGCAGCTCTAGGGCTTCTTTTTATCTTCTGGGGACAGCCTGTCGTGTTTTGGTTCTCCCATCTGTCAGCCACAAAACTTAGGCAATTTAAAACCTTGCAGTTTGGGCGTTAAAATTCAGTGTGTACCCAGTGGAAGCAGAACTGATGACTTTGTTTCCGTAAGGCGGCCTAATGTGGCGGGGTGGACACGTTCCCTGTTGCATTCACATCAGGGTCTTGCAGCTGCAGGCCATTAATTATCTTCTTTCAGGTTCAGTTTAAGGAAACATGGTACAATTTGCGCAGGTCGGGAATTGAACCCGGGCCATTAGCTTGCCAGGGGAGCAATGTAGCACTTAAACACTGGCAAAAAGCCTCCCTCGTTCTACTTTTTAATTTTAAGCCAACAGCTCATGGAAATACTATTACCTCATTTGATGTGATAAGGGCGGAGACCAAGCATCTTCTTCAATGCGTGAAGGCCGATGTAGTGCAGACAAGAAAACGAGAATAATATTGCACATTTCCTTAAATTGTCTTGGTTGTTTTTTGCACGCCAAAAAAGACTTACGTGGGAGAATAGCAGGAGAATAAACACTGTCAAAACTAGCATTTAAAAATGAGCTTGAGAAGACCATAAACATACCTGATTTGCTGTCAGGTTTCCTTGAAGAATGACCGCCGCTTCAATGATATGCAACTTCGGAGACAGGTTTTTCTGACACTCTCTGACTTGCAGATGCTTGACGGACGTCCAAGCGCGCACACATGCGTCAAAATAGGCTTCTAATCCCCAGCCTCGTCTATATTCTAAAAAGTTAAACGTTTTTAAATTTAAGCATTCGAAGGGTATAAGCGAACTGTCCGAATAGACGCCCAGGTCTCAGCCTCGTCATTATTTATAAAATGTTAAACGTTTCCAAATTTACGCATACGAAAGGTATAAGAGAAATGTCTACGAATCAGTTTAGATGACCAATACTTAGTGGAACGGACCATAACAAGAAGGAATCTTCATAAGTACAGACATTACAGCTATAGACACATCATATCGAAGCTCATTTTAACGTCTCTACGTGTGCATATGTTGGCTTCGCCTATCTCGTACAGAACAAATTAAGTTCCGGCTTCCGTCGCGGATATCGAAACGTCAGGCGAATAGACATATTATCCCAGTGATCGAGTCTTCTTCTCAACTGCTTCCTGCGACACGGATGTTCGCTTGCATTGACACGCAGGATGATTAATTAATTCATATGACGTCTGCCGCGCGCAGCGCAACCGCCGTTTCTTGCGCTCGCACGCTACTGTGGACATGCACAACGGACCTGCCTCTGCCATTACAGTACGCACCTTACATTTGCTCATTTGTTGCACTTTTCTGGAATATAGAAGCTAATAACACCGATAACCGTATGAAGACCTGATAGGCGAGATTTTCTTGCCGATTCATGCCAAATTACCAACATATATGCTGTAAATTTAGGTAAGCAATGACCCTTTGTGTTATTACGATGTACGAAGAAGATGTATTTGACAAGTGGCGCGTGAACTACAAGTCAGAATAGGAACAACCTGAGAAGACATTCCAAAATGACTTCAAACGGGCACACGAACAATTTAAGAAAAAGAACCTTCGATCTTTGAAGGCCACACGCTGCAAGAATGATTGCACGGAAACTCTTAACTTAAAACTGTTGATCATAAGCTTAAAATACTACAAGTGCTCGTTCATTATTTTCACATCAGTTATTTACGTACGCAATGCAGTACACTACTTATCAGTTAACTTAATGGTGCATTTCTTATGTACTATAGCACATATGTAATAACTTCGTTCTTTCCTACTTTCAGATAAACAGACCAACAACAATGACCAAGAGCCCAGGCCGTCCACTCAATGAACACCAACAATATAGTCATTCATGGATAAGTCGCTGAGTGACGACAAGTTAACTTACTGGAAAAAAACTATCATCTATTTTTATACTCTTGTACAATAACATCTTTTGCACCTTTTTTGTATTCATAATAAAGCCTTCATGCTATATAACGTCTTCGAAACGTTCATTTACTACTGAGTTTTATAAAAAAAGGGGTTTTCGCAGGAAGTAAAGTACCCTCTGTTCGGCTGAAAAATGAAAATCGACATTTTCGAAATGTCCAAATAAGAATCCAGCTCGACATGCCTATCACTTCGAAGATGGAATCTGCTTCGACTTGTCAAATTTTCTGCTTGGAGTCTGCTGGGAATTCAGATCGAATTGCTATTATAGAAACAGATCAACGTACCTATCTCAACTCGCTGTCACCGAGACATACAATAATTGCTAATTAAAAAATAAAAACTGCAAAAATATCGCAAAAAAGGAAATATGAGCAATATTTAAAGAAAGAGTTAATCATACTTCTGGAATTGATGTTCCCTAAACAAGCCGAAATTAGAACGCGCTCCACTGAATGTACAATTTGGTAACTGCGCTATCCAGCACATTCAAACACCAATAGGAAAGTTCATATGTGCCTGTTTTCCCTCGAGGGAAGTTGTACATAGCAGGTCAAGTCATGTCGAGGTTATTGATGGAAATAAAGAAAAATTACTTTGAATCCCCTATTGGTACAAAGTGTTTCAGAAATACATCGGCACAGCCGAACATTGCAAAGAATTTGTTGACACAATTGTAGGTGACTGATCGCTTTGTTAAAGTAATAGTCTCATATATGGTGATGTCAGTTAACACGAGCCAGCAGTATAACTGAACAAGGAGAACAGATGGTAAAAAATCCTAATATATATCTTCAAATTAAAAATGGAATGTCAATTATGGCTTTTAAGAGAAAAACTGTCCATCGTGGGAGAAAGTACCCAAAATATAGGACCAGCATGATGCTGTTAGTATTGGTGGCAGTCATTAAGTCCATGACGAGTGATATCCACATGCCAAGGGCCACAAGAGGAAAAGATCTCAGAGTCACGATGACATTCCCCAAGAATCGGATATGCGACCATGATACGGGAAATTAATTGAGTTTATTTGAGTTTATTGCTGAAGGATAAGAACCACTGAAGTGGCTACCTTTGAGAAATGCATGGAGGCGCTAGGCGACGGCGTGATCAATGTTCCCAAATCTTTCTGAGCGTCTATCAATAGGAGAGATCGTCGAGTACAGAAGATTCCCCAAATCAAGAAGTCAGTAAGACCAAACATGTAGGACAGTATACTGTGAAAAAGAGCTAACAAAAGGCTCTGCAGAAACAAGCTGCGCGCAGTGAATTATCCAGTTGATGTGTGTGGTCTGTGCATCCACGCAGATGTACCGTGATCCAGGGGGGCGGCAGTGAATCAGCAGAAGGTGCACAGTTCACAAGAGAAAATGCAGCACAGTAAAACGACCTTGTGACATATCGCGACGGCCACACCTGCATTTTTTGCAAGCAAAGGTCTAATGGGTCACGCAGGGCGCACTAGAGAATCGACCGTGAAAGCGCGGGCAGCGGGGGGTCACGTGTGGGCCTACTGTCTGGCATTACGATAAAAGTGTTAGCGCAAGTCTAATCGCAGGACAGCTACAGTATCCCCCGACTGGACTGAAGGTGGCGTAGAAAAACGACGCCGATGGACATACGAAAGTCTAAATATTATGAAAAACACGTCGATCAGGAGAGTGATCGTGGCGTTAACAACGGGTAATATGTGCAGGAGCGGAAAGCAAGATTGGTTTGTGTCAGTAACGTTGGAGGTTGGAGTAATTGTCGATGGCAGTGAAGATGTTGCAAAAGCGAGCAAACGGGACTAAGGAATTGAGAGTCGGGTATTCAGAGAAATGGAACCAGTTGGCCCGTTCGGCGGAATTTCCGGTACAGCGTCTTCGATGCGGTCCTCGCTCATGAACTCCTCTCGTGTTCCGCGTAAGCTGTGGAATGTCGTATCCCCGCAAGAGGCAACCGGAAACGGGCCGTCATAGGGGGTTCCAGCGGTCTGGAACCTGGAGGGGTTGGTGACATCAGCTCACTGGGAAGTCAGACGGGGTGCCTAACACCAGTTCAGCAGTGGAAGTTTCGAAATCCGGCATGAAGGAGGAACATATGCCCAGCAAGACGAAGGGAATATGGACCGTCCACTTCTCTGAATCGAGCGCGTTACGCGGGGAGGACTTCAACTGCTGGTGGAATCTCTCGGCCATCCCGTTGGCAGCCGGGTGATGGGCTGTAGTGCGAATGTGAGTACTTCGGAGCACACAGCATTCCGCTGGAGCGCCGTTGTCCTAGGTGAGGTCTGGCGGCTGATAGTGTGGAAAAAGGGACATGCTTGAGTGACGCTTGGGCAGCCGCGAGAACCTAGACGCACGTGTGTGTCCGAATGGAATAAAAGCAAGTCTCTGAAGGTAAGCGCGTCTGTAAGTGCTAACTGAGGTATTGGTTTGCCTTGAGACGACTGGCCTTGAGCTCTCATTGAACGGCAAAGTGACAATGATCTAACCATTGTTGGAGTTAACTAAGGTTTGCCTGACTATTATGTACGACGGATATCGCTCCAAATTTAGATATTATCGACAGACAGGGTTATATCGCAATTCAACACCGCCCTATAATTGCTGCCATAGCTGTTCAGAGTTGCGGCTTAGTGCTAATAATTCCTACCCTCCTTAAATTAAATTAGAACTTTATCGTTTGTTTGTGCTTCTAATTCTACGATACAGTTAACAATTCTTTGTCCTAATGAACGAATATAGCCGTTCGAAAATTGAAAATTCCCAAAGACATTTCACAAGAAAATTCCTACATCCCACATTTTTAAATATTTTTACTCAGATAGATGCCAGCCAAAAAACGTAGATTTACTTGGTTCAGGAGATTGAAAACAGGCTTTCTGTTTCATTTTTCGCCTTAAAATAGTACAAATCTCCCCAAACTTTCTGTCATTACTCCCACCAGCCGTCCTTACAACCTAAGAACTGATCAAACCTCCACCTGCATTCTCGATTTCTAAATGGTCTCTGTTTTTGCTTCCAACCAAAGATTTCTACAAGTGTATCTTCTTTAAACGAAGACTGCACACCTATCTCAACACTGATTCTGTTAAACGTTTATTCTCCCCTACATTGTGGAACGGCTTTCTACATGACTTTGAGAAAGGGCCATTTGGAATTTAGGAAATCCCCTTGAAACTATTTTTCGCTAATCGTGTCACCATGAACCACAATTTCTCCATCAAACACCAGTCATTGAAACGACAGAAGTCATACGGACGCACCCGGTCTAAACTCCTCCCGTTTCATTGGCTACTTAGCGTCACCAGAATTCCATTCCGGCTCCTGAGATGTTGAGGCCCCACGTCAAGTGATGCTTCCTCGCGAGATTTCATTTTATGCTCACCAGCGACCACTATTTGTTTTTGAAAATTGGGGCCCGTTGAACTGTGCTTTACTTGCTTACTTACTTTTCAATACCCAGTTTCTAACCTAAAACATCGCTAATTATTACCCCAAAAGGCAAATTTATGTTTATGTTATTACAAATTTGTACATTGCATCAGCGCACATTGTCAGTTTTATTCCGAAACTACGTTCGTTTGGATAGTGCCTTCCTGGCGCTTACAAATATAAATTTAAAATGCCAAATGATAGTCCCACGAGGAAACCTGTTACTTATTTCAACGGCACGCTGTAGTACGTTATAAGTCAGCTGCGCGTCTGTGTTGTCTTGTTTAAAAGGATATAGGAGACCCAACCCTTGAAACACCAGCCCCTCCGGGTCCTGCCATGCCCCGTGGAGGAGAGCTTTCGTTGTCCGTATCGGGCTCCCAAAGTATAAACAAAACCACTTGTTAGATATATTCATATAAAAGATGGTAAATCTGGATGAAAATGCAGGAGTAAAACCTGTTTATTCGATTATCATGAATATTAACGGGGCCAATCCATTATTTGCAATGCATAATTCTGGTGAACTCGATTGAATAGGTGTTCATTGCCTTCGATTTCAGTGCACATAGCGAGGAGGCGTCAGTATTCACGGTCCAATCAGGTAGGACGGAAAATCGTAATAATTAACGCGTTGTGAAGCCATGGCGTGGGACATTGCGCTGCAGCAGCGCTGAGAGCCTAAGCGTTATTGACTAATCATGAGACTCTGCCATCCAACAATAAATAACATGAATAAATAAAATATAAAAATTCATATGTAATCAGACTTTGTGGACACCCTGTAGAAGGAGGCAAAGCCGGTCCTGATCGTAAGAGTCTTTATTCAAGCTAACAAAGAGACAGGGGAAGGTTGAATCAGCGTGTCCAGTACAGCCTATTATAAGGCGTTGGTCCTTCTACAGGGTGTCCACGAAGTCTGGGTACATAGAGGATAAATACATACCTTTAGAACAAAACAATTTTATTGAATTATAATGTTAGGAAATTATATTTTCAATATGATTTCGATTATTTGCAATGCATAATTCGATGCGCCTTCCTTAATTCTGGTGAATTCGATTGAAAAGGTTTCCATTGCCGTTGATTTCAGCACACTGACTGATAATGCGATGTCTCAAGTGGTTTAGATTTGCAATCTTCAATCTTCATCACCTTGTGGCAGCCTTGCTGTTTGGATGGATCCATCCAATGTGGATTGTCTGGAGACCAGTATCGAAGATTCTGTCTGTTGGCTTCACCATTAACAAAAAACAAAAATTGTTATGACCCACACTGCTACTAGACGAACGCCGAACTACCCGCTTAGTCTCGACGCCCACGAAGAGAGAACAACAGAAGTCCGGTCACTCGAACAGCGTGCATTGAGACACAGAGCACATGAGAGCAAGCAGAGCGAGTCAGCAAGTCAGAATGCAAGAGTGCAAGTCAGTCAAAGAAAAAGGCTCCAGGTTATTTATTCAGTGCGCATAGCGAGGAGGCGTCAGTATTCACGGTCCAATCAGATAGGACGAAAAATCGATAATTATTGACGCGTTGTCAAGACACGGTGTGGGACTTTGCGCTGCAGCTGCGCAGAGAGCCTAAGCGTTGTTGACTTATAATGGGACTCTGCAGTCCCAACAAAAATAGCATAAATAAATAAAATATCATAAAATTCATATGTACCCAGACTTTGTGGACACCCTGTAGACTGTTCCTGGCCTATCGAACGAGGATGTTAGTTCTGGCGTGGTTTCCCACGCTGCGTGACGTTCTGGAATATTGCAGTGCATGCGGGGGCGGGCGTCACGTGAGCTCACGGCGAGTGCGGCCGGTCTGCCGGCATGGTTTAACTGGGGTGCACTTTCAGCTCTGAACTCTGAGTGCGTCACCGTGCGCGTCCCCATAACAATTGGCTTTACAAATTTTTCATCAACATAAAGCTAGATTTTCCGGTTCTGAAAGGGATACATTTCAAACTTGTTATGCTTATATTGGAATTCTCACACAGCATAACACTCGTAAGTGAAAGGTTTGGTTCTGTCGTACTTAATAACGTAGCAAACGTATCCCATATCGGACTGTCTTTGATCTCGCCATAATTAATTATTCTTACCTTCAATATAATGAACCTAACAGGCAGTTTTCCTTACTAAAAACCTTTCTGAGGATAAAATCCACTCGTCAGATCAAAATAACAGGAACAAATATATGCTAACCTACCAAGTCCAATTTTACTCATGAATTTGCATGAATTGCCAACCATACTGGATTCTTCTATCGATTTTGTGTAGAAGCTGGGTGCGCAGGGTCTTGCACTAGACTCCCTATCTCCTTAAATTTCCACCGAACAAACAACCTAAGTGCGGTTGAGGTACTAACTAACTTTATACCACGTCAGAATGCTGGCTTTTTGGTGGAATTACGTTTGGGCTGCCTGCAAAGAAACGACGCAATTTGTACACAGTTCTGCTAAAATCCACCTGTTGCGATTAAGCATGGATTTGCCTCTTTTAAGAGGTTCGTTTCTTTAAGCCAGACCGGCTATCTGCTGTGGAAAGACGTTGACACCTGAGATTTGTGACCCTTGGCGGACTAGAGGTGGGAATCGCACATCGCCCCGAGCCGCTGTGAACAGTCACAAGCACTGCGCGTGCTTAACGAACAGACCTGAACGGCAGCCTAGCGTGAACCCGTCCACTCTCTTCCCCGTCCTGCGAATCCCGAACGTTTTCAACACGTTGATCCCGTCATGCAAGATACGTGGAAACAAATAACAGCCTCCGCCAAACCCCGGGTACCATATTACCTATTTGTAGAGATTCACTTCATTTTGCCAGACTGACCCTCTGCTTTGAATGAAGGCCTACCTAGACCGCTAGGTTCAGGCATGTCTTGTGCAAATATAGCAAGTCACATTGTCACAAAACCCCTCATTACAGATCCTGGCTTCACTGTGCGTTTTTCCTCTTCTTTTGCTAGGCGGGAATTCGCCTGCTTGAAAGCCTCCCTGCTGCGTGGCCACGTCCTGGCGAGTTCAAGTGGCCCTTGAGAAGCCGCGACTAGTTGGGCACGCATGTGCGCGCCGGTGTGTGTCTACTTATCGGTCAAGTGGTCCTCAGGTCAGCGATTGGGGACAGTACTCTGCAAGGACGGATGACTTTGGGGACCAGGGGCATTAAAAGAGGCAGGGGACTGTATTTGTTGGCCATCCACCACGGGTGTGCGCACTTCCATATGAGAAGAGAATATGAAAGACCAGGAATTGTGCAGTCTTGTAGCGCTGGCGCCAAGCCCGCAAAGCGCACGTGACTTCGCTACGCTACCTCCTCCTGGGCCAGATAATCAGAGGTGCCGTATATTTCTATTGGCCACGCAGTTGAGCAAGCATTCAGTGGCTCACTCTCGCATGAGATTTATTCATTTACGACAACAGCACACGAACAGACAGGTTCGAGCGCGTGCAGGGCCTGGAGCCTGCCACGCGTCAGGGATTCAGATCACCATTGAGTTCCTGTACACAATAAACAACTCGTACTGGTCTTACCTTTCTTCTTGTAAGGATCTGGACGTGATAATTGTAGTTTTCTGAGCACACACGCGGCTTAGACTCCTACAAATTGGGACAGTCCGACGGGATCAAATTGCAACCTTCTGACGCGCCTGAATGCGAAAACATTCCCACTGTACTTCATCTGACTGCTTTTTCTTGCGTCACTCATCGTGTCAACCGTTAGGAAAATGCAATTGTCCAAATTTTGTGACGAATGAGTTATTATCAACCTTTCGCAAATTTCGGCATTTTGCACGAAATACCGGTTGTACTTTTTAGGAGTTTAGCCTGACTAAATGCTAGCAACCTTTGAAGACTTTCCTGAGGCGTCGAGCCTAACAAAATGTTTTTGTTTGTTCCCTCTGACCGCTTACACGCGATGACGGTCCACACGCGATGACATTAGCCTCTGGCAAGGACGCACATGCTCGCGTGCCAGCTGGTCGCCGTTATTCCAATGCGTCCAATCAGGCTACAGGCAAACGCGCATGACCATCAGTTATAAGCCACTGTTACCTCTCAGACAGTGGAGTTGCATACAGGCACTGCGAGGCTACCGCCAGTCCGTTCGCCAATGCTGGGTTTCACCCAGAACAGGAGACATCAGCACGCTAGAGATCACCCAACGGCGACTACCATCTGAGAAAGCAACTCCGGGGTTTGCACACAATAAATCCTCCTCCGGGTGGATCCCAAAATTACGCCCCACTTATTGTGTTCTTCCTTGGGGATTCCAAAGGGCGTAATTCGACAATGACATATGCCAGATGTCACAGTTACAACAGTTGGTGACGCAACTGTTAAAACAGTAATGTAACTTAGTACATAGCTGCACTCCGATCTGCTCCAGGATTCACTAACGTTCACTAACGTTTGCCAGTAATACATTGGTTACTTAAAGTAATGTACCGACTTTTATAAGGCAGGGATTCGAGTAATGACCGACCGTTGACGTCGACCATGCGGCCGATATTTGCAACAAGAAAAAAAAACTATTAAACGCCAGACGGAGGCGACGGAAAGCCACGGACCAGACACTTATTTAGCATAACAAATGGGCTGGAAGACAACGGTGTCAACTGACCTTAACGCTAGCCAATCACAGAATGGCAAGACAACGGCTACCAGACTAGCGGCGCCATGTCGGCCCATGTCTGCCGGAGATCTGTCAGTGGAGAAGCGGATATGAGCATGTACATTCAAGCCAGGCATAAACAGAATTGACGCACCTTCAAAACGGGGAGTTCACTGCATCCTAGTATTTGAAGTGAGATTGGGGTTGCTACTGTGACAAAGACAATGGAGAATGTAATGGTCATTTACGGCCTCACTAATTGTCACTAGGCAACTGTACTGGCGAAGCGCCGTTACCACAATAATGAGTGTTCCTGATAGAACAAAAAGTGGCAGTCTTATGGCAGAGTGCTCGATCCAAGAGTCTACCTTCAAATATGAGGTTATCTGCGTCAGGGTCTTGGTTATATCTGGCTGAAATAAGGTGATAATCCATGTACATTCAGTGTCCCCTCTGGTGTCTTCACCAGTATTCCCCCGACCGATCGCTATCTAATGATCTTTATGGGATTCTATACTTTGGCTTTAATTCAAAAGGAGACGAGTGTACTCCGTTCAGAATAACTTTAATCAAACGTTACCATACATGCGCAGACGGTCACATATAGTTACCATACAATGCTGCAATATATGTGGACTATGTTGTATATGTTATAGGCAGAATTAATAAATTTGGGCAAACTGTGTTCTGTGAATAAACACTTCACAATCTTTAAACAGTTCATAATCAAAAACGTGCTTAAAATCTAGTGACGACGTAATTTGAAGCCCAAGGGCATCGAAAAAGCGATGGGAAGGATACATACTCAATAAGTAGCCATTTATTTTGCAAAACAGAGTTCTTCCAGGCTCTTTGACAAGCTGACATCCTGACATGAATAAAATATCGTTACATCAGACTGCACATTACATGGTACTACAACCATGATTAAGTAGTTTGTTCTCAATGGAAAAAAAAACATTTCAGAATTTTGTTCATATTTACTGAGGTAGGGAATCTGATTTAGATGGACTGACCTGATAAGACACTATCGGAAGCAAGCCCTTGAAGAAGTTTGTTAACACAATCAACGTCTTTCAATGCGGATAATGACATCGATTGCAGAAATCTTAAGAAAACAGTCTCTGGGTAAAATGTTGTAGGAGACTTTGATGTTCAAAGTAAAGCAAGCATGGTAACTCAAATGTAGCGCCCCTGTTGTGACACTTCATTTAATGTGATGGCAGTCTCGGTCGCTTGTGGGACAGCCAATCACCGGCGCTGAAAACCACACCTGCGGTTGCCAGGACGTGCACATGCAGCCGCCTGGCCAATCAGCTCCCTCTGGCTGACTCATACAGGATCTCCTGTGGCGGCAGCCGAACTGATGCAACGCTCTTTCAACGCTGAAATTCATCCTACTTATTCTTCAATCCTTTTGTACAGAATCAACTCTTCTTTCCGCCTGGCCTCTCATTTCTTCTCTTTCCACAAGTAACCAGGCGTGGAGATCGTAGTGTCAAGAGTCCTACTTATTAACATAAAACCCCCACCGTACAACCAACCAGCACGGCAAAATGTCTATTGGATTGTGCTCTGAAATTCGTACAAAACTCAGGCACCAGAGTCGTTAATTGTGGAAGTGTACTGGGCCTTGCCAACTAGTGGCAGTTTGGCGCAGCTTGAGGCGAGATAAATCCGCTTAAATAATCGACCGCGTACCAGGACGCCAACAGTTTACAGCTCCCTCAATTGTCGGCCTGTCGGGACTACTTCCTGTTCCCACGATTAGTCATCGCAGAGAAAGGCGCCTCTGTGATCTGCTAAGAGAGCGCGCGCCGTAGCCATCGACCTCTCGTCTAATCTGATTGGTTCGCGTTACTGACGCTTTCCCATCACGTGAATCAATACAGCCTTTCTGTGGGAATGACATGCTAATTGTTAATACAGATCTTCACGTAGTCGACTGTCTCCTCTTTCTTCCGTTTGCAGGCTGTGGGAAAGAAAGAAGGGTAGACTCACAGTTTGTGTTAATTACAAGTCCCAAGAGTGAGTAATAACACAGTGCTCGCGACAATTTCGGCCAAGTTAAACCTTACAATGCGACCAGGTCTTCACGAACGAGCCACGACCTCTGAGCTATCTAGCAACCTTTTACCTTACTGCTGCCGAACGTTCAGTCATCCACGCGCGGCTTAGTCCCCCGATAGGTTCCAAAGTGTTTGCTTATTCCGCAATTGCATCAACTCCGCTAAACGATCCCGAACGTTTCCTGTCGAGGTACTGGATCTTTCAGCCTCATTCGTTGACAGCCTCCTCATTCTTAGTCACAAGGGGCTTTCATGAGGGACTCGTTTGAGAATCAGAAACGTCAGCCAGTCAGTGTTCTCACAAGGTCGTTTCACTGTAATTAACGAACTTGATACCTCTGATTAAAATTTTCTCTGTCAAGGATGCGACAGCTGAAACTTGGCGGTCCAATAGATCCCTTGTAATGAAGGGGACCCTGGACCCGACAGGAGCCCAGCTACAAGAGACGAGGGAAGATCACCGTAACTAATTACACAGCCTACCCCCTGCAACGAGAACCATTTAAACACTACACTACATATGACTGACCATTTTAGTCTTTGCAATTGTGCTGGCCCGATGACGAATTGCTGAAAACATCTGTTTGCCAAGATGGCTTCTCAATCTAAAAATGGAAATATTTGCAGCATTAGCATTAGTTTAATCGGAACCTTACATGAGATAAATACACGACTATCCGAATGACTGATAAGGGTTATGCAAAGAAAGTACATTACGAAGCTGATTACCAGAAAAAGCATGTTGCTTGCACAATGCCTAATGATGCCATAAATTAGGCCATGGCCTACAGACAAAATTTTGAAAAGAAACAAAGCCGAAGGGGGGATCACAACCGGCGACCCGTTCCCTATGAAAGCGCCACAGCTCCTCTTTCTTTTACGATACATACCGTAAAGACAGCACAAAGACTTATCGTTGCGCTCGGATATGACTGAGCAAGCGAGATGTTTGGGCGTCTACCGAAAGGCTCGACAACAACAGTAACCTATGGCAATCAATTTCTTGGACGCAGAAAACACATCTAGAATTAAGGCCAGATTAATCCAGGGTAGGCTTAAAGGTGATTTCACTTTCCGCCTCCATTCCACAACGGTGAAAGTTATGAAGAAGAAGAAGAAGAACAAGAAGAAGAACAAGAAGAAGAACAAGAAGAAGGAGAAGAAGAAAAAGACGAAGAAGAAGGAAGAAGAAGAAGAAGAAGAAGAAGACGGAAGAAGAAGAAAGAAGAATAAGACGAAGAAGAAGAAGAGGAAGCCAGCCCTAAAAAGTCCTTCCGCAGTAGTGCTCAACAGGACTGATTAAAGAACAAAGTAGGGAGCCTACTCCATTACAAAAAATCTTTTAAGTTATGCCGTACCAACGAACTGAGTAATGAAGTCAGCCAGGTAAAGAAAAGGCCGAAAAAAGTAGAGCCAAAGTGATTACCACACTCAGTGATTGTTTGCTTATGAATCCCACTGTCTCCGCTACGGCAAAACGCCCTTCACTTTCCGCATCACGCCATGCATGAAGTCACTTGGTCGCATTCTCGTCTTGCCCCTACGACAGACAATAACAGGGCTGCAAAATACGCGCGATGAATATTTGCCCGCTCCAATCTGGCTAATCACCTTCAAGGCGGACACACACAGACCGCTGCGGCAACTGGGGTGAATAACGCCAGGCTTCGATGCACACCAACGTTCGACCCACAGGCAACATACTCCAACCTACTTACTCCACGCCCTTCTCTATAGAACAAACTATGCTCGCCATCTGGCGTCTCCTCATCCTACAGGGAACCAGGCCTACGAAGCTGCCTTACAATGTTTCATTTTTGGTTGACAAGTGTACCACCCACCAGCACAGCGCCCCTGCTACCAAAGCTGATTGCTAAATTATGTCTCAATTGAACAGAACAGTGTGAGTATGTCTAATAACTATCAACCAATGCTTTTGAGCCCGTTATTACGCTACCTTCCTTGTTGTAAAAACGACTGCCATTACACACCATAAACATCACAGAACTCGGCTGACCCAATGCCTGAAAGGCCTCCATCTCCGTGATCAGATATCGCAATGGGCGGAGACACCATGAGAGCCCGCACCGTCTTCTCGTTAGATCTGATTGACCCATTGTCGCCGACACTTTCCCATCAAGCAGGTCGAATTAAAGTACGCAGCCTTTTTCGTCAGAGTGACTTGGTAATAGCAAATACACTTCTTTCCGTGGACGATTACCTTCGTTGTCTCCCTCCTGCTAGTGTTAGGGACAACATACAGATTAGCTGGCAGTGCGTGTTTTGTTTAACAGTACCAGGCACGTTGGACGGGTTACCCCGGAAAAGAGGGTTACCCGTTAGCCAAGCTGCAGGCTACCTGGCGCGTCCACGGTTGGCGGAGAGTGGCGCGGCCTTCAGTGAAGGTTAGCTGCGAAATAAGCAGGCTCCCGGGTCTGGCGAATAAGCAGTCGCGGACGCAGCAGAGATAGTGTTACCAGGGCGCAGTAGGCTGAGGTCTGGCCCACCGAATGACTTATAAAATGCCGCAAGGCCAATGACGACACTGTGACCTGGCGAGCGTGAACCGCCGGTAAATAGATTTGCTTGCCACCAACACCACTGCCTTGTGGTTAGGTTCGTCAGCAAAAGTGCTAGAGGAGGCAACCTCGAACAAAGAATCTGAGCGGCTGTTAGGGACCCGCCTGTATTCAAAATTCCCAAGAAACCTTATGATGTCTCCTTACTGTACTACGACCACTGCTACGGCGTCCACGGTAACCGACGCGCTCCGCAACCCTTGTCCGTTGGTGCGGTCGAATAATGTGCAAGCTGGACTGCTAAACAAGAAACGGACTCTTTGTATTGGATGCTGGAATGTGTGAACATTTCTGGAACCTGGTACTCAAAGTCTGACAGCGCACAGTCTCCATGAATATAATGTGGATGTTTGTTGTATGTCAGAGGTCCGACTTCCCGACTCAGGCGCCCGAGAAATCAAAATCCCGGGGGTCGATTCTCATTTCACAGTGGTCCGAGTGACTCATCTGGTAGACACGGTGTGGCTATTCCCCTCTCGGAAGAAGCTAACCATCCACTACTAGCATGGGAACCAGTCAACGACCGAATGGCCTATGTTCGACTGAAAGGCCATTTTTCGAACATCTCGGTCGTATCTGTGTATGCACTTACGTCGACGGCTGAACAGCAAGAGAAAGATAATTTCTACTCGCAGCTGCAGGAGCTGGCCGAACGACTCCCTCGACGAGATCTGCTTATTGTTGCCGGGGACTGGAATGGCCGCACTGGGCCCGGTGACCCGACAAACAGCCATCTTCTTGGTCATTTTGGGCTTGGCTCTCGAACGGACAATGGTGACAGGATGCTGCAGTTTGCCGAACAGAACCGACTGTTTGTTACCAACACATGCTTTCAGCATCGTCACAAACATCTTCTGACTTGGTATTCGAACGATGGCCGTACCGCCAGTCAGATTGATTACATTCTAGTTGGGAACCACAGCAGACGCGTCTTCGACCGCGTTCCCACCCGCTTTCAGGGCGGCCAAGGTCTGCTACACCAAACCTCCCTTTGGTGGATCCATCTCTTCTCCTCTCCATCTATTTTTTTAATGACAGAGCAGCCCCTCCTGATTATGCTGCTCCTCCTCCCCCTCGCCGCCGGGATTGAGGCCAACCCGGCGGGGTTCCGGATCCAAAAAGGGCTACTTGCCTGCCTGCCATTACATTCTAGTTGGTTCACGGTTTCGCAGCTGGGTCCACGATAGCAGGTCGACGCGAGGTGCCGAAACTTGTAACATCCACGGGTCTGATAATGTTCTCGTTCGCACGCGCCTGAATGTTCACCTCTCATCTGTGCCCAAACTGCCACGTGCGAGACGCCTTGATGTCGCAAAGCTCCGGCAAACCAACACTACTGAGGCTCTAAGCACAGAAATTTAGTCCCGTTTTATGACCCAGGCTGACAACGAGGGCAGTAGCAAGTGGTCATCACTAAAGACATCCATGTATGGGGCAGCTGAGAAGATTCTCGGATTCACTCAGCGGCGCCGCAGTGACTGGATCAGCAGAAGAACCCTGCAGCTATCGGCCGAGACGACTCGAGCCAGAAGTATTGGTCCGAAACGGCAACTTCTATGGAGCAGGCTTCTAATGTTGGTGACACCCGAAAATTGTACCAAATCATACGCCAGGTTTTTGGTAAGCCCCCGACACTCTGTGATTCTGTTCGCGAAGTGAATGGAGGATTTATTGCCGACAACTCGGCCAAGGTCGATCGCTGGCGTGAACACTTCGAGCACCTACTCAACTTTAACGAACAATCCATCACACCCTCCCTCTCCTCCACAGCGTATTTTCAATCCTCTCCTGCCTACGCAGTGTCGTGTGACCTCCCTTCCGAAGAGGAAGTTACCGATGCACTGAAGAGGCTACGCAACAACAAGGCGTGTGGAGAGGATGGTATTCCTGCAGAAATCTACAAGTCCTGTGTCGACACCCTGGCTCCTCGGCTACATGAGGTGATTGTACATGCATGGCGAGAAGAGACCGTTCCCGAAAACCGGGGCTCAGGTATCCTTGTATTTGTCCACAAGAGGGGAGATAAGACAAGATGCGAGAACTACCGTGGCATAAGTCTTATCGATGTTGCTGCAAAGATCTTTGCTGTTGTTCTACCCTAGCGCTTCCAGGCTGTACGTGACTCCAGGACACGACCCAACCAAGCCGGATTCCGAGCTGGGCGTGGATGTGCGGATCAAATATTCACAATGAGGTGCACTCTAGAATTCCGCCATAGCTACCAGCAACCGACGGCCGTTTGCTTCGTCGACTATGCCGCCGCATTCGATTCCATCCATCGTGAGTCCCTGTGGCGAATAATTGAACTGGATGGAGTGCCGACCAAACTCATTGCGATGATTAAGGCCTGCTATCGGTCTACCACCGCACGAGTCCTGGTCCACAACAATCTCTCTCAGTCGTTCGATATCCGGTCTGGTGTCCGACAGGGCTGCGTTCTTTCGCCCATTCTGTTTAACTACGTCATTGACTGGATTCTCGGAAAAGCCCTACATGAAGAGGACGGTGTTGAACTTGCGCCCGGACGCCGACTTACTGATCTTGACTACGCCGATGATATTGCGCTGTTAGCCTCAAACTTTGATGGCCTACAGTCAGTAGTGTCGCGGTTAAATGAGATCGCTTTATCGGTAGGCCTGTCCATAAATTCCGGAAAGACGAAGTTGTTCTCGAGCTGCATCCCTGACCAGGAAAAGGCATCCCTGGGGATTAATGGCCATCAACTTGAAGAAGTAGACAGCTTTAAGTACATCGGGGCGAGGCTGCTACCGAATGGGCAGAACAAGGACGACATTGTCTCCCGTATCGATGCTGCTCGCTGGGTTTTCTCAATCCTTCGAAAGCGCCTATGGATCCGATGTGACATCTCCATCGCCACGAAGATTCGTGTTTACCGCGCATCCATCCGGTCGGTCCTCCTCTATGGATGTGAATGCTGGGCTGTACGCGCTGAATATGAGCGAAGACTGGAGGTCTTTGACCACCAGTGCCTGAGGACGATCCTGCGAGTTAAGTATAGCGACTTCATCTCAAATGAGACAGTCCGCATCCGCTGCGATCGTATCACGAGGATATCGCAAGCCATTCAAGAAAGGCGACTGAGGTGGTTTGGACACGTTCTCCGTCGTCCGCCCCACGAGCTTACCTATGCTGCCCTCGACCAGGCACCGCAGCCCACCTGCAAACGTCGAAGAGGAAGGCAACTGAAGACCTGGCTAGATACCGTCCGTCAAGACATGGAAGCAGTTCTTGGACCTTCTATCTTCGGCCTCGGGGTGGAGCTTTCGAGATCCGCTGCCGCCAATCACCACGCATAGAGAGGTACCGTCCATGACATCATTTAGGCCGGCTAGATCAGGCATGATCATAGCCGTAACAAGTACAAGTAGTAAGGCACGTGTCATAAGACTTTGAATAAGCACCCAAATTCCCTTTTCACTACAGAAACTAAAACAAATAACCGAGCAACTACGTCAACAGCATTACTTGTTCGCCTCACGAAAGTTTGTTTTCGCACTTCCGGCGGAGGCGGTGAAACGCATTGAGCACGCCAGCAGATAAAAGAGCTGAACGGATATACTTCGAGAAATTTTGAGAGCCGATGGATACACCAAACCTTTCATCGAGAAAAGACGGTACCAACTGAACAGACTGCTAAAGAACCACAGCAGACGCGTCTACGACCGCCGTCCCACCCGCCCTCCCAGCGGCCAAGGTCTGCTACACCCATCTCCCTACGTTACATCAACTGTTCCCTGCGCCCAACCCGTGTTCTTCATGACGGAGCAGCCCCTCCCGGTGACGCTGCCCCGACTCATCCTGGCCGCCGGAATTGAGGCCAACCCTGGACCTCTCTGGTACTGCTCGTTCTGCCGAGTCCGTCTGGGCCGCCGCGACTGGTCTGTACGTTGCGGTTCTTGAAATGGTTGGTCCCATCTCCGCTGCAGTGGCCTCGCGAAAGCTGCCTACTGGTCGCCCGCCTTCGCGTGTCCCGTGCCTTCACCGGTCTCTACGTCTCCAGCCCGTCGTGTCCTGAACCCAAATCCTCTGGTCAACGACCTTGCCTTAAGATCGTACAATTCGACTCCAATGGCCTCCCTGAGAAGCTTCACCAGCTCCTGGCATTCATGCGTTCGCACATCATAGCTGTGGCGGCTATCCAAGAGAAAAAGTGGTCTAACTTCACTGAGGTCCCTTCCTGTGCTGATTACACGATCCTCCGATGCAACCGCGATCGCAACTAAGGCGGAGTTTTGACTTTCATGGACAAACCCATCGCCCATCACCAGCTACCCCTGCTTGGTGCCGATCCCGCGGAAGTACTGGCGATTTTCCTTAACATTGGCCTGGCTTGCGCACCGTCTTGAACGTCTACAAACCTCCAAATTCCAGATGTCCTGCCGGTTTTACCGCCTCTATCGTTCCCTACTTACGCTCTGGAGAATGTTTGATGCAAGGTGACTTCAACGCCCACCACGACCTGTGGTGCTATAACTTGGCGGCCGACCCCCGAAGAGAAGCCCTGACTGATGAAATAGAACATGCCCCCTTTGCAGTCCTCAACAAGAGCAGCCAACCGCGGCTCCCGACCAACGGCACCTCCAGCTATCCCGATGTGTCTCTCACCTGTCTCAGCCTGGTAGACCCTACCACGTGGAGCACGGAAATCAGCCTGGGTAGCGACCACCTACCCATTGGGCTCGAATTGGCCACCACCACCGAGCGTACCAAGACCCACAACCGGCACTTCATTAACTTTAAGAGCCAATTGGGCAACGTTCACGACCGAATGCGAAGCCGAGATCGATGGCAGACCGCGTCCCAGCTTTGTCCACACGGAGGAGCGAACCCGTCATCGACTACTCCTGGCAGCAGCAAGTCACCACATCCCTGACGGCCGCATTCTCCTTCTCCGTCCTAACTATCCGCCCGAAGACTCCCGCCTGGAACGAGAGAAAGACGAAATACGAGCGCGTGATACAAATGACCCGCGCGTCGGCCAACGGAATGGCTTTATCACCAAGACCATCAACGATGGCAAACGCCAACGCTGGCATGAATCAGTTGCAGATTGCCATTTCAGCGGCAACTCAGCTGCCACTTGGAAACTTCTAGGCAAACTGACCAAGCCCCGGGCGGATACAGCTAACCGGTCAAGCTGTTTTCGCCCCGCTCGTCGGCCAGTCCCATATTCCAGCGCTCCCATCTTCGTTTCCTCCATAAAGCCCCAGCCCCAGACATTTCCCTTTCGGTCGATGCCATCCTCATCGCTGTCAATAAAACGATACCCTCAAAGGCATTAGGACCAGATGGTCTTGCGCCCATCCATGTGAGCCACATCGGCTCGAAGGTGGCTGGGTACCTTGCTGTCCTCTTCAACCTTTCGCTGGCTAATTCAATCATCCCCGATTGCTGGCGCCAGACGATCATTATCCCTCTAGTCAAGGCCGGGAAGGACCCCAGACTAGCGACCTCTAATCGCCCAATTGCCTTCCTCAGTCCACCGGCGAAAATCCTGGAACGGCTCATTCCAATTCCGACGTCTGCGGCGGAACCCTCATGCCACCAACATGGTTTCGGATCTGGTCGTGGGACAACGGAGCTTGAGCTCAGCGACGTCATCCTCGAGGGCTTCAATGAACAGAAGACCTCTTCTCGGACCGTAATAGTCTAAATTGACCTGTCACGTGCCTTCGACAGTGTCCGCCACGATCAGCTCCTGCATGACTTGGTCTCCCTGAATGTCCCGACTGGACTGGTCGGATGGTTGGCGGCTTACACCCGTGGCCGTCGCGATCGTCTCCTTTTCCAGGGCGCTTTCTAAGCCCCGCAAGCAGACCTGCAGCATCCATCAAGGCTCTGTGCTCAGCCCCACGCTCGTTAACATCTATATGCGAAAGCTCACACTCCCCCGGGCACCTGCGCAAGTGGTATCGTACGCGGACGATGGTACGTCGTTCTGCCAGCACCATCACATCGATCAAGCTGTGCAGCTCCTCGAATTGTTTATGCCTGGTGTCGTGATCTTCACTCAAAGCGGAATGACGATCTCTGCAGCCACAACGTCCGTAATTGTTTTCACGCTGTATCCGAAGGAGTTTAATCGTCAACGTTGCGTCCTTACTGCACGTTCGCGGACCATGCGAGGGAGGTAGCAAGCAAAGTGACCCGATGTACTAAGGTCCTCAAGGCTCTGGCGGGCACATCCTGGGGCTGCTCGAAAGAGACACTGGCGACCACATTCAAAGCGCTGGCCAAGCCGCACTTATGCGGGACCCATCTGGTCTCCTACGATGAGCTCTTTATGCCTGCACCACCTACAGACAGCAAAGAACGCTGCCCTCTGCACGATTACAGGTTGCTATAAAACATCGTCCATAGATCATCTTCGTGCAGAAACTTTGCCCTGTCAGTCGCCTGTCACAAAAATTCATAAGCCAGTAGTTCTGGTGGACGTGTTCGCAACCCGGCCATCCCAATCATCGCCATTGCACCGCTCCTGAGACCAGCCGCAACGTCCGACTGTCTACTCAAGCTCTCCACAAGGAACCCGTTGTCTCGTCTCTTTCGGATCTACCCATTGGTAACCCTGCCACCAAGACGGGCTTCCAACGTTTCCACCAGTCGTTGTCCAGGAGAAATGAGTCTACGGGCCCCCGGTCATTTCGGGTGGCAATTTACCTCCGATTGCAGACTCAAAACATCTACCGACGGTCACTCGCTGAACTCCTAGCATCAACATCGGCTTGACCCATCCACACCCGACTGCGACGCTTCTCCGCATGACTGTTAGCATCTGTTCGACTGCAGGCACTCACCCACTTTTAGCTCAAGCCGGTCGATGTTTCGGCTGTCCTTCGTCGCCTAACTACCCCCCGTTTGAATTCCGAGAGCGATTTCTGATCCAGCAATGGGCTAAGACACACACAGCTAAAGAAGCAGTAACTCCAAATTCTGGAGGACCAATTCTTACATCGAAGAGGTCGCCAAGACTATTTATAGACTGCGGGGTCTGCTTATCCATCAGGGACTACTAACTAACCGACATCACCCAATTAAGACAACTGCGTCTAGGACGCAAGACACGATCCCTACGCATATTTAGAACCTACATAATTACTTGCACATAGATCGGGGAACTTTTCTGCAATCGCTTTTAGATTGACACCTAGGTAGGGTCAGTGGGCATCAGAGTACCGAACCACAGGACTTTAGCAGACATAATTTGCTTGCATTCCCAATTGTGGTGAGCTTTTAAATTATCATTTGGCTAGTCACTGCTCGTAAGTTCATAATTTGTATTAACCATCCTATTTTAGTCAATCGCATGAGCTCTACGACACCACATGCTCGTTTTGGCCTACCTACATCTGTCTAATATTTTATGTTACCCGCTTCAGTCAAAGAATTCTGATTAAATGTATACCAACTCTTACATGCCACGGACATAATTGATTTATCATCGCCTGAAAATATCACGCAATATAATTTTAAGACCAACAAACTAGTCGAAAACTAACACCCTGGCCGACCTCGTCAGCGATCAACGTGCAACCGCCAGAGGACAATGGCTAGAACTGGTAGGCAGGACGATAATCACGCGCTCCATACAGACAACTCTGATGGGTAACTGCATTGTGATTTTTGCCGCATATAAAGCAACTATTCCTTGTTGGTTGAGTCGGAAGTAACGCCCCGGCGTTCAAATTGTATGCGTACAACAAAGGTGGAATAGCACCTCGTATTTTGCATGCCCTATGAAAAGTATTCGAGATTGCTGTTATGGGTTCCTTAAATGCCTAATGTCACAGTGCGACGGAAGCAATCAAGCAAGCAAGCGAAAGAGACTGAATGGAAAACGCCCTACGCTTAACAGATGCATACCAGTTAACGTAGTGCATTGGCTAAAAAAAGACACATTGGAGCTCACGCTATCCGCCAAATAAAACATTGACGACACACTAATTAGGCAGAAGGATCGAAAGACAAATAAACTACTTATACTGCTAAAATGAATCCGTTAGCGCATATAAGCACACGCAATGGGATAGCTGACAACACTACATGCAGAAACAGTGAACAGCCGCAAAGTACCTTATGACCATGATTCCTAATAGACAAAACAAGAATACCAAAGACAATAAGCATTTTGGGCAAAAAATTATGAAGTAAACCGATCAACGAATGGACAACAATTCGACATCAAAAATCAACGTAGAATTGGGCGGAATAACGCCCTGAACACCGCGAGCACCATAAGCATAATCGGGAGAAATGGTTAACTTCGCTCTCTCCCCGACACTCATCTTCATGAGGCCTTCATCCCAGCCTTTAATCACCTAAAGCAGAAGTGTTATTTACACATGGGAACTACTTCGCCCTTTCCGACAGTAAAACTGAAAGGCTTGCCACGATCGCGAGAGGAGTCGAACTTCTTGCCGTTGGTTAGTGTACCAGTATAATGCACTTCAACCTTCTGGCCCGCCTTCGGGATTCTTGTCCCATCTCCAGGATTCAATACTTCAATATCAACGCCCATTTTCGGTATTAGAAAAGACCTCTAAACGCATTACCGATGTAATTAAACAAAGTCTTGGAGCAGGTGTTGAAGAAACATATGGTTTCAAACAAATGTGTCAGCCAAATGCTTATCTTATATTTATTCAGAAGTCATGAACTGCAAAGAATCTTGCTATTTTTCCGTTAGAATGTAAATTGAAAATAAGTACAAGTTAAGCACGCGAATGTTCAACTGTAGGAGGCCTGGCGGTCATTCTATTAAACCATAGAAGCAAAAGCTTTCAACGCAAAAACTATCTCTAAAACCACAGAAGCAAACTGAACCAGTGCTTTTCCAATATAACCACGAGGAAAATTGGGAAATGGATGCTAAACCTCCGTTTATTCGCAGGATGCTGTAACATTTTCCTCCAAAGTATACTTTGCACTGCCATGCCAGAAGCAGCAGCCCAGGATTGTCCCGTCAGAATTCCAAGGCAATGGGAAGCAATTAAGGGCTACGTACGGTGCTTCCCTTTTCTCCATTAACCCATAATTGACTGTTTGTCGAAGAACATAAGATAAGGCACAAATTAAATCGGGAACCAATTCGTAAAACAATTATATATTCAAGTTTAATTATCATTCCTACTCTCATTTAAATGGAAATAACACTGCTGCTTCCAGTATCTGGTTGTTTAAAGACCAAGAACTACGCGCAATATTCTGCACCTATTATACTTAGTTGATAAAAATAGGATGCATTTCATATTTCTGAACTATCAATAATCTCACAGGAATATACTAAGCTTCCTTGACTAGCTGAATGGTGAAGAAGCCTGCTTCCTACTAGACAGATGATGCTCTGTAGCTTCTGATCCAAAACCAGATGTGGTATATGTTGCAGAAATCTGAAATTAGTGGGTGCCAATGGGAGCGACGGGGGTCAACAATTTATCTGGCCTACCTACCTGTTATAGGAAACCCACCGTTTATTATATTTTTCTAGGCGCACACAAAGCAAACTAAACTCAAATTCAGTAAAAACAAAGCCCCCATTTAGTCGACTGAACGTGCATTACAATGTACTTTTCTGCTATACGTAGGTACGCAAACTAGTATTAACCGCCTCAGAATTCACATACTTCATCCAATAGCAGCTCCTAGTCCTCGTAATTGAAAATGCACATTGACATGAATCCGAGCGCTGAATTAAATCAGCATCCACTCTGAATTATACATTCGACAGATATAGTTGAGTACTACGAGCACTCTGCTAAATTTCAAGTTTATTTTTGCTTAATCTATGGCAAGCTGGGCGTTGTAGTAGGCCTGCAGAGAGCCTGTACGCAGCAAAATTCAATGTGTAGTTCATAAAGGTATGACATAACTTTGTGTCCCTTGTTAATAAGGCTCTGTCCAAACCCACAAACAGTTGATCCCATTTATTTCATACAGATTGTAGTGCATACTGGATTTGGGCTTCCTGCAGGCAGCTATAGGCCATGTCATAATATACCTGTCACTGTGTTTAGTAACTATGATTACTAGAATTAGCACTTTAACACAGGCAATTACTTACAGCACCATTATCTTAGTCCTCGTAGTCCAACTCCCAATTAAAAACGGACACAGCATGGGAGGATATAGTTGAGAGGGCAAGAAACATAGCAATCTCTGATGTACTCAGGACCTCAAAAGTGTATTCACCCAAAATAACATCAATGCAAAATTCAAATTCCTTGCTAAGGACAAATGCCTCATGAATTCGAAAGTTGATTTTCGACTCAGTGTCACCTTTGACAAATATTAGCGTCGGAAATAGTAGCAATACTCCTTTGACTCGGCTATACTTAAATAAATAAATAATTTGTATATTTAAGGCCAAAGGGGCCCTGTCGTTACAAACTCAGTGCTATCGTGAAAATAAAAATAATGATGATAAACAGTGAAGTCTTATAAAATAATTGTCATCGGCAGTAAAAAAACTCCTAAATCAGTGCATGAGTTCAGCGGGCCACCGAGTTCCAAAAAAATTTAGGCGAAAAAACTGCCTTAATAGGTAAGAGGGTTTAATGCGGTTGGTTTGGGAACTGATTTTGAGGGTTCGGGACGTTTATGGTCATGGGAAAAAATAATATATCGTTGAGTTAAGAAGGGGTTATCCGGGACAACAGGAGAAGGCAGTAGAAGTCAAGGCAACATCATTGAGTTGCGACCAACCAGATTCCAGAGTCAATCTCGAACACCACAGCGAAGGTTGCAAAAACGGAGAAGAGTTCGCAGCTCTTGGAAGTGATGCTTGACTCCGCAGAGGAAAATGCTAACATATTTAGAAACCATTTTCGAATCCTGGGAAGAGCTTCAAATGCCAGGAGGGCCCTTTCAAAATCGACAAATTGCGTTTTGGAAAGGAAACAGACAGTAACGACTTTATTTCCTCTACATTTAAATTCTCATGTAATTTACCTTTAAAAATCGATAGTGTATATGACAGTCTAATATCGAGTCGAAGGTTTTTCCAAATAAAAGCATATTTGGAGGTTAAAAAGCGAGAACGGTTAGATATGGAGCTACGGGGTGGTAAAATTATCATGGAAGAGTTACGAGTGGCGTAAGGTCGGTCTACCGGAAGGAGAGCGTTAATTTGTGGGAGATTAGGACTATGGACACGGAAAGCATATACCAGCTTCGAGTCTTCTTACCCAAAGAAATTAAATGTTTGCTAATTGACATCTATCTCTATAGCGCATACCAGACCCAGAAACAGAAAATATTTAACGAGTGAAAACTCGCTGAACCTTTTCAATCTTACTACGGTCATGCTGGGTCATGAGACCAAAAAGTGGACTGCAGTATTCTAGTGTAGGGAGAACCCTGGATCCCCCGCGTAGAAGTTGAACGCCTACCTCACTTCGCCATCACAGGATGCTCCGATGGTTTCCAAATTCCCTTACTAACTACGGAAACTCGATCTAGAAGTTCTTTTAAATCTCCTCCTGCCAAGCGAACTAAAAGTCGTAAAAGTTTAAGGGATGTAACTCATGAAGATGAAACCTGCGTATCATATTTTACCCTTTTGAACAAATTTACAAAGCTTGAGTAGGTAGTTAATAGTCTAAGAGTGGAGATGGAGGAGCTGAAAATTTTTTCTCTATTTCTCCTTCGTGAGGAGAAACCGGCGATGCGTAAACTTGAGCGAGGAAACCTAACGTACGGAGAAACAGCATCCCTCGCCGAAGTGTCTAAGCACAAAAATGATCCGGCAGCCAGGGTGCTTGACGGAGTTGGTAGTCTGCCATGGACAGGGGAAACGGTCAACCCACTGGCTTCCAAGAGAACGAAGAAGCGCTCTTGGGCTCCCAAAAAAGGCCAACCAAGCCCAAGTGCTAATATAAGTTGGCCGAGATTGAGCACGAGCCAAACAAAAAGGGCACCTTCGCAGGCCAAAACGAACAGGAGCGCCGAACCTCGAAGCGAATACGTCCTAACAAACCCTAGAGAAGCAGAAGGGGACGACAGTCGGAAGGTGAGTATTACTCGTATAAACTGCATAGTCATAAAAGGCATGACAGAAGGTACTTCCGATACCCCGAAATCAAGATTAGAAGAGGACAGGAAGTTATTTAAAGAATATCTGAAATTTCTCCTAAAGGGTAAGGAGAAAGTCGAAGTTCTAAAGGCATTCCGAATGGGCCGTATAACAGACTCAAAAGATGAACAACGCCAACCAAGACCGTTGAAGGTTGTTCTGAAGAGTGAGGCTGAGGTCCAGCTATTGTTAAGCAGGAAACCA
>JAYGXS010000004.1:872498-934795 GCA_036362985.1 Ligula intestinalis | reverse complement strand
GGTGGTCGGAGCGTGGAATGCGCTTCCTCAGGACGTTGTTATGTCGGAATCGCTAGAGGGTTTTAAGCAAAAACTGGATCGATATAGCAGTGCACGATGGACCGAAACTGACAATTTGCAATAACAATAATGCTACTTCCAATTTTTCAGTAGTATTAGTTTTTATATCCATTCATGTTTGCTATTTATAACGCCCTCCCACACATAGCCTCATGCGAAGGTCTCCGCGGTCTACCCTACTTGGCTATCTGCGTACCGTGATTACCCGCTGGCGATCTTATCAGCCAGACCTGCCGGTCTAAACAGTCACCCTTGGTTCGACCCAAAGCGGACTGTCGACGATCTGGACGGATGCCTCTGTTTTTCCATTTCCGTTGGCGCAGTCTGCCATCAGCACGGAAAAATCAGGACGTGGCTTCCACACGGTGATGATCCTGGGAACCTTTGCAATGCCCCCCCCCCAGTGGGAACCCCCTTTTTTCTCCTAAATCCCACGCATTACCCACACAAGGGCGACAGTTTTTCTCCTAAAAATCCCTGAGGAGTTTTTTCACTGTCTGCTCCTATTTTCATCCTATGACTCAGGACAACTGGCCTCGCCAACAGTCTAAGCAACAAATTTTTTGCTACCACTTCACATATGTACAAATAGGGCACTCAAAGGAATTTTTCCTACATACCCTCAATATACTGATACTGATAATGCCAACAGTGCTGTTGCAATTGCCGGTCCAGCACTTTATTCTCTACTATTTCCAACATCTGTAGTTGAGAAGGAGCTGCAGAGCCTCAAAGAAGCAAAGTCATCCGGTCCAGACAATATACCAGCCAAGTTCTTGAAAGAATTGGCAAGCGAACTCTCAGAGCCCCTAGCAAATATCTTTCGTTCTTCATTTGAACTAGGAAAACTGCCATCTGAATGGAAAAGGGCAAATATTTACCCGATATACAAGGGCGGAGCCCGAACGAAGATCAACAATTACCGGCCCGTCAGCCTAACTTGCATTTGCTGTAAGGTGATGGAAACGATCATTAAGAAGACGAAAATGGAGTTCTTGGAGGAGAACAACCTACTGTCAGGGCTCTAACATGGCTTCAAAAAGAACCATTCTTGCCTTTCCAGCCTTCTTCTCTCCACTGAGCAGTGGACTCGCGCACTTGATGAAGATGGTAAGGTTGACGTCATCTATGTGGACTTCAAGAAGGAATTCGACAGCGTCCCACATAAGCGTCTAATGTATAAATTGTCAGAAATTGGCATAAGAGGAAACCTGCTGGCATGGATCACAGATTTTCTCACAGGGCGATCGCAAACTGTGTGCATCGGTGACTCAAAGTCAAACCCTACATCTGTTCTGAGTGGCGTCCCCCAAGGCTCTGTCTTAGGGCCACTGCTCTTCCTTATCTATATCAACGACTGTGTCAACGACCTGGGTTGCAGTGCTATCATGTTTGCCGATGACGTCAAACTCTGGAGAGCCATCAGGTCTGACGCCGATAGGAAAGCGCTTCAAGAGAGCCTCAATCGACTTAGCTGCTGGTCTGCTCGTTGGCTTTTAAACTTCAACATTAGTAAGTGTGTGGTTTTAAGACTCCGTACTAGAAGGACTGATGAGGAGAACGATTCCTTCCAATACCTCCTCGATGGGCACCCGCTTTCAAATGTGAACGAACAAAAGGATCTCGGTGTTCTAATAAATTCCTCACTTAAACCATCTACTCAGTGTGTAAAGGCAGCTGAACGCGCGACACAGGTGCTGTTTGCGACTAGGTGGGGATTCGTCAACATTGACAAGGAGCTCTTCAGGAAAACCTACGGAGCGTTTGTTCGGTCCCACTTGGAGTATGCTGTCCAGGCCTGGCGTCCGTGGTTCAAGAAGGATTACCTGCACCTGGAACGAGTGCAGGCGAGGGCTACGAAGATGGTCAAGAATCTTGGTCATCTGCCGTATGAAGACAGACTGACCGAACTTGATCTTTTCCCTCTCAATTATAGGCAACTCCGCGGGGACCTCATACAAACCTACAGAATTGTTAGAGGCCAAGTCTGCGCCCTAGAATTTGATGATTTCTTCGAATTGGCTCGGACTGACCATCTGCGAGGTTATCCTTTTAAACTACAGAGGAAACCGGCCCGTATCGACGTTCGACGAACCGCCTTCTCTCAGAGGGTCATTGGAGCGTGGAATGGACTCCCGGAAGATGTGGTCCTCTCAGATACTGTTGACATTTTTAAACACAAACTTGATTGTCATTTGCTGAGAAACTGTGGCAGATATAATGAACAAAGTGTCAGTAGCAGCACCTTGCAACTGGCTCACACTTATCGCTGATGTTAAGCCTACATTTGTACACTTGTATTATGTACTATTGTTACGGTTGACCTATTATGCGATTTTGGTTATGTATAGGGAGCTCAAGGACGAAAGCCTTCTTCCCTTAATAAAGTGACTTAAAGTGACTTGACTTAAACATGCGGTATAGTTTTAACTTCATTTCTGGAACGAAAAAAATATGTGATATAAACCCACATATCTGTACGGCCTTGGCAGAAATTCGATCTGCATGAGGTGATAATGCAAGGTTATTCGTGCAAGTAAGACCCAAATCCTTTATCGTAGGTCTTTCTAACAGTGGACTTTTTTGGAAGATAATGGGTCCAGGAAGCCTTGCGGGACCAAAACTCATGAAACTACATTTTGATGGAGAAAACTCCATCTGCCACGTAGCGCTCCAACTTGAGAGAGTTCGCAAGTCTGCGTTATATTTATCAACACAACTACTGGCCATGTCCTTAGAAAATGAGAAAATGCACTTGAGGTCATCAGCATAAATGAAATTTTCCGAATTATTTAGCACTGTTGAAATTTCATTTATGTAAAGAATGAAAAGGAAGAGACCTAAAACCGTGCCTTGTAAAACGCCACTCGTGATCGGCTGAGGCATCGAGTAGTTATTGCCTAATAAGACCTTCTGGCTGCGGTTAGGCAGGTAGGAGGCAATGAAATCGAGGAGGGGAGGCCTGATGCCTAGGGCTTCCAGTTTCACTAAAAGGCACCTATGAGGCACCTTGTCAAAAGCTTTACTAAGGTCAAAGTAAATCACGATGACTGATTGCTGTTCATTAAGAAGTGAAGTAACCAGGTTAAGGAATTCCAGGTTTAGCATGATCATCCAGGCAAAAATCCATGCTGTGAGGCGTTTAATAGTTTATTTTCTACACAAAAATCGAGAATTTGATTAGAAATGATCTTTTCCAAAAGTTTGGCTAGGGTCGGGGTTTTATGAACACTTCGATATTTATTTACGTCCGAACGAGATCCTGACTTGAAGACTGGAAGAATAATAGATGTCTTCCATGAGTCAGAAAAGAAACCGTTTAGAAGATAAACTGAGAATAGATAACTTCGCAATCGGGGGAAGCTGAATACTCTCTTGATAAGTGAATTTGGAAGGCCGTCAGTTCCCGAGGAGTGAGAGTTTTTTAGATGGATAATATGCTTACGAATTACTTCTATGGAGAAATCTATGGTACTGATAGTATTGACTGAGCATGGCTGAACCGACGGGACCGGTTCAGATTCCAGATTGCAGAGTTAACTCGCTGAGTGCGCAAGATTCCCTATGTTTGTCACGTGTAAGACGAATCTTAGACGCTAATTCGAAAATCTCTGCGATTCTAAGGTGCACCGATAATGAACTAGTAGACTGGTCTTTCAACTGTCTTTGCAATTTCTTCAGTCTAGAAAAAAGAAAATGAGGAACGGTGGGGTCCGAAGTATAAGGCTTAACAATTTTGATCGGCACAAATTCCAAAATGCTATTTGAAATTGCCGTCATTAAGTCACCGAGAATTGTTACACTGTTCGTGGAGGAAAGCTCCTGCCAGTCTAGTGAGTCCATAAAGTTGTTAATTAAATTAATATCAGCTAGGTCAAACGCACGGTAGGTACGAGTGGTGCTAGCCTTTTTCGTAGAAGCAAGCGGAAGGCAACAATGGATCAAAGTATGGTCACTTGGGAAGAGGTTCTGATTGTAGTCAACAAAAAGGGGGAAAATGTCATTAGTGAAAATTAAATCTAAAATATGCTGATCCCTTGTTGGGGCACAGACCAACTGAGACCAGTTTGAAAAATTGATGGTATATAGGACGGGCTGAAATCTGGATGGACAACAGTTCAATGAGCAACCAATTTCGGGAAAGTAGTCAATAGTGGTAGAAACATTAGTAACCGCATAAGCTTAGGCCTCGTTGTATCAGATATGCAATCCACTGTACTTGCATCCGCAAGTGCATTCGAATTCATAAACACGATTGGAGGTGGCTTGCAATGGTAAGGCATTCTTCGTAGAAGGATTTGCTTAGGGCTTTACTCTTATTTTATTGATAAGCATTCGTAACCTTGGCCTATGACCTTTTGGTCCTTTCTTTCCCAGTTCAATCTTGTATTTTTTTCATTCGTTGCTCTTATGATGCATTGGAGTGCGCGCAGCCGAAGAGCTTTCCCGAAATTTCATGGATCCAATAAATTCTGCTTTTTGCCATCTACAAATCTGCACCTGGGAAACTTTACTTTTAATGAAGCATATGCTCTTAATCGTTAATAAAGGAGAATATGCGAATTCCAGAAAGCAGTTCAGAAGAAGAAGATGCGATCACTGGAAGCTTCCCAGCAGCAAGAGTTCGGGTATTATTCTCAACTAACCTGGTCCTACACGGGAAAGTAAGGACAGGTTACTGACGCAGACCACTTCAATGTGCATTTACTCCTTAATTTGCTCCTGTGGAACAGGTTACATTAGTCGCGCGAGTCAGCGCCCATCCAAAAGACTAACGGAACACCTCTTGCAATGGTTTAAGAAAGGTGAATTCAATACCACCAGGACTATCAACAGCTCTATTTTAGCGCACATGGTGGATTCCAGACACCAGATGTACCCCCAAAAAAGTCTTCAGGGTGATCTACAGGGTCTCACCAAACTAGCCTAAGTCCCTGGGTCAGCGACTGCTAGCAACAGCAGAAGCAACTGCTATCCGTTTGAGGAAGCCGATTTTGTGTGCGCAAAAGAACCTGCTGCAAGCCTCAAACTAAGCGTGGCCAACGGCCACCTAGCTACAAGCATTTTTCCGAGCCTCCGCTCTCCCTTCCCCCTCTACCTAATTGCCGCTGAATTAGTCACCTGTTACTACTCCACCGTTTCCCCTTTCCCCTGGAATAATTCTCTTATAACTTTGAACATAATTTACCTGTTACACTTTAACTCCCCTCCCATATAAATGTAAAGTTCTGATGAAAATTTATTGAAGGTATACGTATGCTCGCCGATTGCTCTTGGGATTTCTGTGATGGGAATTTTCGCAACCTTAAAAAAGAAACTGACAGAGAAGACCGTGTAAGTAGCAGGTTTGCACGTTTGTCCTGGCCGAGGGGCGACGATTTAGGAAGCGCTGGAGTGGCTGCTAGAATAACGGCTGTAGGTGTCTGGAAACACCCTCTGAATACGTATGAACTCCTCAGAATCAAAACAGATGTTGAGGTTTGCAGTGAAACCAATTAATTTCACTCATTAGGCTGCTGATGGAAGCAAACACTCAAGTGTCAGGAAGCAGTCTATAAGAAGAAGATGCAATCACTGAAACGCTGCTTTTATTCGTCCGACGTTTCGGTTTCTCATTTGAACACATCATCCGAGACAATTTTAAGACAGGGCGAAGCGAAAACCAGAGCAGCAGCATATGTACGGCAGCTGTTGCCACAAGGGAGATGTTTGCCGCCACAACATTCAGGCTTGGTATCGTATAAGAGGGAAAGAAGTGGGAGTATGTTGGATTCTGAGAAGTCAAGTTGGCAAACATGTTTTCGACAAACCATTATCATGTGTTGGGGGAGAGGGAGGGGTAGGTGATGTTATTGGATTAAGTTGTGGGGGTTGATCAGAGGGCAAATACATGGAGGAATAATTACTGCTATTTGCGCGCAGTGAAAGACTGTCACTGTGGGGAGGTGGGAGCAAAATGTGATCGCCATCTGGCGTCCGGGTCGGCCACGGATGTGCAAGAACTTCTATCAGCTTCTTCTGAAAACAAAGCACTGGATTCGCTAGCCGTATAGCCACTGCTTCGGCTGTTGCAAGCAGCCGTTGGCGTAGGCCCTTGGAAAAGGTGGTTGGTGTCCGATAGAATACCTGAAAGGTTTTGTTATTATCAAATCGATTATTCGAATTACCTCTTCTATCCCATTCCCCTGTGCCCAACACACGAACCTCTACAGGCCGACCTCGTCATGCGGGCGGCACGTATACGATGAAGGTCAATTAAAATACACTATTTAACTCTGTCCAACAGTACAGTTTTCATTACCCTGCAAATGTTTTAGCTTGATGATGATTTACTGAAAACATGTTTGCCAATTTGACTTCTCAAATTAAGCATGAGAATATTGTATCCTGTAGAAAACTAGCGGGTAAGAGGTTAGGAGACGTTAGCGACCGGATGAGGGTACGTTCATGTTCGCGAAGGTGGCGTTCAGAGCGTGAGGCCATTAAGGCATCCTGACGCCTTCAGCGAGGACATGCAGAAATCAGCCTTGAACGTGATTGGCCGTTTTTGACAGACAGAATTAGCCGAGCACCAAACAGGGCAGGGGCAAGTTCTCGCGGGAGGCTGGGCCAGGCTTTGGGATCCGCATCTGTACTAACGGCTCGATGATTTCAGTGTACGCAAGGCCCTAACGAAGAATGGTTTTCTAATTCTGAACTTCAAGGAGTAAGCGAAAGAGGCATTTAATTTCACCTTGCTGGGATTGGAACACAACTAGTCTTTATCTCAGCAACAGACGGCTGAAAAGACAATATAACACGATCGAACATGTCAAATTAAGTGTCCAAATGGTAACCAAATCCTTAATTTCAAATTGTAAAATGGTAGCGTTTGAGAGAGGTAACTACTAACGGGTATTTAAGCTTGTTTTGTTACCATTGAATCAAAACCTATGGCATGCATTTAAGAATTTAATGAAATTTTACGAATCCGCATACGATTTCTTTAGTTTATGAAAATCCTATTTGACAAATATTTTTTTAGGAGGTTTGGTAGATTTGCTTAATGCGAAATGGGTGGATAAAATCGATCCAAATATGATTAAAATCACGATGTGAAGCGTGGCATTTGTAGCTCAACTGGGAGAGAATTGGCTTTGCGCAAAGGCCTTCTCTACTATGCGGGTTCAAATCCCACCGAATGCCGCGCGTTTTTCACCATTGGGTCAACTCAAAGTCAAATATGTTTTTTGACAATCCATCAATGGGCCAATACAATGGTATGAATAATGAAAATAATGCAGTTGGACAGTATTAATAAGTTTTGATTCAAATTAATCGGTTAAAGCAAAGCTTCCCTGGTACGAATTCATGTGTAGCAAACAGCGCAAATTTATTGGATTCATAAAATTTCAGGAGCACTCATCACTTGCAGCCACTATAATGCGTTGAAGAGTAACGAATGAGAAAATTACGAAACTCAGTTGGTAGCGAAAGGTCAAAGGTCAAATTCATAAGTATGTCAGAATTCTGTATTTAATTTCCGGGCACGCCACTTCGAGGGCAAATTAACGGAAATCCCTATAATATTTGACAAGAATTCACTAACACGTCCTGGCTCTGGCTGCCAATTGTCTTTGCGTACGCCCTATGTACTTGCATCCAAAAGTGCATGTGAATTCGTAAACGCAGTTAGGGGTGGCGTGCAGAGGTAGGGTATTTTTCGCATAAGGAGTCAGCAAGTGCTTTGTTGGCGAGAAAAATATGAGCTCAGCGGCATAATAGGTCTTTCTACAGTGGTCGCCAAAGACCACGTAATATTCCTTAGTTTGTATAAGTTTCATGATTACTCCAATACCAGTGTGAATGTATTTAAGACAACATAGAAATAATCATGAACAGCATTAGGCATATTAAGTACTTAATAGAACTATAGGAATCACTAAGTGTTGGTAAAGGAAAGTAAAATTTTCTTGATAATCCTGTGGTTCTAGAGGCGTAAAAAAGAGCTCTAAATAAGAACAATAAATTTCGATATTGTGTTGCGTTGAAAACTTGAAGCAACCACCTTCTTTACAATAAAAGAGTCTTTCGTTAGTCAAAATATTCTTTAAACCTTGTTCTTACCGGTTACGTATTTATTGAATGACACCGAAAAAAGTATTTCATCATTTTCCTTCTTTTCTCTATGTTCATTGGTCAATTCATAATTTGCGCATCTGTTCGACGTTTACACCAAAACCTTTAAAATAAGGTATATATAAAAAGTATAACCAAAAGAAAGTGTTTTTGGATATAATTTCTTAGAATGATGACCATGTTGCTCATTTGTAGAAATAAACAGAAAGAGCTAAATATAATTGCTTAAAAAGCTGTTCAATGTTACTGCAAACAAATTTGGTTCCTTTAACTTGGCTTCACTTCAATCTGAATAATTTGTATAAACTTTTTCAGTTATGGAAGAGATATCTTCTATACCAATTTTGCTTATTTTGGAGTTCATTCTTAGTATTATGAACATTAACGTGCAGTTTGGTTATCGCTTTCGTAATAGCATAGTAAATTTCTTTCATATGGGACTACTTCAAATTTCCCCAAAACTTATGGTTATTTCTCTTAATAAACCTTACTAAAATGACGATTTAACTTAGCAAAAGGCTTTCGCAGAATTCAATAATCTGAATGAATCACAATAGTGTTTTCAAATATATGCTAAAGTGTCCAGCCAAATTTCATAATTAGCGTCGCATGGTCTTCGGTGGCTACTGTATGGTCTTCAGCAGGCATCTCTCGATAGTGTGTAAAATATTATCACCCTTTAAGGGCAAGAATATAAATACTGGCCTTTTTGGAGCTAAAAGTTCACCCATTTTCGGTCGCAAAGGTTATCTACATTTTCCATAAACTGAGGTGGATCACCACACTTCAGTACGGTTTCTTAGAAACAGCCTAATTCTGCGTCTAAAGTATCCACAGGACAGATTTTTCTAGTCCTCTGGAAAAGGGTACATACCAAGTTATGTTTTCATTGAATGGAAACAAAACTTAGATAATGCAAGTAATGACCTTTCCAGGTTTTCTTGTGAAACGCCCTCGGTGGAATGGAGCCATTTGGCTGTCTGGACAAGTGGACGTCGAAGAAGGAAAGTTGGTTATCTTGTTCTAGCTCCATATTAAATTTTATCTTCGTATGCAATTTGTTCATTGTGGGAAATAATTCCTCAGCTTGCTTCAGGTTCGCAAAAATCACCAAAACATCGTCAACATATCGTCTGTAGAACGTTGTGTGGTTTAATTTTGGGGATACTTTTTTCTTTCAAATGGCACATAAATATGTCTGCAAAGGTTGGTCCAAGTGGGTTTCCCATTGCAACTCCGTCAATCTGTCGATCAAATTGGTCATTAAACAGAAATTGGACATTCTAAGTACACAGATCAAATAAGTCCCATGGTAATTGGGGGGACAAGCGAGTGTCAGATGAATAAGCACAAATAATGTCTATGATTTCATCCAACGGCACGTTGGTAAACAAAGACTCAACGTCCTAGGATATCATACGGTTGCCATGAATATTAAGCTGCCTAAGGAACAATCCTGCGGCCGATGCCCTATTGCTGGATGAGCTTAAAACCCTCGCTACGCGACCAAATACCCTTATTGTTGGAGACTTCAACGCTCCTACCATCAACTGGGGCTCCTCCTCAGCTGATTGCCCTGAATCGGCATTCGACCACCAGCTCCTGAATATAACCCAATCCCTACTTCTCACCCAGCACGTCACATTTCCCACAAGAATTCGTGAAGGCCAGCGGATGAACTGCCTCGACCTTGTGCTCACTAAGTCGCTCGACAATATCGACATTGTGGATTGCTTACCCCCACTAGGCCAAAGTGACCATGTAGTTCTCATGTGGGAATACAGTTTATTTTCTTCGCCTGCCCAACCACAAGACCTCCGTCCTAATATCTGGCGTGGTGATTTCGAGCAAATGAAACATGATCTCTGTTTCATAGACTGGGCATCCACACTCTCCGACAACGTTGAAGAAGCTTGGGAACAGTTCAAAGAGATAGTCCAAAATCTCATCTCTAGCCACTGCCCTATCACTCGCCGAAAACTTACGAACAGGCCTCGCTGGCTGAATCCATCCTTAAAAACCGAAGTTAACAAGAAGGGAAAACTCTTTAAAAAGTACCGAATTAATAGGTCACCTGAATCTCTTAATAGGTACAAAATGCAGAGGAACCGGGTCAAACGTCTTATTGTCAGAGCTCGACAGCAGTTCGAAGAGGATCTCTTAAACCGAACTATGGTTAACCCCAAAGTCCTGTACAGTTATATAAGACAGAGCACGCGGAATAAGGATCCTATCCCCCTACTGCGAACTGCCGAAGGTGCCGAAATCTCAGACGACAAGGATAAAGCTGACCATCTCTCTCAGTTCTTCCGGTCCGTCGAAGTGACTGAACCCGGTTTTCTATCCCACACTTATGAAGACAATTCAATCCCATCTATTGATACAGTCCTCTTCACCGAAGATGTAGTTAAGAATGAGCTTCGTAAATTGAAAGAATCGACCTCCCCAGGCCCCGATGCAATCCCGGCCAAGCTGTTGAAGGAGCTAGCTTCTGAAATGGCCAAGCCGTTAGCCCTAATCTTCCAGGCGTCATTTGTTACGGGCTGCCTACCATCTGATTGGAAGACAGCGACGATCATCCCACTTTTCAAGAGTGGCAGCCGAGCGTCCGCAAATAATTACAGGCCGGTGAGCCTTACCTCCATTTGTTGCAAAATCATGGAAAAAATCATTAAGAAGGCGTTGATGCAGTTCCTCGAGCAGAATCACCTCCTTTCCGATGCCCAACACGGTTTTCGCAGTGGTAGGTCCTGTCTTACCAATCTGCTATTCTCACTTGATAGTTGGACCAAAGCACGTGACGAGGGCAAAACGGTGCATGCGATCTACATTGACTTCAAAAAGGCGTTCGATACCGTCCCTCATCAACGCCTGCTGCTTAAGCTGCGCAGCGCAGGCGTTCGCGGGAACCTCCTCCTATGGATCCAACACTTTTTGACAGGACGGTCACAAAGAGTCCAAGTCGGTCGCCAGCAGTCCTCAGGTTTACCTGTGGTGAGTGGCGTCCCACAGGGCTCAGTTTTAGGTCCCATATTGTTCCTCGTCTTCATCAACGACTGTGTCAGGGAGCTAGACTGTGAAGTCACCTTGTTCGCCGATGACATCAAATTATGGAAATTTGTCCAAAGTACGGCAGACGAAAACCATCTACAAGCCAACTTGAACAGATTGGAGGACTGGTCAAAGCTTTGGCTTATGCCTTTCAATGTTAGTAAATGTAACTTTCTTCAAATCGGCAGTTTTAGAGCATCCTGCACGAAAGTCTATTCTTTAAACGGTACTCCGTTGCAACAAGTTGAGAGTCAGAAGGACTTGGGTGTGTGGATAACTTCTTCACTCAAGCCAACGCTGAACTGTACGAAGGCGGCGAAGTCGGCCAGATCTATGTTACAACTGATTAGACGAGCCTTTATGGGGTTTGAAAAAGACAGCTTTTCCAAAATCTTTGGAAGCTTCATTCGGCCGCACCTGGAGTTCGCTATACAGGCATGGAGACCTTGGACTGTCAAAGACTGTACTGTCTTAGAGAAGGTCCAGAGGCGAGCGACAAAGATGGTCAAAGGTCTAGGAACATTGCCCTATGAAAGCAGACTGTCAATCCTCGACCTATTTCCCCTTACCTACAGACAACTCCGGGGGGACCTCATATTAACGTTCCGTATTATGAATAAGCTGCATTGTTGTTTCGTTCCTGATGATTTCTTTGCCCAGGCTAACACGCCAACTTTGCGCGGGCATTCCCTTAAACTACGCCCGGGCAAAGCAAGGATCGACGGAAGAAAATTTTTCTTTACCAACAGAATAGTTTCAGCGTGGAACGCTCTTCCAGAAGAGGTTGTCCTCTCCACTAGTGTCCATGCATTTAAGAGAAGACTGGACATGTATCAAGTGCAAACGCAACGAAGGTGAAAACTCCTCCATCAGATTCCAATGAATCACTTACAAATGAATCACATTGTTTATCACATCCACTGCATCAAATTATACTACTCGCGATTTGCGAGTAGTCATATATTTTTCTGTATTTTTCTGTTATATTTTTGTGAAGACTGTCTTCCCGGAACATGTAACTGTCGTAAAGTTTAGATTTTTCTTTGTATCAACTTATTTCACATCATCCTGTTACCAACAGGGAGTTCAAAGGCATTCGCCTATCTTTCCCTCAATAAACTGATACTGATACTGATAATTTCGTCGATAATATGGAAACTGGCGTTTAATGTGTGATTCGAAAATATATTGCGAATTGGCTCTAATTCCTTCACTAGATAATGCGCTAGTCTATGAAAGGGTGAGTTAAACATAGAAAGAATGGGTCATAAAGGAATACCCTTGATATGGGTTTTTTGGTAATCCATAGAGTCGTGGAATATGGGAACATCTGAATTTTAGCGATAAAGCAGTTTTGGTATCAATCAGATTACTATCCAACAGAAGTTTGAGAGTCTTCCACGCTGAATCCTCTAGTAGAGGGAGTGGCTTGTAGAGCTCATTACCCATAGGGAGGGTGGCAATTAGGATGAAACGTTATCATTAGTCACGGGCTGAGTACGTGGAGTTAAAAATACTGTCAGTTGCACGCAGAGGTAGGGTGATGTGGGATCGCCACTTGGCGTCGCTGTCGGCCAGGGAAATGGTAGTGGTTCTATTAGCGTCTGCTGACAACACAAAAATGATTTGGCTAACCTTATAGTCACTGCCCTGGTAGAGAAGAAGGAGACATTTCGATCACTTAAATCCTAGTTTTAGTCATCTGAGCTTATGAACTCTTACTGGATTCCATCATCAGAGACAACAGAGTCAACGAACAAGAAAATCAGCAAGAGTTAGAGGGGGCAAGGGCCAATTAAACATCAATGATGTCAGTCCGGAGACGCCTGCGCAAAGCCATGTATGCCGGCGCCAGATCTATAAAACAATTGACTGAGTTCTAATCTAAGGCCCAGGCTTTAATCAATGCTCGGCCTATCTTGCTGCCAGTGTGGGAGATTATCCTTGCAGCGGCGAATTTAAACGCATGACCCGCCTTATAGTTGTGAACAGCCACTTGTGATAAAGCGTCACCCAATCCTACAGCCAGCTTATATTCGTGTATGCGCAAACCAAGTATGCATCCAGTCTGTACTGGGCAATTTTGAGGACAGTGTAGGCATGGCATAACGATCCACTACGCCCGACTGCTCACTGGGATTTAGTCAGTTCCTGATTCTCATGACCCAGTTGCGCATGATAGCCTTGAAATGGTGTGTCTCTAGTACTGAAAAAATTTATCTTACACAGGTTATATATCACAGACGCCTCTTAAAATAGGGCTAACTCATGCTTACGAACTGAGAGTAAAGGGGGGCAGTAAATTTAAACGGACGGAGGATTCGGATCCATCAGCGCAGCAGGTCCTTTATCTGTAACTTGAGTTTGTACGCTCTTTATATCTGCCTCTTTGTGGACTCAAAGACTACTACGTACATTAATAAAAGTATTCATGCTACTATTACCACTATAACTGCGATTGTTACTACTATTTCTACTACCGCAACAACTACTACCACAATTAAAACTATTAGTACTACTGGTGCTGCTGCTACTACTCATACTACCACAAAGACTGCTACTACTACTACTAATATTACTAATACCACAACTTCTGCTACTAACACAACAACTACTGCTTCTTCAACCATAAATTTCGATGAAGTCCATAATTTGCTCAGAAGCAGGCAGATACAAGATTTTCTAACACAACAACAATACTTACCACTGTATGTGTTGTATGATCATCGATTGCGATGAGGTCCACAATGTGCTCAAGAGCAGAGACGTTAATATGTGCTAAGTGCGAGATTATGCTAAAATAGACGTACAAGTGTATACCTCATTCTAGCCTTCCAACGCTTGAATCGTTGACCACTACTACAGCTAATACTACTACTACTACATCCACAAATACTTCTAATATTATCACTTACTACGAATACTACTATTACTACCTCAACAACAAATACTGATATCAACATTACCAAAACAACCACTAGTACGATGGCCACTACCAATACTTACTAGGAGGTTTGGCATATTTGCTTAATTTGAACTTTCCCAATTGCGAAAAAGCTCGCGGCGTTTGGCTGGATTTGAACCCGCGTACCAGAGAAGGCCTAAGGTCGATATTACCCACCCAACTTTACCACCCATATGGAATCCACCAATACGGAACAGCAAGCTGATTGCCCAATCAGGGTTTCCTAAGCAATCATTTTGATTCCACCAAAATAAATACTAGACTGACTTAATTATTAGGCGGTTTTGGCAGATTTGCTTAATTTGAGTTAACCCAATTGTGAAAAGACTCGAGGCGTTTGGTTGGATTTGAACCCACATATCAGAGAAGGCCTGTAACGGAAGCCAATGCTCTAACCGCTAAGCAACAAATGCCCTACCTCGCGCCATGAGCTGGGCTGGTAATATCGACCCAAGTGGAATTAAATTCATGGCATGCGGCGGGGCATTTGTAGCTTAGCGTTTAGAGCGTTGGCTTCCGGTAAAGGCCTTCTCTGATACGCGGGTTCCAATCCAGCCGAACGCCTCGAGTTTTTTTCATAATTGGGTCCAATAAAACTATGTGTACTAATAATGCTACTCGTACTTATAACACAATAAAAAACTATTACTGCTGTTTATTCTAATATAAATAAAGCTAATACCATTATGACTACTTATTTGAATTGTATTACTATTACTATTACTTCTACAAATCGTTTCCTTGAACTTTTTCCCTCCATTTCCACTCCTTTTACCCCCATGTTTTCTTGTGTGTGTCAGCACACTTTAATTTGTCAGTGCTATTTTTGAACACGGAAGCCTGGGTCCAAACGAAGCCACCTGGTATTTCGTTTCAAAATGAAAGCGTTGCTCCGCAGTGGGTGCCAATTTCTGTTCCAGCTACGCACACATGAAGACACACCTGAGCACACTCGGGACTCTATGTAAGAGTCATATGACCTACACCACACACACACGCAGGCATGCACGTGTAGTGTCTGCACCCACGCGCTAGACATAACGGCGGGTGACGCATCCCAGACTCACGTAAGTCGGGACTCAAGTAGTGCAATACTCCTGTCACCCTATTCGAAGCCAGTTGCAAGGTCAGCGCGCGACCAATGATGGCTGCTGCGCGAATGATGATGTGTATGAGCACAGCACTGTCACCGCCAGAAAAACCGTCGACACCAGTAAATAAGGTAGAAGCACCATTATACAGAAGAGCGAGACACGATGCCGTACCGCAGGGCACAGGTGAAGACCACAGACATGTCCGAGTCCATGCAACAGTACGCGGTGGAGAGCGCCGCAGAGGCTATGCACGGTCGCACGGATAACCAGAAGATTGCAGCTTACATCCGTCAGTGCATGCAGGAACGCTATCCGGGCAATTGGCAGTGCATAGTGGGCAGCAATTTCGGCAGGTATGTCGGGAACTCACTCCCTCTTCCTTATATACATATATTTGCATATATTTAAAGTTCTTAGCATTTTTTGACAGTAAATTCTCGATCTACCCCTGGCCAGACTATTTTTGTCTTTCGGTTGCAAGTAGCAATTGTGTCACGCATCCTACGCGTCCAATTCTGCCTTAGGAAGGGAAGAAACAGCAAAAACCGTGAGTGACTTGTTCGAGCAGCATGAACTCTAAATGTGGGGTATCATTGGCTAGATGCCCATGGCTTATAAGTTAAAAATGTTCATTACAGCCTCTTCGTCTTGGACGACAATCTTCCTTCGTCTTTATAGTTAAGCATGTTCTAATTAGACGCTGTACAATGCTCCTACTCTCCACCACATTCCACTAACTGTTTGGACGGAATATGAAGAGTACAGCGAAACTGCATCCATCTCAGGTTCTGCCTGAAAGATGAGAAAAAGGTTCATATCCTGTCCATTGTCCGGCCAAAAGTAGCAGCTGTTTCTGATTATCTACTCGCATAGATGACATAATATAGTACGGATTGGAATTTCTGCAACATGCTGACATTTGCGAACGATTGACATACACTCGCGAATCGACATTGAGTAAGGCTGTAATACTGATTATCGTGTAGTCTATTCTGAAGTCAGTTAATTCACAATAGGATGCTGAAAAAGGTATGTACTGCAAAAAGTGGCTACTTAAGTAGTTTGCATTTCCATAATTGATTTGACTGCCTTTATAAATTTAAGCATATTTTGTGGAAAACATGCACAAAAAATATTCCTTGTAGTCGTTTATTGGGAACTTATGCCTTCTTCAAATTTCATACTAAAAGGAAGAGTACCTTTCGATTTTAAAAGAATAATTGTGAAACCTACTGACGGCTGCACTTGAATTCAAGGTGTAAATACCGCGCGCTGTGCACATCCTGTTTTAAGAAAAGTACGTTTTCTCCTACGGTTTGCAGAAGAAGTCACATATGTCTCATAAAATATTGTAACAGATGTGGAACAGGCTGTATGCATTAAAGGTAGCTTTAGAAAATTGAAGGATACAATGTTCTATGAATGAAAACCACAAAATTGTTAAAAAGTACCTACTTAGAAAATTTTTGAAATTTGTTTGTATACAGGCTGTGCCCGATCTCATGCAAGTTTGAGCAACAGTGCGCCGTAGATTAGGAACAAATAGTTTAAGTGGAACTTCAGCTTTTTAATTTCTCCTGAAATTATTTTTTAGCACGGTATAGGTCAGTATATTAAAGAGTTGTAGAGTTGAAGTCCTTGTGTCAGTCTATGCCGATTTCAGAAGGAAAGTAAAAAACTGAAATTATAAAACCGTTGTATCAACTAGTAAAGCTTAGGGTCCAAGTGGAGATGCGGAACCCTCATGACTTAATCAATAAGCGGCAGAATAGCGACGAAACATCTGTGTGGCCTTTTTATTCAGTACCTGTGTCGCCAGTATTGTAGATGACAGCCTTGAGTGGAATTTTCATCCAACAGAATTTCATCGTCTGAACGAACGTACTTACAAAATCTTGATCAATATAACATTAGTAATTCATTGGTTTGCATTTTCTCCATAGATTTTTCAGCAACGGTAGCTTATGTAGGACCATTCATGAATCCCTATTCCCTACATGTTTTCCTACGAAAAAAGGTGGTCATAGGTTTTTATGAGTGGGGAATTAGGACATGTAGTGGAATGTACTTTAATAAATTCTAAATGCATTTGTATTTTACTGTATTTAGAAGTGTTGTTGATTTATATCTGTAGATTCTCCTAATCTGTATTGACGTTTAAGTGATAGCGGAAAAACCCGATCATCAAACTGCAGATTTCTTGAATTTCCCAAAAAATTAAATGATAGTTTGAAGGTTGTCTATATCAACATACATGAAGCCCAACTTACCATTCTGCAGTTAGATAAGTATAGTCCGCAGCGCAAAGCAACGTGCACACTTTAAATTTACATGCAGAACAACTTCTTAAAATGTCCTTCTCTGCCTGTCCTATTTCCTCAGCCCCAAAACTCTATTACCATCGTTTTTGCAGGAGAAATGCTGGGATTAGGGGTATGTGAGTGGGCCTACATAAGCTAAACTTTTGCCGATTTTTCATATTCATATGCAAATATGTATTAAAAAGAAAACAGTAAAATGACATTCTTTTATGAACAAAGATGCTAGAAGGTGAAATTTTCTTCGAAAATGCTACTCAGTGGAAGAATATTGTAGAATTGAAAGGTCCCCAGTTGAGAGATTTTTAAAGACTGTACAAATTCTGTTCAAGTCACATCGTTTTTTAATATGCTTTATGAGGTAAAAGGTATAGTTCGCACCTACTGCCCAACTGTATAGGACTATATTATATCTTCAAAATGGGATAAAATGATGTGAAATCTTCCCCCAGCTAAATGGCAACCCAGATTCATACATTTTCGGGAATTTAAAAGTATTTGTTAAGTCTCTGCATATCATTTCTTCGAGTAAGAATGTGATTTCTCAATCAACTGATTTCAAAAATTATACCTTTTCTTAGGTTTTCTACAAAATATATTGGGCTAGTTTTATCACCTTGAAAACCTATAGAAAAAGAATTCAACCTACAAAGGTACCTATTTTATATCGAATGAGGAGTTTTAAAGCCGTTATGTCTGAAACACGTTATAAGTATGCTCTAAGACGACAAATATTGCAATTTAAATTAAGTGACCAATTTTAATCCTAAATTGCTTTACAGATTTTGGTTAAGGCTGCAGAAAATTGGCCACCGACTTCATGCAAAATGTTATTCTCTCTGCAATTATAACTAGACAGAGTTCAGCTTAGCATTTTTTGCCTGCTTGTGAACTTTGTCCCGCCTGGGAGATGCGTTTGCTGGGCGAAGCTAATATATTAATGTGCACCCGGTCTGCTTTGAGCAACTAGCCCACATACAGAACATAACAGTTGTCGAGGCGTTAATAAATCTCCGTTTGATGGAGTGCTTATGACTCATCTGCTAATGCCAATCTGTGCGAGTTATCGGCGCGGTACGAAAGCGCAAGCTTCGGTTCCAAGTCCTTGCTAGTTCGCAGGGTTTTGATCGGCTCAATAAAGCGAGGCTTAGCCCTGTAAACCTATCCGCATTTCATGTCGTCCTTTTTTCTGCTATTGGCCGACTTCGATCTGGGGCTTGGTTGCCTGCCCGTGACCTTCGTAACCAGTCGGATATGTATGCGCCCATTGCGATTTAAGTATCAGTCTGGTTTTGGGCTAAGTGGGTGGAAAATATGTGGAAAAAAGCCATATTAATACAGTTGAGCATCTAAAAGTAGACGAAAAAACAGGAAAACTTTTTTCAATAACGTAAGGTTTAGTAGCAAAAGAGCACGATAAATAAATGAAAAAATACAACCTGTGAGAAACAAAAACTGCACAGCTTGCGGAAAGGCGCAAAGAACTAGAAAAGAATCAATAAGACTAAATAATAAAGCAAATCTTAACTTGAAAAGTCAATTTGTCAGGCAAAGCATGCATTTTGGCAACTCTTCTTCAGGGCCCTAACGTTGCAAACGGTGAAATTTTGAAAGTGTACAAAAATCAGTAATTTCTTTGTTGTGCGTTAGTTGGCCATTGCGGACTTTTTCAATCTGCGCAAATGGTCGGCATGTTGGTTGGGCGACCGCCATTCTTGGCTGTAGGTGATATGAAATCGTCTTGTAGCGTTGGTGTCGGCCACGGGAGGGACAGGGCTGAAACTACACTTATATAAAATGAACCGAAGCAAACACATTAAAAAAGCAAAAACTAAACTAAGCTAACTTAACTACCATGGTGTGAACTAAACTAAGCTCAATAGATAAAACTAGAAGTAACCGTAAGCAGCCAATGATATCTGTGTAGAAAGTGCAACGCGGATGGACTGTGCCGTAACTTTGTGGTAAGAAAAAATGCTTATTACTGCAAAGCAAGCAGTCTGCTATGTGAAGTATGCGTAGGGAGACTGTTGCCCTGGTTTGAATAAATATCCGATGTGTAGTCACAAAAAATGACCGCTGGCGAGGCAAAGATGAAGTCCGTTTCGATTACATATTTGTACCCCATCTACAGTATGCCTTTTTTGAGCAGTCGCGCTGAGATCATACCCATATCTATGCATGATGACTGTTTACAGAAGGAAGGTAAAAGTCCGATACAGTATAATTTTAGTAAACCCACATCTCCTTTTTCAATTCATCGTTGCTTTTGAATTTTTATTTAAAGTACCCATTTTTTATTTGATTATGATCATTAGAATTTCCGGCAACAGCAGCTTATGCAGTCCCCTTCCAATATTACTATTTTCAGCATGATTTTCTATGAGAAAAAGTGGTTATGGGGTTTAATGGGTGGGGAATTAAGATACGCACTGGAATAAACTTTAATAACTGCTATATGCATTTTTTATTTGATTGTATTTAGAAGTATTGTTGATTTATATCTGTAGATTTTCCTACTATGTATTATTGTTTAACGAAATACGGAAAACCCAATTATCAAATGGCAGGTTTCTTGACATTCCCGAAAAATAGAAATGGTGGTTAGGAGGTCATCTAGTTTAATTTACCTGAGGTCTAACTTACCATTCAGGAGTTAGATTAGAATAGACCTTGGCACAAAGCCCCACGCATAACTTCAATTTAAATGCGGAGCAATTTACTCCCAGCAGCAGCGGGAAACGACTTCGACTACCTTTTTTTCAATTAACAATTTGAAAAATCTCCTTATCTATCTTTCCGATTTCCCCACATCCCAAAACTCTATAGCCAAAGTAGCATCAACGTGGTAATAGGGAGATATGAGGGGGACTAAATAAGCTACCTTTGCCGCATTTCTCAGTAGACTTGTAGGCGTTGGTCGGAATGCTGAGCTTAAAAATATTAAGATGTTTACCATAATTTTCTAAAAAAACGAATTCTATAAATTATATTCATAATTCCTTTGTCCATTTGAGCATATAGTTGGCCCTATATCCTGAAATATGCGCTTACTTTGAACAAATTGCTTGAGTTGGGTTCTAATATGGGTTCTCATGCAGTCTAATCGTGAGAGATTTCTCTCACGAGGTTTTAATATCTGTGATCCCCAAGAACGTAGTATGCTTTTTTCCATTAATTTTTTGCGTTCGTAAGATTAAAATATACATAATAGAAAAAGGGCACAAAAGTATACCAAATTTTAAGGTAGAAAATTACGCTTTTCTAATATTTTACTTGAGTGGAAAGTATCCGTCAACTTTAAATGCTTTTTAACCAATAAGAATTTTAAGGCCGCAAAATACTTATTTTTAATAGTTTGTAGCCTATAAATTATAAGTTTTGTCGATAATATATAGAAAACGCTCTATATCTATCGAAAAATGTTGTGAAAACTATATTACCTCATCCGTATAGCGCGGCAAAATGTGTGCTTTTCCTCAGAATGTATGGAATTCTGGAACATGCAAAAGTTTGCGAAGTATCTATAATCAATCGCAAACCAACATTACGCATGTGCGAAAACCTATAAATAATAATAAAAAATATAAGGAAAATTTGCTGTTTAATTAAAATATAAGAAGTCCAAATTACTTGTGAAGAAAGATTATTTGTTTAATAATCCTCAAGTTCCGTAAACTTAAAAAGTTCTATAACTTAGAAAAATACGTTTAAATCGTTCCTGAAGTTTAACGAACTACCGCACCCCTTTTGTTAATATCCAACCAAAAGCTTGCTTGATCAAAATATTTTAAACCTACTTTTTATCTAGTTAGAATCTCTCACAGATGGACCTCTAAGTGCCGATAAATCTTCCAGCGTTTTAAGCGTCTTTAAGCTTTCGTTCCTAAATCCAGATTCCGTTTGGCGTTCGTATCAGTTTCTTTCAAATAAGATATCGATTTAATGGATTGACGTAAGAAATGAGTTTTTGCATATAAGTTTCTATGTAAATTTTCATGTGGGTCATATTTAGAAATTTCTCGAATCAAAAAATTGTCAAGCAAAACGAACGTTCGCAACAGAAGTGTCACAATTTTACTTCTAAGATTAATAAAAAAACTTTCATAAGAAGTAACCTTTTCAAAAAGCACTTTAACCAGATATTGAGCTGACGAAATGTTATGCTTATTACCCTTTTAAAAGCTAATGTCAAAAGGAAGAGGGAGATTTTTGAGAAGCCTTTTTAATATTGCTGAAAATAAATAATTCAATTTGACTGAACATGATGGAACTTACTTTTCTCCTTTTATTTCATCATTTTCCACCATAGTGGATTGCTGCAAATCTCTTTTATAAGCTAGTGAATGAAAAACAAGTTGCTATATATTTGACATGATTTTTTTCCTAATCATCATTTTTGTCCCTTTTATTACTGAATCACGCATAAGCGAAATGATAGTGTACAAACAAAAGTGAATAATACATGATTCAGATGCAATAAGATTTGATTTTACCTAAACATTCGTGATAATATATTACCAGCTTTGGTTATGTCCTTCTAAGACTTGATTTATAGCTACCGTTTAAGTCTGTGGGACTTTAGGATTATTAAGTGAATTTTATTTTTATTAAGAAACAATTAATATCTTAGGAGATAAACTGGCGAATGTACGTTTGTTTAAACAGCCTGCAGTGTATTACTTTACTCTTCTACCAGTCTTCCCTAACGTTGATCATATTTTTGAGTCCGAGACCCCCTCTCACCTCCCCTGACGTCCAAACTATTTTTTGCCTACCTACCTGCATAGTTTATTTAATTAACTACTATATACGAGAATTTATCGAAAAAAAACATATATTTGCCAATGTATCTTCTCAAATATTAATTGTTTGTTAACAAAAATGTAATTTTCTCAGTAATCCTTGTGTTTCAAAGATTTTTACAATAGCTATGCATGAGTTCAATAAAATTTAACTTTATCATTAGATGAATGGATAGCCATACAACTTTCTTTGTATCAAAGTTACCTTTCCTTAGTAAAAATATCTTAAACATATTTTCGTTATTTAACTACAGTTAATTTTAGATCGGCCTCTCACTTCTGGCAAATAATTGACGATTTTCTGTGCTTTTAGGTTTTATTGCATTAACATAGATTTTGCTTGATTGTCATACCAAAACACTCAAAATAAACTGCCCTTTCAAAGCGTTTACCGAAAAAATGAATTTTTGGATATGATCCTATAAGACGAGGGCGATGAAGGCCATATTCAGAAATTCCTCGAAATAACCTTATAAGTTGTCCAGCAAAAAGAACGATTGCAACAGAATTCAGAAATTGTTACTCCTAAGATTAATAAAAGAACTTACTCTAAGAGATTACCTCTTTAAAAGAAATTTTAATCAGATATCTAGCTGACGAGTAACTGCGCATATTATCTTTTTTCAAAGTAGTATCAACGTGGTAATGGGGAACCTTGATATTTTTTTTAATTTGCCTGAAAGTAGATGATACAATTGTGGCTGAAAATGAAATAATTTATTTTTAAAGTTGATATTGGTCTATGATTACCATAGTCGATGACTTTAAGGCTCTGTTCTTAGCTTGCAAATGTAAAAACGAGTGGCCATATATATACTTAGATGCCAGAAAAATTGTTTATTTTCTATCAGTCTGGTTTTTAAAAACACTCATCAGCGAAAGTTATTTTGTCAAAAAGTATGTTGATAAATGATTTAAGTTCAATAAGATTTGCTTCTTGCCTCATCTTCACGATAATATATATGTTACATTTTGTTTATGGGCCCAAATAGTTGATTTAGTGAGAAAAAGGGTGGTCTAAAGGTTGCTAATGCATTTTGTGGCTAAAACTTCACACCTGGGTAAGCAAATAATATTAGAAACTGAAATCGTTCTTTTTTTAAAAATAATTGTGAGTCCTTAAAGTTGGCTTCGTCTGCACTTTATCCACTTCAGAATAAAATATCAGCTTGTGAAAGGGATATGTTTTTAATTTGTCTTACCTCTTTGGGGTTCTCTCATAGTAAGGCACATGTAAATCAAAGTTTTTCTTCTGCCACACGTTATACCCTAGGAAATGTCTATTTCCGATTTCGCTAGCATGATACCTATTACCCTCCATAAAATAAAACTGAAAAGTTTTTTCCTTACCGAAGGGCTTTTTCGGGATTAAATCCGCCCATTAAATTGGCATCATGTGACCAAATGAAGACTCAACTACCAAGTCCAATTTCAATCACGACTTTGTCATTGCCGTACTGTACAATCTGCGTGGAGCACATGTTTGGTATGTCATGGGAACCCAGCAGGTAAACGGGTCTCGTGCTAGGTGCGCTTGATGACCACGGGAGCAGATCAGGCTGCGACAGGCATTATTCGGGCTGCGCTTCAGTAACACAAGGCCAAGCATGGTAGTGGCAGGTGTAGGCGCAGGCACACGTCTCGCCAGCCGCCTGCGCTCTCTCCCGCCCCCCAGGCTTTATGACCTAGTCTTGACATTTGGCCCCGAGCTGGTTAGATAAGAGAGTATGATAGACGCAATGCAAGTCTACGATGACTTACTTGTATCATCCTCCGCCGTGGAGCACGGAATGGACCTCATCGGAAGCGACGGTTGAACTGTCGTGTGAGAAGAAGAAGACTCGATCGCTGGGACAATACCTTTATTTGCCTGACGTTTCGGCATCCGTCGCGGATTCATCATCAGACACATGAGTAGGAAACAGTAGCAGAAACGGATAATGCATGCACAGCAGTTTGCAGTATTTATAGAATACAATCATTACCGCAAACATACACCGACAATTAACGTAAATTGCCTTCTTCCACGTGGATAGTTTGTTGGACGACACGCAGGCTCTAACCTGGTGAACTTTCATCACGGGCGGTGGGCTCGGGCGTTATGATTGCTTGCCCCATCCATATTCAGTGCTAGGACTTAATTTGACCAAAGCAAGTCGTCTTTTAGGGAATGGGCAGGCCACCGCCTCATCTTATGCCAACACCGGAAAGCCAGACGGCTGAGCAATCATCACTTCCGAGCCCACCGCCCGTGATAAAAGTTCAACAGGTCAGAGCCCGCGTGCCGTCCAACAAACTATCCACGTGCAAGCAAGCAATTTACGTTAATTGTCACTGTTTGCGGTAATGATTGTATCCTATAAATACTGCAAACTGCTGTGCATGCATTAACCGTTTCTACTTCTGTTTCCTACTCATGTGTCTCATGATGAATCCGCGACGGATATCGAAACGTCAGGCAAATAAAGGTTTTGTTCCAGCGATTGAGTCTTATTCTTCTCAATTTCTTTCTGGGACATGCATGTTCTCTTCTATTGAGAACTGTCGTGCGTTTGTGTCTGCACTAGTTTGAGGACAAGTAGACTACAAGGACTTGGATGACGTTGCGTTTACCAGTGAATAACACAGCACCATTCATCAATTCAGGCTTCTGTCGAAGCCACAGGTAGCCTGATCTATTAAATTAGCCTGTCAATTTTAATTAAGCGAGAAAGTGCAAAGGCACCTGATGTCACACGCCTAGGGCAACAACTCACAGCTTCTTTACGATTCACTCGCACAAAAAGGACGCGCAATACGTTTGGTGTGGGCTTAACATCAGGTTGCGATCAATAACTTCTCTAAGCAACGTAATCACTGATGATGGGAGTAGCTGTCTCCACATTGTATGCGAGAATACGAGAAAAAGCGGTTGATCTCGTTGATGAACTTTCACCGATCGCTAATGGAACTCACTTGTGCCGCTCCGTCTTGAATCTAATTTCTCCGGCCCTAACAGCAGCCGCACAGTGACTATTTGTCTAAGGGAGAGTTCCGTTTGCGGTCGGTGAACGTTTATCAGCGAGTATCAATTTTCTCCGATCCAAATCGCTCGGACAACGAGCTCGTAGTTCAATACTTAGACCATTAGCCTCTGACCGAAAAGGTCGCGAGTTTGAGCCTCGGGTGACGCATCACTTGGGGCTGGTAAAATGACTGGCAGACGACTGCGAATTCCAGTCTCCCTTGTCTATGCCAGCAATATTAGATAGGCGTAGTTTGTTGGAGCTGATAAAAAGTGAATGGTTTTACCATGCCGCCGGTTTTAAAGTGACATGGGATAGGAGTCTTAAGGCCTGGAGCTGAATATTCTTTCTCGAAAAACTTGCCTTGTTACAAAAGCCCCCAATTGTCCTATGCTGACACTACTCTCTCATAACGAAACGTCCGCCGTGACCATTATTCGAAACCACAAGACATAACAAAACAAAGTATTCGAAGAGCAATTGGCGAGCATACGCATACTTTCAATAAATTCTCATCAAGCCATTGCATTTATTGGCCAACGGCCACCTAGCTACTGGCATTTTTCCGAGCCTCTGCTCTCTCTTTCTCCCCCCTCTCTTGCTTAATAAGCGCCTAGAAAGGAGTGACAAGTTTACTGTCTGTGGGAAATGTAACCAGTCCTTACCACCAGTTGCCATATATGTCTGTCAGTAGAAACGGCCTTTTATCATTGACCACAGTTGATCGGATTTCATTCACTGTATGAGAGATTATGGATACAAAAGAAGATGAAGGCCCGCCACTCGCCAAAACTCTGATTTTATTCGTCTGAGCTTTCGAACTCTTACTGAAGCCCATCGTCAGAGATAAAAGCGGCAACTGAGAACAGTTATAGGAAGCGGGGGCTAATCAAAGACCACCAAGTAGCCCAAGCCGACCATGCGCAGGCGAGTCATGAAAATCAAGGACCGATTTAAGTCTAGCGAGCAGTCGGATTTAGCACATTGCGTGCCGTGCCTAAACTGTCATCGAAAGTACACAGGACGGCCTCGACACACACTTGATTCACGCATACACGAACGTAAGCTGGCTTTTAGATGGGGTGACACATCATTACAAGTGGCTGCCTACACCTACGAAAAGGGTCACGAGTTTAACTTCGCCGTTGCGAGAATAATCTCTCACGCCAGCAGCAAGACAGGTCAATGATTTATAGAAGTCTGGGCCTCAGATACGAAAACCGTCAATCGATCTGGCGTTGGCATAGAGAGGCCTGTGCAGTCGCCTCTCGACTGACGCCACTGGTAGTTGATTGATCCCTGCCCCCTAAAACTGTGGCTTGTTTTTCACTGCCACTGTTTTCTAAAAACTCACAGACGAATTAAAGCATAATTCCAGCGACTGACCTGCATTCTTCCTCAACATATTTTTCTTCTTAACCTAGAATGTTTTCTTATTTACCTGGAATGTGAACATTGATGATGTTCAAACAGATGTTTATGGTGAACAAGTGAAAAGAAGCAGAGCCTCAGCTATGCTGGGCCGATGGTTGCCCGCACGCAGGAATATGTATGCAGAGAATTAGAGTATTCCAACACAGTTTATTCTTACTTTTGTAGGTTTTTGGAAATACAGTTCTGCTAGTCCTGCAAGAAACTTTCCTAAATTTTTAAATTTTCAATTATTTCTCTCGTACCAGCGGGAACGCATTTACGAAAACAGCAGCATTAGGCATACTAAGAACTTAAAAGAACTAGAAGAAGTACTAAGTGTTTGTCAAGAAAAATAAAATTTTCTCGATAATTCCCAGCTTGTGGAGAGGTCAAAAATAGCTATAAATTAGATCAATAAATTTAAATAGTTTGTTTAGTATAAAACTTAAAAAAACTTCGTTCTTTATACAAAAAGAACTTGCCTTTAGCCAAAATATTTTGTATATGTGGTAATGATTGGATACGTAGTTATTGAATACTTTGGAATAAATTCTCTCTTCATTTCGTTAGTTTTCGGTGTATTCATTGACAAGTTTACTAATTGTCCGTCTGTTTGACGTTTACATCAAACTCTTTAAAATAAGATATAACTAGACAGCATTTACCGAAAAAACCAGCTTTTGGATATTATTTCCTATGCAGATGGCCATGTTGGTCAAATGTGGAAATGCTTCAAAACAGCAAACCACGTTTCGAGCACACAGCATGTCTGCTAGATACCATGGATATTGCTACTCCTAAGGTTGATAAAAAAGTTTCCATAATATTTCGCTGACGAACTTCTGCGTATATTAACGTTTTTTAAGGTTTTCTCACAGGGAAATTGGAGACTTTTGACAATTTCTCTAATACATCTGAATAAGAACAAATAAACTTGACTAGAGATGAAAGAACATACAGTTATCAATAATAATGAGCAACATTAGTCATATTAAGTACTTAAAATAATTATACGAAGTACAAAGTGTTTGTCAAGGAAAATAATATTTTTCGATAATTCCAAGCTTGTGGAGACGTGAAAAATGGCTAAAAATTAGAACAGTAAATTTAAATAGTTTGTTACGTATAATACTTAAAGCAACCACTTTTTTTATACAAAAAGAACTTGTCTTTAGTCAAAATATTTTGTACACATGGTAATTATTGCTTACATATATATTTAATATGAATAAATAAATTGTTTCTTCATTTTGCTCGTTTTTAGTGGCTGCACTGATAAGATGTAATTTTGCCCTTCTGTTCGTGGTTTACTTCAAAACCTTTACAGTAAGATGTAACTAAACAGCATTTAACGAAAAAGCGAGCTTTTGGATATTATTTGTTATTCAGATGTCGATGTTGGTTAAATGTAGAAATTCTTCAAAACAGCAAAGCACATTTTTGAGCATACAACGTGTCTGCTAGATACCACGCATATTGTGTTTCCTAAGATTCAAAAAAAAGTTTTCATAATAGGTTATCTCTTTAAAAAGTACTTTTATTAGATATTTAGCTGACAAACTTTTGCGTTTATTAACTTTTTCCAAGGTAATCTCACAGGAAAATTGATGACTTTTGACAATTTCTTTACTTCATCTGAAGAAGAACGATAAAATTAAACTGGGGATGGAAGAGCATACCTTTCTCTTTATAACGAATTATTTTTCGCTTAAGGATATTTATAACAAGATCCGGAATAAACGTGTGAATCCAAACAAAACAGGCTACATATATGACTATTTTTTAAAAAACTTATTGTTCTTCTGTTTATTCCTTTCATAAATAAAGCTTAAGCGGAACCCATTGTATACAAAAAAGTATGTTTTACCTGACTTAAATATAAGAAGGCCTTACTTAACTATCTTTCACGTTACATCTATGGCAAGGTTTGGTTATGTGCAAGGTCAGAGGTGTGGTTTAAAACAAACGTGTCGAAACTTTTTATTCCTGCATGTTGTGCGAAAAAACTTCACAGAATAGCTGAATATAATTTTTAATCTGCTATCGGTGCTTGTTTCTGAAAATAAATGCGATTCCTCAAAGTTCACTTCAGTTCCATTTGATCGAATTCGCACAAAATTTTCCAGTACTGGAAGGGATTATTATTCAACATTTTTTAATAATTGTGGAATTCTCCCACAGCACAATGTATATAAAAAAAGTTTCATCCTGTCTTTCCTTATATCATACGGAATTCCTTTTATATGAAGATACTCATGATTTTGCAAATCTTAGAGCCTATTTCCCCTAATAACTTTAACCAACAAGACAGTTTTCCAACCCAAAGCCCTTCTTATTAATAAATCAACTCATTTGATCAAAACATCCTGTCCAGATATATGCTAAACTAAGAAGTTTAATTTCGCCCTGAATTTTGTCTGCAGGATTCGCAGAACTGTACCTTTCTCTTTATAACGGATTATTTTTCGCTTAAGGAGATTTATTCGAAGATCCGTAATAAACGTGCGAATCCAAGAAAAACAAGCCACGTATATGACTATTTCGGAAATACTTATTATTCGTCTATCTGTTCAATTTATAAATAACGCTTAAGCGGAACCTATTGTTTACAAATAATTATATTTCTACATGATTTACATTCAATAAGGCCTTCTGAAGGCTGTCTTTGCGGTAACATTTGGAGACTTTGTTTGCGCGCAAGGCAAGCTGTGCGGTAAAAGAAAATGTTCAACCAAGAACTTTTTGTTACTGCATTTTTTGCAAAAAGCTTCACAGAACAGCTAAATATAATAATTAAAACTTCAATCGCTGCTTCTTTCTGAAAATAAATGTGATTCCTTAAACTTGGATTAAGTTCCATTTAATCAATTCACACAAAATTTTACAGTTCTGGAAGGGATTATTTTTCCACTTATTTTTACTTATTATGGAATTCTTTCACAGCACAATGTAAATTGGAAGAAATTTTTGTCCTGTGTTTCCTCATAGCATAGGGAATTTCTTTGATATAAACAAACTCATGATTTAGCCAAAATGAGAGCCTACTTCCCCCAATAATTTTAAATAAGAGGGTATTTTTATAAAACAAAGTCCTGCTTAAATCCACTCAGTTGATCAAAATAACCTGTCAAGATATACGTTAAACTACCAAATTAAATATCTCCTGAAATTTGTTTGTAGGATTCGCAGAACTGTACGTTGGACTTAGGCAACCAGAGGTTCACTTGATTGAGCCGATTGTGATGTCACAGTATTAAGATATTTCCTAAGGTCACATGTGGATATGTCGGTAGGAAGGTGATAAATTAAAGTAAAATTTTCCTGTGCACAAATTTCTTTGTAATTATGTCTTGAATTTGATCACAATGAGGTTCAGATCGTTTTTAAAATGATAGTGAACACTTCGGGACTTTCAGGTTTTTCAGTCGTTAATGAAGATTCTACCCTACCCGTTTACCAAATGTCGTAAACATAAGGCAACTCTTAAAACATTTACCTAAATCGTAAACTTTAGCCCCCAGCTGCCGATTTGGGTCATGGTTTTAGATTCACCCCAACATGTCAACTCCTTGCCGATAAAAATAGCCCTCCACAATAAGACTAGGAAATTTATCATTCTAAGATTAATTAAACACATTTATTTAAGAAGATACGTTTTGAAGAGTCACTTTCATGAGATAATTTAACGTTGAATATCTGCGTAATCTTCTTTTTGAAGGTTATCTAGAACGTAATTTCTACCGTAAATGAAAGAATTTACTTTTATATGTACGCTTGAGTGGTTTTCGGTATATTTTTTGCTTTTAGGCCACGTTTTTGTAGTGAAAGCGCACAGCAGAGTGGCTGGATATATACCAAGATTTTGCGATAACCGATAATGAATCAACGAAACGACAGCATTCCAGGTCTTTGGTTAAATAAGGAAGAGGGATTTTTGAGCACCGGATCAATTTTTTTATTCATAGGTTATTCGGTGCTCAACAATCTTTCTTCCCTTTCATAACCGATAATAGTCTGCCCGTTCCGTTTAAAGTGTCGGATTCGTTGATACTCAACTGCATGTCATGGTCCTTGTTTTCGGTGTGTTAAAGCAACTTACCGTCCTATACTTTTATTATCTACTTTTATGGCAAAAAACCTTCCAGATTTGCAAAGCATATTTTCTTAAAATGAATTCGCCCTGCTTTTCCCAAAAGCGATGCGATTTCTCATACTTGCACTAACCTGATATTTATGGAAGCGACACGGGGGTTTGTATGCCCTGAAAAGATCAAGGTAACACTTCTACAGTGCAAGAGGCTTTTTTCAATCTACAGCGTTTACCAGCTTAGCAGATTTTTAAAGGCATCGGGAAACGTTGATTTTTGTCCTCTATCTCCTTCACTTCACTGGCCCGAATGGAGCTTTTGCCTACTAAACAGCATTTTGCGTCTCAAGGCAATTGCATAAAAAATATAAACAATTCAAAATTCGTGTTAAATTGACCTCTCAGATGTCAATTTTTAGATTTAATGTCTAAGGCAGTCTACTGTAGATCTAATTCTAGATCATGGCGCCTCTTTCCTGTTGTACGACATGACATCCTCGCAAAGCAACTGTCGTATTCAAATCCCTTTGTGGCCTAAACATTCCTGGTTCCTGCGCGCTTAATCATGTTAAAGTGAGCATAGACAAATAGTGTGCTAGATCAAACGCTTATTTTCTCTTTTCGGTGGTTTGAGCATTTGTTGATTTAGGCTTCCCGTCTCCGATCTTTGTCCCACGCCCACAATGTCGGATTGTGTCATAAAAGGACAAAATATCTGCATACCTAAATTCTAAAGAAATTTGACCTCCCTCTATCTTCCCTATTTAATTTACCAGCGATGAAATAACGGGAGTGGACTCGTTTCTACCTCGATAACAAAGGCCCCATCTATCTGCTACACACGAACGTAGCGTTATAATTTGCGGCTCCTAAGGATTCGATATGGCGTAGCCAACCCATTCTGTGAACCACCTTTAGTCCATTCCTCATTTTTTCCAAAAAATATGAAGTTTTGATTGGTTTATTAGCACACTACACAATCCTATGCTAATTCGTACCGCGAAATAGCTAAACTTATGTGCAAATAAAATTCTGACCTCATAAAGCGTTGAAATGCCATCTTGAGAGAAAATTTGGTAACCATAAAGCCCGTCTACCACCCTAGGTACCCTTAATCCTGTGGTGAGTTTTAGTTTTTTTTTAAATTTCACTTTGTTGTTAACGATAGAGTCCTTTGGAAAATGATATTATTTATTGTGTGAATTTTCGAGTCTTTTCCCCTAGCTCGTCGTCAGGCAAATGAGAATGTTGCAAAAGCAGTTTACTCAAAACGGTGGCAACCACAAATTTCTACGGTGGGTCAGTGTGTAGCAAGATAATCATCCCCGCATTTAATTATGCCATTAGTTGGGAAAATAGCTCTCGTCCGCATGTAATTATGCGCATGTCTCAGACCTGTTTACGATTACCTATGACTAAAGATTCCCGACGGAATTCGAAACGTCAGGAAAATAAAGTCCTTGTTCCAGTGATTGCATCTTCTTCTTCGGAACTGCCGCCTGGAACTCGTATATTCTCCTCTATTGGGGGGAGAATAGTTTTTGTTCGCATTTAATCGTGATGTTGGTGGTGGATGTTTTAGCTTCTATCTGATCTTGAGGGGTTTGTAGTTCGCATCCAAATCAATATGCTCGTTGCTGCATGCCTTATCTGAGTGCATTGTCTTCAGGAATCCAAGGCCATTCCTAGTTAGATAGGTGCTAAAGATTTGTGTTTTCTCCAATGCAACTTAAAGTCCAGCGCATGGCAACTGGCTATAGGTGGTCTCATCTTCTCACCGATAACTGGTGTTCATGTATGCAGGTGGATAGATTTCTTCCAGTTTGACCACAACAGACTGCAGTACAACTGGTAAACAGTATTGTACAGACGACTTCCTGAATAAATAAAAAAGGTTCACGTTCCAGGCATCTGCATGGATAAGGAAGAAGACGTGTCGAGCACCGAATCAATTGATTAATTGTCCTGAGCTTTCGGACTCTTGCAGGAGTCCATCTTCAGAGGTGAGAAGAAGCAACAAAACGAGGCTTATTATAGTAGCCATAGACCAATCAACTGTCCGAACTAATCAGGAACTCTTCCGAGCAAATCGATGCCTGAAGTCATTTATTAAACAGAGCATGCACCGAAGGAACAGACGACGGCCAGTGCAACAACAAACCGAAGTCTGGAGAGCCATTCCTTACATAAAAAGGTCTCCGAAGCAGTCCCATGACTGTTGCATCCTGCATCCTCCCATCGTACGACTTCACATCCACATCCTGGCCCCTGTGCACTTACCCAGGTTTGGGTGAACGCAGACAAATAGTGTTCTTGGTCTAACGTTTTTTTTCTCTTCGTTTGTCTGACCGTTTTTTGATTAATGCTTTCCTCCTACTATCGTTGTCCCAAGCCCACAATGTCGGGAGGTATCATAAAAAGACATAATATCTGCAAACCTAAATGCAAAAGAAATTCGACTTCCCCCTAGGTTGCCTGTATAACTTACCAGAAATGAAGTAACGAGATTGGACCAACAACTGTCTCGACGTGAAAGGCTCCATCTTTCCACACCACACGAAAGTAGGGTTACAATTAGGGGCTCCTGAGAACTCAATATGGCGTAGCCAACCCATTCTGTGAATCACCATCAGTCCATCCATCTTTTTTTTCAACAAAAGCTATGAAATTTATGATTGGTTTCTTAGTGCGCTACTCTGTCCTATGATACTTTGTACCGCGAAGTAGATAACTTCCATATAAACTGGAAATTTGAAGAAGATGTTATTTGGGATAAAATACTTTAAATGAGTGAATGTTTTAGTTTGGCGCTCCAACTTGTCTTCGGACTAATAATAAAAGTGCTATGAACAACTAAAATTTCAAAACTGCCGAAAAAATCAATACCTATACAAAGTGAGGCGTGATTAGTAATTTTGGTATCCGTCAGTCTCTATCCTGTGGCCTCTCACTTTTCCATCGTTCTTTGATGTGTTAATAAGTACCATTCAACTCGACACGCCGGTTTATGCATGCTTCGAAGAATTCTCAGCCATTTGTGGAGGGGCAAAATCCGACGATGTGTGTTTGATCCCATGCAATCCCATCTCTCATTAACGGAGTGCCTTCAATAGTCTGCTACATCGAGCAAAGACACACTGCTTTGAAGAACAAATCGACCGAATATAGCTCAATTACTTGTTTGATTTGTTTCTCCGAAATGTTTACGCCAAAACCTTTATACGCAACAAAAAGGAACCAGATAGTTCTACTCAAGCGCCCAAAACAAATACATGGCGAGTCTTCCCTTATATAAGGAATGCATCTGAACTCGTTGAAAGACACTTGCGGAAACACCAAATAAAAAAGGGGAAACCAATGGCTAATTTACGCTCCTAGCTAGTGCTCCCTAAGGATAAGGTCAGCTACCTCAATAAGAAAGAAGCCATCTATAAAATCCCATGTGGAGGTTGTGATACTGTATATTGTGGCCAAACAGGAAGATCCGTCTCCACGCGCATTCACGAGCAAAAATTGGCCGTGAATAGACGTGACCGTTTTTGTCCGAAGTGGCCATGCATTACCTCAGCACAGGACACACCTTTGCATGGGATAAAACATGCGTTGTCGGAATTTGCCTTTCCAAAAATGGCCGAGAATTCCTCGAAGGTATGCACTCCGATGATTCCTGCATTAACCGGCACGTCGAGTTGGATGGTATTTATAAACACATGGAGAAGACAGAGGCCACCGGATGGAGACTGACTGAAACCAAATCTACAAATCAGGTCTCACTTTGTATACCTATTGATTTTTTCGGCAGTTTTGAAATTTAAGTTGTTTATTGCACTTTTCTTGTTAGTCTGAAGGTGAGTTAGGGCGCCAAACTAGAAAATGCGCTTATTGAAGTTATTTTATGCCAAAGAAAATCTTCGTTAAATAGAGAACTGGATATGAAAATAAAATTCTGATCTCCCAGAGCGTTGAATTGCAGTTTTAAGTCAGTCGCACAAAGCTCCTAGTCCTCTGGTTACTTTTAATTTTATTCATTTTACATGTGTTTAATTTTACGTTAATTACTAAGTTTATTAGTTTAATTTTAGTTGAGTTTAGTTATCGTTTGGTAAGGTACCACTAAATTTAGAAACATTTACTAAATTAACTACCATCTTCTAAATGGAACTAAATAAACTAAGGTGAACTTTATGAAGCCAAAAACTAAACTGCACTTAACTTGAATAGTAAACTTAGTAATAAACTAAAAAATAAACAACACTTAGACCACCGACCCTGTAAGACAGCATTCCGGGGCAAGGGGTATCTAAGATGGTGATCAGCGTTATTGTTATGAAAAATTCAATATTTAAATAGGGCATATTTTGCCGTGTTTGCTTGGCTTTAAAAATCTTATTCAGGCCGCTTTGTGGACATATCGTCTAAATTTTCTCCGTTTTGCCCACTAAATCGCCTTCAAGTAGAAGAGAAGTATGGTAAATTTTACACTCATTTCTACTTTCTGTTGTTGAGCGTTGATCAGACCTTCCTCCTACCTACTACTGTCGAAGTGTGTTACTGAAAGACAAGATAGCTGCATTCCTAAACGCAAGAAACTGGGCCCTTTCTTTTATACTTTCGAACTTATTTTCCAAAAAGTCATCCGCTCACCGGGAATAAAATGTGGCACATGAACCACACATAACACAGGAAAATGGGCCTTATGGCTGAAGACTGCAGCTGTCTGACTTAAAAAGCTCGCCAGCTGAGACTTTATTTAAATCAGTGTCAATGTAGTGCGCTAATGCCCCTCTTTCCCCAAGTATTTGGGGGTCCAAATAAACGAAAAGAGGTAAAATCGGTATATGATGATTGAAATAAGCCACCCGATGTACAGTATGGCCACGAAATTGTGCAAATTTTATGACGAAATTTGACTTGCTGGTTCAGCGAATATTTGTTCAGGTTATTTTGATCCATTTAATCCTGGGAAATCCTTTTAGTTAGGCAAATCACCCTTTTGGTTTGGTTTATTGGGAAAATGGCCATTAATTCTGGCGAAATTGGGAGAAGTCTCATATGGAAGGAGTTAACTATGCCATTAAATATGGCAGCAGCAAACTTTTTTTATAAATATACATTGTTCTATGGAAAACTCCAAAATTAACGAGGGGAATTTAAGAAAAATCCCTTCCAGAACTGGAATATTTTGTCCGAATTTGCTCAAATGTAAGTGCAGCCAGTTTTAAGGAATCGCATGTACTTCCAGAAGAATTTCGGTTTTATTTTTTGCTTAGCTATGCAGTTTTCTGGCGCAAAATGCAGTAAAATGTTTTGAGCCTATTTGTTTCACCGCATCGAGTTTTAAAAGGACGTTACCAAAGCTGGTCATACATTATCAGGAATATTAAGAAAAAACCAAATCTTATTAAATCTAGATCACGTTGAAATAAACTTTTTGTGCGCTATATTTTCCGCTTAGGCGTAATTTAGAAAAGAAGCAGACAGAAAAATAATAATAATGTCAAAAAATTGCCATATATATGGCCACTCATTTTTGCATGCGCAAGTTTACAACACACCGTGAAAGTAATACGCTATGGCAGAAAATAATCCAATATAAGGAGAAAAGTGATTTCTTTCAGTATCAGTCAAAATTAATCATTCATCTTCAGTAAAGTTAAAAAAAAACTTCTCAAACATCTCCATAATCATTTTGACTTGACCTTGGAAATATATGTAAAATGCACAGAATTTTGTCAGCTGAAGACCTTAGTAACATGTTTTTTCAAGAGGTAACCTTTTATAGAAACGTTCTTTCTGAATCTAAGGATAAGTGATATCAGACTTTGTTGCGGACATTCTTTTTGCTGTTTAGAGGAATTTCTAACTAAAGCCCACATTCCCATTTTCGTATGAACATACATCCGAAAACCCATTTCTTCGGTTAATTCATTTTATGGATATGTTATTCAAAAGGTTTTGATAAAAATGTCGAAGGGAATGCGAATTTAGGAACGAAAAATTGAAAACACTGAATAAGCTGGAAAATTTATCGGCGTTTAAAGGTCCATCTTTAAGCATTAGAAGCTATACACCAACAACATGTTTAAAAAATATTGACTTAACAAAAGTTCTTTTTATGTAAAAAGAAGTATGGTCATACATTCAGTTTTTTGCAAAAATTTAAATATATTGTTCTAATTAAAGCTGTTTTTACGTCTTTGGCACTTGGGATTATCAAGAAGATTTCGTTTTTCTAAACAAATAATTAGTACTTCTTTCATTTCTTTAAAGCAACGAATTTGCCCAATTTTTTCAATAGCAATGCTAATTTTTCGTACATGTGGTAAAACTTGTTCGCGAGTGATTATCTATATTTTGCTAAATTCAGCATGTTGCACGTTTTCATACCCATACTGTGTGTATGAAAAGTCGCGAATATTCCCATCAGAGCATTCAGAAGTCCCGTTTGGCGAGTATACCTGTCCTCTCGACAAATTCTCATCAGGCCTTACATTTATATGGAAACTAGGTGTGAGTTCAAACGTGTTCGCCTTTTCGGACAAGTGCGTCATGGGAATGGGGTGGGGTTCGATAAGCGAAGGCTGGATGACTGCATACTGCTAAGTGACTGTGGGCCATGCCAACTGTGCGGCTTGCAGGAAGTTCTTTAGTGCACACAAAGCGGGCTTCATCAGCCTGATAGCGGTCACTTCTGCTGTTGCTAGCAGGCGCTGACCCAGGGACTTCGGATAATTTGATGTGACCCTGTAGATCACACGGAACGCTTCGTTGGGGTCCACCCGGTGTCCGGAATCGACCATGTGCGCCAGAATAGAGCTGTTTATGCTCCTGAATTCACCTTTTCTCAGCTATGCCGCGAGCACCTCCAGGTACACCTCCCAGCATGGCTGAGAAAAGGTGAAGTCAGGAGCATAAACAGCTCTATTCTGGCGCACATGGTCGATTCCGGACACTGGGTGGACCCCAACGAAGCGTTCCGTGTGACCTACAGGGTGCCATCAAATTATCCGAAGTCCCTGGGCCAGCGCCTGCTAGCAGCAGCAGAAGTGACCGCTATCAAGCTGATGAAGCCCGCTTTGTGTGCACTAAAGAACTTCCTACAAGCCCCACAGTTGGCATGGCCCAGAGTCACTTAGCGGCATTCAGTCATCCACGCGCTATTTGTCTCCCTCCCCCCGTCTCCCCCTCCCCTCCGGACTGCTCCATCAAACCCTACCCTTACAACCAGCCCTCGCTTATCGAACCCCACCCCATTCCCACGACCCACTTCTCCGAAAAGCCGAACACGTTTGAAACCGCACCCAGTTTCCAGAATTTGTCGAAAGTTTACGCATACTCGCCAAACTGGACTTCTGAATATCTGAAAGATTTTACATTCTCTTCAGGCCTGTAAATTCATATGGTAATTAAGTTTATAAACTATTGTAACTTGTGGCAATTAGTAGTGCTGCTGTCAGGGTCGGTGGAGGTCGGGCGAAATATCAGTATCTAAGCAGACCGGCGGCCAAGACCGGTGATGAGGTGCGCACGGTTGCTGTAGGGACCTGTCCGCCTTTGGGAGGACCCCATTCCAAGTGACAAGCCGTGTGCGGTTGTGCTAGCGATGGTGCCCCCCGGTAACTGCGGTGCTGCAAAAAAGTTCTGTTGAGCGCACACTCTGATGGCAGCGGCTTCTGCTGTAGCCAACAGCTGCTGACCAGGTAGTTTTGAATAGCTCGATGGCACCTCGGAGGTCACTCGGATAGTCTCTCTGGCATCCACGTGACGGTTTGAGTCTACCATGTGCGCTAAAATTTTGACTATTAATGCCTATTACTTGGCCCATCTCTAACCATGCCGGAAGGTGTTCTCGTACGCTTTTGGACAGACGCCGGCTCGTGCTATCAATAGCTTCTACCTCACTGGTGCAGGTGAATAAATCTATGCACAAAGAGGTGGTCTGGGCTGGCAGTTTATCTTTTATCTCTGCCTATAGGATGGGCGTAGTTGAGAACAGTATGTGAGCCCTGGCTGCTGGAAATAAACAGGGCCTCTATAATTTATAAAAAGCCAACCTATGCTCGTGAATTTATCCATGGGAATTTTTTCAATGTTACATTTTGTTAGCTCGTGTGTGCCTATCCTTCTTTTATTCACGGAAGAAACGAAACTATTTATCGGTGTTTAAGCAAACATTTTAATCCAAAGAGACCTGCCACTGCGGTATAAGCTGCTTTATTTACATCACGTGATGACTTGGGCTCCGAAAAAACCGGGAGTTTAATACTCAGTCATGGTGGCTCGCAGCTGTTACCTAGGTATTAAAGAGTCAAGAGGGTTTAGAAGTGTTTGGATTCCGTGGCTTAGAAAATCATGCTGTTCCTGTTTTAATGGCTAAAAATTAATACACTGAGAAAAAGATGAGTCCATCGCTGCGAAAAGACATTTTTCACCTAAAGTTTGGAGATCCATCATGGATTCATCATCAGAGCCATAAACTGAAAGCAGGGGCCTATACTCGAATTTGTACGTTTTCTCTCCCTTGCTATGAAGAACAAATAACAAATGACATTTTAGTAGGCATGATTGCCTCATACATCCAGAACATCAAGCCACTTCAAAAGCCCCAAACAATTCCAAAAATTAATAAAAGTACCACGTCTCCAAAATTACGTGCTTCTGTGAACTCATACTTTTCTGTAAAAGTCACATTAGCGACTTTGTTGAAGTAGGTACGTCGAAGATGTGATAGTGACTTGCGACAGCTACCAGCTCATAGAAAAATTTCGCGATAACTGATTCGTATTATAAGTAGATGCTCTTGAACCGTTTTGGGTCCCACTCTTTAGGAGCTCTGCAATAAGACTCTAATTTTTCTGTTTTGGCGAAAGTACACTACGCGCCAGAATTCGTGCAACATGCCAACATATGCGAAAGATTGATACTCTTTCCGTAATCGGCATTGACTCAGGTTGTGATACTGATTATCGTGTAGTATTTTCTGAAGTTATTTCAGTCATTATATGATGCGAGCTTTTCTATGAGCTTCATTCTGACCACTAAAAATGCATGTACTGTGAAAAGTAACTGCTTAAAGAGTATGTGTATTTACCATTGAGTTTGACTGCCTTTATAAATTCAAATATATTTTATTGAAAACGTTAACAAAAATATCATTATTTGTAGTCCTTTGGTAGACAATTACGCCTTTTTTAAGTTTGTACTTAAAGAACGGGCTTCTATCTGTTTTAAAAAGGTTTCTGAATTGCCAAATAATTTTTAAACCTATTGACTGCGACGCTCGAATTCAAGGTTTACAAACTGCGCACTGTGTACATCCTGTTTAAGAAAAAGTACGTTTTCGCCTACAGTTTAGGGAAGAAGCCACATAATTTTCATCAAATGTTACAATAGGTGTGTAATATTCTTTATAGCCTATGAGCAGCATTAATAAATTGACGTATGCGATATATTATGAATAAACACCGTATACTCGTAAGAATGCTCATAATGAGAAATTTTTAATGCTGAAAGATACCCTTTCTTTAAGTATAAAATTAAAAAGACGTAATTTGCTACCAACCGAGTGCAAGAAGTAATTCTTTCGTATTATTTTTCCTTAAAATATATTTGAATTTATAAAGGCAATGACAATCAAAGATCAAAACGTATACTATCTAAGTAAGTACTTTTAACAGCATATACGTCTTGTTAGCGATCAGAAATAAGCTCGTTAAAAAGCCGATATCCTAGCATGACTGAAATCACTTCAGAATCGAGTACACGATGATCAGTATCACAGCCTGAGTCAATGCCGACAAGCGAAAGAGCATCAATCTTTCGCGTATGTCGGCATGTTGCACAAATTCTGGCGCGTACTGTAAATTAGCTGATTGGATCGAAGCATGTAGTTGATGAGTAAGCGCTTTGTACATAACCATCTCAGGAACATTGCCACCCACGTCCTAGTTGTGACTGGTTCGTCGCTAGCGTTGCCGGCAATCATCTGACAATGCAATAAAGCATCTATGGTTCACCCTTCGGAACGGAGGTACAGAGTCAGGACTTGGCGCACGTGGTACACACACACAGTCCATGCACCTATCCCCTCTTCTTCATCTTCTTCTTCCTCATACTATCACACTTTAGCATATTCTAATACCACCAGATATACAGTTTTGCGAATGCTGCAAACAAGTTTCAGGACGAAGTTAAACGTGGTAATTAAGCTCCGCGGTTACGCAGTCTACCTACAGGTGGAGAGTGCTTCCGACCTAACTGTAATATCTCAGATACTGACAGTTCCTTGGCATAACCACTTCGATATTGTCTCTCAGGACATATGGTTGGCAGGGGATACAGCCAGTAACCAGATAGTAATGCCGGTAACGACAAGGGAGACTGGAGAGGCTATTTCTAGCGTATTAACAGTCGTCAGCCAGTCATACCCAAACCCAAGTGGTGCACCACCCGAAGCTGGAACTCGCCAACTTTTAGATCGGAGTCTAAGGGTCTAACCGTCGAGTTATGAGCTTGTTGTCTTGCCGGTTTATGTCGGGGGATATTAACACTAGTTAATGAACGTCCACCGACTGGTGACGGAACTCACCTGCCCCGCCGCGCCTTGGGTCTCATTTATCAGGCCTTGACAGCAACCGTAGTGGATAGTAGTCTTCGACAGACGGTGGTGCAAGGTGGAACTCTCATTCAATTTCGTTTCGTAAGAATGCAAAGCTGAGGATCTAGGAGCACCCGACAACTGCCCATCTACCTTAGGAGTTAACGTTTTCATACAGAAGGCGGCTGGTGGAATCTTTATTAGTAAGCCCTCGCACGAATGCAAACGTAAGCTACAACGTCGCTGCCACCCACTAACATACTTCACTTAAGCCTCGGCCGTCGAATTACTTCCCAGTTGTATCTCAAATAAATGTATTTCCGGAAGTTTTAGCTGGATCATTTGTCATAAAAAGAGAGAAGGTGTTCGTCAACTGGCATCTATGGTTGTTATTATTAGTGAAACTGGGTTGCGATAGTGAAATGCACATTCGTAATAACGATTTTCGTACCAGTGCGAGACTTCTTAGTCCCCTGGGCAGCTTATTTAATAGTCCTCGTCTTAATATCAGTATTTCTTGCGCTGATTTTCAATCAGGTTGCCTATTTGACCAAAACCAATGAGTGCCAATATTTCCCGACTTAAAATAGCAAGATAGCGAGCTCGCGGCTCCATGGTTAGGGTATTTGACTGATCAAAACGTTTGTGATTTTGAACATCAAGTGGTGCACCACTTCGGGCCGGGTATAACTGGCTGACTACGGCTTATGAGTCAGAAATGGCCATTCCAGTCTCCCTTGTCTTTGCCGGCAATACTATCTGCATATACGACTAGCGGCTATGTTTGCTGCCAGGGCTCGAGAAATGAGGCCGAAGGTAAAGCGGAACAAGTGAGTTTCGTTGGCGGTCGATGAACGTTCATCAACGACTGATTGATTTCTCTTATGTTGGAGGTGTGTAATACGTCGGTTTAAGGCAGCTTGTCTTTCCGAAGTCGGTCCTGCCTATATGTCTAAACAGAGTCTGTCTTGGAAAGCAACTTTCCGCGAAACCTAGGAATATAAATTTAAAAAAATATCTACGTATTCATACGTTCTAACGGTCTCCTAGTCACTCGAATTAAATTTTATCTAACAAAAAACCTACATAATTACCTATTTACTAGTACAACATATCTAAAGGAACGTTTTGCAAGCAGGTGTCTCATTCCAGCAGATAGCTGGCCAGGCGTACATCCGAACAAACGACCGAGGGCCTGCCAATTATTTTTGAAAATACTCTCCCATCCAGGTCTTCTACAACTAGGTCCGCGTACACACTACAGCTAGGCGGCACAGGACCGGTCACTTGCACGTAAGGTAGATTAAAAGAAGGTTAGACGATCTCTGGGACCAGGAGTGTATTTGTCCGGCGTTTCGAACTCTCCAGCGAGCTCATTGTCAAGGAATAAAAATTATAGATCACAGTGTAATTAAGTCGGCTCTGCCTTCGATTGGTTAGTGCAACGCGCGGTAGGCATCTGGGGGCTCGATATGCCTGTTAATTAAGGCCGCGCGTGAATGCCATGCTCCTTGCAGCAGGCGTGAATTTCGGTCGTCTGACCGGCCCAGTATTCGCGCGCATTCGAAGTCGAAGCTGTGCCCCGGCGTGGATGCGTGGGAGGCCACCAGGGAAAACTTGTCGTTCCGTTGCACAACGAGTTCATGCTAGTGCATTCTCGTGAGAACCGGTTTGCCGGTTTCACCAACATAATTGGCTTGACCACAAAGACAGTCAATACGGTAAATGACACCGGACTTTTGGTTAACGGGTACTGGGTGCTTGGGCCGCATAAGTTGCCTGCGGATTGTTGCTTCCGGTCTGTGAGCAACGCCAATCCCAAATTCGTTCACCAGTCGAGCGAATTCTTCAGAAACACCAGCATTATATGGTACTGCTCGCCAGCGTGTCGGCTCTGGCTGTCCCGTCGGTTTTCTTCGCTTGGCTTCTCGCCTGCATTTCTCGGCGAATGCGCCAGGATAGCCATTCATAGTGAAAAGTTTCCGCAGATACTGGACCTCAGCCTTCTTGTCAGCTGGTTCGCTGCAGTGAGTTTCTACACGACGATAGAGCGTTCGCACGCAGCTACGTTTGTGCGAGACTGGATGGTTGCTGAGGTAACTCAGGATGCGAGAGGTATTTTTGCCTTCCCTAAAACTATTGTTTTGAGTTCCCTACTGTCTTTTCTGCACACCAGCGTGTCGAGGAATGGTAACTGGCAGTCTTTTTCTTCCTCCATCGTGAACTGGATGTCGGGGAAGATCGAGTTCAGATCCTCTGTGAGATCTCCAATCTTGTCTCGACGAATGATGACAAACATGCCATCAACATACCGAACCCACAATCGTGGTCAATAGTGTTCGAAAGCCAGTGCCTCCAGTCATTTAGTTATGCTTCGGCAATCAGGCCAGATAACGGCGACCCCATTCGTGTACCTTTTACTTGTTCATACACCGTTCCATTGAAGGTGAAAAAAGGTGCTCAAGCAGTGTTTCAGGAGTCCAATGAGATGCCTTATTTTGAGCTTCGATTCCATCTCGTTGCACTTCTCTTCTAACAGGGTTTGGATGGTAGATTATAGTGAGAAGACTTGCACCGCATCGACCGCACTCTCTTTTATTTCCCATCTGGGCCCAGTATCATGACCAGATCAAAAAGGCTGAGGGTGGGAGAAGGCGAAAATGCCTGGCGCGGCCCGAGACATTCCCAAGTGAGCCACCAAACCTCTATGTAGAATATACTGCAAAATCTATTGGATCCGTAGCATTTCGGGAGCGCTCATCAGTTGCAGCCATTCCAAAGCGTTGAAGAGCAGCGAATGCCAAAAATACGAAATTGAATTGGTACAGAAAGGGCACAGTTCATAGTCACTAAGGCTAATTGGTAAAGCCCATAGAAAGAATTTATCACGCTACTGAGCTCATATTCTGCTCACCAACTGAGCCCCTTCCAAATCCTTGTGCTAAGGACGCCACCTCCAATTGCATTTATGAATTCGCATGCACTTGCGGATGCAAGTACGTAGGGTGAACGAAAAAGCAATTGACAGCCAGAGCCAAGGAACACCTGCCTAGTTGGTTATTCAAGCAGGAAAACCGATCCCTTCGTTCCTCCATTATGGAACACCTGCTGAACACGGGTCATTTTGTGGACCCTATAACCTCATTTCAAGTTCTTGTTCGAGCACGAACATCTCCGATCTTGCGCTACCTGGAGGCAGCTTATATAAGACGCCCTGAACCTGACCTATGTAAACCTAGCCTTGCCTTGGTAACAGCAGGCTCCCAGATTTACACATTCCCCTGTCCCCTTTTTCCCCGCAACTCATTTTCCTCTGTTTCTCCTTCCACCTTGTTTTAACCTTCTTACTTTACCAATAAGCCTTAGTGACTATGACCTGTGCCCTTTCTGTACCAATTCAGTTTCGTATGTTTGTTATTCGTTAGTCTTCAACGCGTTGAGCGTTCCCAAAATGTTATGGATCCAATACATTTTGCAGTATATTTTACATACAAATTCGTACCAGGGGAAAATTGCTTTAAATTTCCGAAACCACCAAACCTGACCTGGGTTCCAGGTGTACCATAGAACCCACATTAGGAGGGGGACCTGACTTCCAGTCCAAAGTGGTTCACAACTCGAGGCTCGAACTCGTGACCTTATCTTTTTGCTCAGAAATCAAATGGTCTCACTATTGAGCTACGAGCTCGTTGTCTTATCGATTTATGCCAGGCCAAACCTCAGCGACCGCTAACGGAACTTCCTTGTCCCTCTCTGACGATGGTCGCACAGCTGCTAATAATTTAGCTAGATAGTATTGCTGACAAATATATGGGAGGTTTGAATGGCCATTTCATACCCAACTTCAAGCGATGCACCGCCCGACGTTCGAATCCGGGACCTTTCGATCAGAATTCGAATAGGCTGATTAATGAACTAAGGGCTAGTTATGTCTGTCGATTGACATTGGGAATATTGAAAATCGCTGGTGGACGTTGACCGATCTGCTTCAACAAATAAACGCAATCTGGCTGCTAGCTGGCTCGAGAAGTGAGGCCCAATTCTGAGCAGGAGAAGTTAGTACCGTTAGTGGTCGCCGTACGTTCATCAACGAGTGTCAATATGAATGTGTGTGTTTCGCCGATCTAGTAGAGGAACATTTAAGTTCCTCTTTGCTCAGGAGCTCCTATCGCAAACCCTCCAGCCCGTCACATAGTGATTAAGATGATCTGGTGAAGTGGATCCGACAAACCAAAGGGAGACTACTGGAATGGCCATTTCTGGCTGATTAGCCGTCGTCAGCAAGTCATTCCCCATCTCGAGCGTTGGCATCCCCGAGATTTGAGTGTCAATATCTTAAAATCTCAACCAGCAAGACAGCAACCCCATGGCTTACTGGTTAGAGAGTTAGATTTCTGATTAAGAGGTTGTGGGTTCAAATCCCGGGTGATGCATCATTTTGAGTTAGCTGTTGACGGCTACTGTGCCAGAAGTGGTTATTCTAGTTTAAATTCTGTTTGCCGTCAATGCTGCATAGGCTCGAATTGCTTTAAATGCTCAGAGACTACACTTGACTCAGCCTATATATGATTTTAGTTCAGTTCAGTTTTATTAGGCAAATATAGGTAAATATCTGTGAACTCCCTCTTTGTACATAGCTATCACGCAGAACATGTAAAGTTGCCAGTAATGGAACTGCGGTATGGGGGCAGACAGTAAAAAAACTCCTTACGCATCATTCATAAGTTTAGTTTTGAATGCCATTTGTGGGATTTTAAGGAGAAAAACTGTCGCCGGGGTTGGGGCGATGGAAACATGTAAATCGGATATCCTGCTGCTGAAAGTGTTTGAATCATGTCAGGAGGAGGCTATCGCGGTTGTTCAATATCCTAATGGTCACACGGGGAGATGACTGCGGTGGTCACGGTGTCGGAGGTGCGCCCATCGTATGCCCATGCGAACCAGAGGATGAAACTTTCAATCAGTGATTCTAGACAAACATATTACTGATAGGTAGCGAGCAGTATGTTTTTTAAATAAAAAGGTAGACTGCAATATAATTAGCTCACTTCATTACAGATGCATATGTACATTTTATGACTTTTCAGCGAAGTTACGCATGGAAAACACGGTCTCATTTTCTTCAAGCTTGGAACCAATGGAATCCTTCTGTTCCGTACGGTTTAATGAGCCGGCGTGCCTCGATAAATTTTTCAAAGAAGCAGAACCGAACAAGACCATTCACAACCATCCAATTCTGGCCCTCCCCCCCCTCGTCAGTTGCATATACGTTCTTTATAAACAGTAACCTGGTAACACCATTCGAACAGAGTAACTGCTGAATGGTCTAACAAACTCTTTACATTTTTTCTCTCAATACGTCGTGTATGCCAAGGGAGTACGAGTTTGAGCCACCGTCTTTTTGCATAAAGTTACGCTGCTTAATTATATCAAGAAGTATATGGTTCGATTAATAATGTCCTGAAAGTTGCAATGAAATGAGGTTAATGCTTGACTTGGCAGCGCAATTTGCCCTTCAGTCAATTGCCACTATCTACAATCCATCCCAAAATTAGATGGCGGCTGTGACAGATTATGACTACGGGTTGTAGTCTCCCTTAACACGTCCAATACGGCGCTGTTAGCAGGCTCGTTGATGAACCTTCACCGACCGCTAATGGAACTCACTTGTCCCGTTTTGCCTTGGGATTCATTGATCGGGCCTACCAGCAGGTATAGCAGCGAAGGAATTAAGCAGATAGTACTGCCGGCACTGTAATGGCCATTTCTGTCCCGATAGCCGTCGTCAGCCAAAGATATCCAGCCCCAAGTGATGTTCCACTCAAGTCTCGAACTCGCAACCTTATGTGAGCTTGTATGGCCCCTTTAAGGAGACATGACAGTGTTCGGTTTAGGATTTTGGTTAAGCACAAGACTACGCTTTAGGTTGTGAACAGTATTACTGTTCCACCGCGTTCGGGTTTCGTGAAATTGTCTTGACTCCGGCTGCGAGTTGGTGAGGGAAGGAAGTGTGTAGGAGTCTAAGCCATGAGTCTGCTCAGAACGCTACAATTATCACGCCTAGTTCCGTACAGGAAGAAAAGGGGTAAGACCAGTAGGAGTTGTTTATTGTTTACAGGAACTCAGTGGTGGTCTGAATCCCAGAGGTGGGGAAGGCCGCGGGCCCTGTGCGCACGCGCGCGCGCATCCGTCTGTTAGTGTGCTGTGGGCGTAAGTGAATAAACCTCATGCGAGAGTGAGTCACTGGACGATCGATCAATTACTTGGCCAATAATCGTCAACGGCACCTGTAATTGGCTGGCCCAGAAGGAGGTAGAGTAGCGAAGTCACGTACGCTTTGCGGCTTGACGCCCCGCTACAAATGCGTTTGATCCAGTGCAAAGGCAACTGTCACCAAAAACACACGAAATGTTGTGGCCTGGTTTTCAGAAAGCATTCTACGCTAGATACCGCTCCGTCTTCTTGACTATGTCCTGATTCCGGATTAAAGTGGGGGTGGGGGAGGGGGAGGTTGACGCTGCGTTATGTTTTCATTCACTTAAAACTAAATACACCAACTAGTTGGGAGCATATGCGTGGACTTCCTAAAAATCGGTGGTCGATGGCCAGTTTAGAAAACACACACAGGATCAGAAGAAGAGGATGCGATCACTGGGACAAGAGTTTTATTTTACTGATGTTTCGAATTCTTTCAGGAATCCCTAATCATAGGTGGTGGTGGCATAGTTATAGTCATGCGCAAATAGGGTTGCGTAAGAGCCCTTTACCGGCGCGTTAAGACGCCTTGCAGCGAAGTAGAAGACACACTTGTTTAATTACAACATCTTCGACGGGTATTGTGAGCGAAAGCTTACCGGCGCAATTGTATCGACTAATGCATACGCAAACGAGAGAAGAAGCCAAATCCACCTGGCGCAAAAGTTTGGCGACCTCTTCCATACGTGACGAATATATCGGAAGCGATCAGCCGTCTACTCACTTCACTTGGATTTGGAGTTGCGCACAGGCCAGAAGCAACCATCAGGCGCCGAGTCATGTGACCGAAAGACACACTGACACGGCAGGAAACGGCGGGGTCGTTTACCGGATCTGTTGCAGTTGTGGATAAAGCAACAACGTCGGACAAACCAGGAGAAGAGAGACGCCAACTCCTAGGTTGCAGTTCACTCGACGGAATCCGGCCTTATCTTTAAGTTTGACGAGGCCGAAATCCTCGCAAGAGGGGATAATCGCGTAAACCGCGAGCTGCTGGAGTCATGGTTCTCAGGCCCCCAATCCATCAACAAGCGCAGCAATTTGGCGTTCCCATACGGCGTACTGAGAAGTTTCCTGAGCAAGAGAATCAGTCACGTGGGAAGGGCCGGGTGCAGCAACAACTCTGACGAAAGCGCGCATTATTGTCACGCAATTATCAGGCCGGCATCAGACGCTGACAAATCAATTTTGGCAATTAGTGAGTCGATCGTGAAGTGTCAAGCCAGTAACGTATCAATTAAGGCCCAAGCGGTGACTACACAAGGGAATAAATATCGCAAGCATACAGATGACCACTATTAACTGTAAAAACCGTGCAACATGTGCATGTTTCAACCCTATCTGCGCATGACTATAACTATGCTAATAGTAGGTATGATTAAGGATTCCCGAAGGAGTCCGAAACGTCAGGACAATAAAACTCTTGTTCCAATGATCGCATCCTCTTCTCTGAACCGCTTCATGGAACCCGCATATTCACCTTTATTGGCAATACATGGAGCCCCTTCTCTTCGATGCCTCGTGCACTAATTGACTCTTTGAATTGGAAGTCTCAAAGAACTATGGAAAAGGCGGTTGCTAATCCAGGCACACAGAGTCACCTTTATGACATGCGCTGGACGTTCCAGTGTAGGGGGAAGGAGTATTATAGTCGTCTAACCATGTACTTCCCTGGACCGCATTGCTGAGGTCTCTGAGAGTCGTGTGGCATACACACAAACGGCGTCGTACATTTCTGCCTGAGCTGGAAACGTTTCACAATTAACAGTTATTTGTTAGAAAGACTTATGAAACGTCTTTCATGAAGTCTGCAAACGGCTTGGAAGAACATGACCCACAGGTGTGTAGGAGTCAAAGCCAGGAGTATCCTCAGAACAATACAAGTAGTGTACCCAGTATCGTACAGGAAGAAGAGGGGTAAGACCAGTAGGAGTTGTTTATTGTATACAGGAACTCAATGGTGATCTGAATCCCAGACGCGCGGCAGGCCGCGGGCCCTGCGCGCGCGCGCCCGTCTGTTAGTGTACTGTGGGCGTAAATGAATAAACGTCGTGCGAGACTGAGTCACAGGAGGCTTGTCAACTACTTGGCCAATCGAAGTCTACGGCACCTGTGATTGGCTGGCCCAGAAGGAGGCAGCGTAGCGAAGTCACGTGCGCTTTGCGGGCTTGGCATCAGCGCTGCAGGTATCGGCTGACCAGGCAAGGAGAATGGCACGAGGGCTTCTAATTATGCAAAAATATCTTGATTCTGAATTTTTTGCCAGCTAGTTATGGCTCGACATGATTATTCACAAACACATCCGGGATACGCTTTTTGAAGGATCAGCAGGACGTGTTAGTGAATGCTTGTCAAATATTATACGGAGTATCCACGATCACCAAAACCAAATTTTAGGTCAGCGGCAGAGGATTTTGAGAGATTTAGTTTGAAGTTGGCATCCAAACTGTTCACAAAAAAATGGCTTTATTTACCGGGACCAAGGTATAGATTAACATAATACTCAAAAATTTAAAGGTTGGTATAAAATCTACAACCCTTCTGGAGGCAGGTCCAAGCTCAGCTTTTGGATTTCTGTTACTTTGCCCTGGAAGTGGCGTGCCCGGCTATTAAATACAGAATTCTGACATAGTGATGAACGATAGGAGGCGTCGGCTGGGATCTGGAAGCCATTTATTTAGAGTGGAATGGATGGGCAAGCCCATAAGCGAATTGTTTGACGGTTATTACGTGTAGTTGTACTATAGTATCGGCTAAGAAGCATGAAAAGACATCGGCAGCTGACGAGCACATTCGAAGGCTACGTTTAAAAATGAACAAGTTATTTTTAAGCCAGCCTGAAAAAATAATTTGAAAGCAGTATACCATGAGGGGAGGAATGCAGGCATTTACTAATCGAAGCAAACTGCGGCTGCGTTCTGCGCCCTGGTTACTACCTATTCGGATTTCGGATTGACTCACGATCAGTTCTACGTAAAATGTCAAAATGAGAAACATTTTCAGCCCTACAGGGTTTGATTAGTAATCTACCAGAGATGTTTCTGGTCCGAAAACAGTTCCCAAACAGCCCAGATGTCAGACGGCCAAGATCGCAAAGTCGATTCGTGCATACGTTAAACGGTCAACTGATTCGGGCAACACAGCAAACTTTTCATTTTTTTATGCTCTCATACCAGTTAGCCTGTAGCGAACACCTGATTTGTTTACCAGACATAAGTAACTAATTATGTTTTGGTAGTAGCTATTGCTGTTCCGTATCAGGACCAAAACCATCTGCAACTGTCGCCCGCTGAGTCATTGCAGTCTGAATGTAAAATGTCTGAAGCCTTTAAGTTCGCCCGTGGCTCTGTTTATTCTACATGCATCAAAGGTAGCCGAGGCCTGAAACCAGCGCACGCACAAGGCACACAGTTGCACAGTGCAGACACACAGACAGTCGCCTACGCGTGCAAACGTGCAATCACTGAATTCACTGTGGCTACAATTAAGGCCTGCAACGTAAACATACCACTATGAAAACTGCCCTGGACGGACAAAACATCGTCATATATGTTTTATTCTCTCACGTCTTGCTAAACCTCTACGGCATCCAAGGAGATGGCCACTCACCACGCTGGCAAACGCATTCTTAGTAAGACAAAGATCACGTGTTGATCAGAACTTATGTCATAAAATTTCATGACCTATAATTCATCTGCAAACGGTCATTACCTGCTAATATAGTAAATTAACTGTCCAATTAGGAGGGTGGAGCTTAGAAGGTAAATAGGGTGAGAAAAATAAATAAAAAATGTGGGTGCATAGTGAGGGGTAGAGGAGGCGGTAGGTAATTATCACTTTAAGGCCGTTCAGGTTACAGCGAAAGCCTGTGAAGTGTGATTAAACAAAGGGGGGGGGGGCAAAGTACAGGGCAGCAGTTAGTCATAGCGGAGGGGGGGGAGGGAGAAGGCATGAGAGGGACTGGAGTGATCGATCGTTACCACGGTAATGCGGTCACGCTGTGGCATACGTGCGCGTCGGCCAAGGGCAGTTGGCGCCTGGCCTCCAGGAGGCGATGAGCGCGCAGGCAGGCTAGAGGCGCCATGTGTCAGCGGCTGGTCTTGGGTTCCAAGTGGCTGCAAAAGGGCCACTACAGGAGGTCCGAGTCATAGGAAGAGTTTAGTCTGTGCAGAAGGAAGGGGACACTGACCGCACAACTACAAGCCAGCGGACGGCGTCTGAAGAGATGACTGCTCGGCAGTCGTCACGCGAGACCTGTGATTGGCTGTCCCAGAGGCCAGATACAGTAAGCGTTTCCAAATGTGCGTTCGACTGCAGCTAGTCACGGCAAGCCTTCACGGGTGCACTACATACGAAAAAAAATCAATAGTCATATGGTGTGAGAACCGATTGGTTTTTTTCCGTCTGTATTGTGCGGCACTCGTCTCTCCCATCTTTCTTTGAGGCTTTTATTAATTCTATCTAACTCTATGCAGCGGTTGATGCATGAATCGTTGAAGTGCATGGCCTTAAGAAATGCTCGACCTTTATGAAAGGCCAAACTCCGACGATGCGTATTTCGTCACATGTGAAGCTTTATGGGTCGGGGCTGGCCGATTAGCTCGCGTCGAAGTGCACTTTCCCAAAGGCTCACCGATGCGGTTTTTCGACGTCTCGATAAGCCAATCACAGTCCCCGCATCTACGCGGTTTGGGCCAAGCGACGAATAGCTAGCTTACACGCGTTCCCGACGCGAGCTGCTTCTTTGCCCAGAATCTGAAGGCCGATGCAGCCAATGAAAGCTCTATCTCTGTCTTCTGGCTTGACTGCCCTCAAACAGTCAGTTGGGACCCGGTCGATCTCCTTGGTGGTCGGCCTGTCCCAAGTCAATCTTCTCTCATCTATACCCCGCTTCTTTGTGTACACAATAGACCCTTCCCTCTACTCTGGCCCTTACCGACTTCTCTTCAGTGCTAAGTAACCATGGTCTGAAGATCGCAGATGCTGCGTTTAACTCACTTGAGCCCTGCGATAAAGCTGTGTCCTGTATCAAGACTAACCATGGCCATTTCGGATAAAAAGTCCACGTCTTTTCACTGTCATCTGGTTAATGCGAATGCGTTTAGACAGGATGAAGAAGAAAGGCTTGTCGGAAAAAAAGGTATACTTTTGAAGTTTCAAGCAGCTAACAGCGACCCGTCTTCAGACTAAATGAACGGTAGAGAAAGGGAAAAAGACCGGTTCAGGCTTGCTCATGCAAGAGGACAGACAAATACAAATGTATGAAGGAGGCGAGTGGTTGACAAACAGTATCAGTATCAGTATATTGAGGGTATGTAGGAAAAATTCCTTTGAGTGCCCTATTTGGACATATGTGCAGTGATAGCAAAAAAATTGTTGCTAAGACTGTTGGCGAGGCCAGTTGTCCTGTGTCATAGGATGAAAATAGGAGCAGACAGTGAAAAAACTCCTCAGGAATTTTTAGGAGAAAAACTGTCGCCCTTGTGGGGGTAATGCGTGGGATTTAGGAGAAAAAAGGGGGTTCCCACTGGGGGGGAGGTATTGCAAAGGTTCACAGGATCATCACCGTGTGGACGCCACGTCCTGATTCTTCCTTGCTGATTGCAGGGTCCGCCAACGGAACTGAAAAAAGAGAGGCATCCATCCAGATCGTCGACAGTCCGCTTTGGGTCGAACCAAAGGTGAATGTTTAGGCCGTCAGGTCTGGCTGATGAGATCGCCAGCGGGTAATCACGGTGCGCAGATAGCCAAGTAGGGTAGACCGCGGAGACCTTCGCATGAGGCTATGCGTGGGAGGGCGTTAAAAATAGCAAACGTGAATGGATATAAAAATTAATGCTACTGAAAAATTGGAAGTATTATTATTATTATTGCAAATTGTCAGCTTCGATCCATCGTGCACTGCTATATCGATCCAGTTTTCGCTTAAAACCCTCTAGCGATTCCGACATAACAACGTCCTGAGGAAGCGCATTCCACGGTCCGACCACCCTTTTTGACAAGAAGTGTTTCCGAGCGTCCAGCCTGGCCCCTGTCACCTTTAATTTGAGGGGATGACCCCTCAGATTCGTGGTCGTTGCTAATTCGAAAAAATCCCCTGTTATAAGACAGCAGTCTTGAAGACGTAATACGCGGAATGCTAGTATCAGGTCCCCCCGAAGCTGCCTGTAGCGCAAAGGGAAGAGGTTGAGATTCGACAGCCGTGTTTCATAAGGGTGCGAGCCCTGCCCCATAACAAGTTTGGTTGTGCGCCGTTGTACCTTTTCCAGGATGTTTACGTCTTTCCTGGCCCAGGGTCTCCAAGCTTGGATAGCGGATTCTAGGTGCGGTCGCACGAAGGTTCCGTAGACTTTTGTGAAGCACTCTTCATTGAAGGTAGAAAAAGCTCGTTTGACGAGGTATAGGATCGACATCGCGGACTTGGCTACCTTTGTGCAATGCAGGGAGGGTTTAAGCGAGGGCGTGATCCAGACTCCCAAGTCTTTCTGGGCGTTCACTTCCTTCAATGGTATTTCATTCAGTCGGTAAGCCATGCCGTTTGAAGAACCGGATTTGCCAACTCGAATGGTGGTGCACTTGCTCTCATTGAACGGTAAGAGCCAGTCCGCCGACCATTTTTGAAGTCTATTAAAATTTTCCTGTAAGTGCACTTCGTCAGCCGCAGTTCGAATTACGCTCAAAAGTTTTATATCATCGGCAAACATGGCGATGCCGCAATCCAGTTCGCGGACACAGTCGTTGATGTCGATAACAAACAAGATAGGGCCGAGAACGGAGCCTTGGGGAACACCACTCTCAACCTTAACCTTGGCTGACTGTTTGTCGCTGATATGGACAGTTTGCGAGCGACCGATTAGGAAGCTTTTTATCCACGTAAGGAGCCTACCCCTTACTCCTATGCGGCTGACTTTATAAAGGAGGCGGTGGTGCGGCACGCTATCAAAAGCCTTTTTGAAGTCAATATAGACAGCATGCACTGAGTTTCCAATATCGTCTGCCTCAGTCCACCGTTCTAAACAGTAGAGCAAGTTTGTAACGCAGGACCTACCTCTACGAAAACCATGCTGAGCATCCGATAGCAGATTGTTTTGTTCCAGGAACTGCATAAGTTGTTGCTCGATAATTTTTTCCATGATTTTGCAACAGATTGCAGCAAGGCTGACTGGTTGGTAGTTATTCGCTGAGACCCGGCTTCCCCCCTTGGATAGCGGTGTAATCCTCGCGGATATCCAATCTACTGGTAGGCATCCGGTTTCGAAGGAGGTTTGGAAGAGCATAGAGAGTGGTTTGGCCAACTCATTGGCGAGCTCCTTCAAAATCTTGGCTGATACGTTGTCGGGACCTGGTGACTTAGATTCTTTTAAGCTTAAGAGTTCCTTAAGAACAACAGCCTCGGGGAATTGGACAGTCTCAACTATTGTATCCGCGTCGGTGTCGTCGGTGGGGTGATCTTATGCCGTTTCCTTTGTGAAGACTGATCGGAAAAATTTCGAAAGATGATCAGCCTTTGCTTCATCATATATCAAGTCTCTTCCCTCAGCGGTCCTCAGCAGGGGTATCGGATCCTTGTTTTTGGTACTCTGCCTGAGGTAACTGTAAAACAGTTTGGGGTTCACTGTGGCCCGGTTTAGCAAGTCTGCTTCGAAAGCCCGTCTTGTTTTGAGGATAAGACCCTTGACCCGGTTTCTCTGAGTTTTGTAGGCACTGACAGATGCAGGAGTCCTGTCTGCTAGCATTTTTTTCCACAGCTTCCGCTTTTTGTTCACTTCTATTTTTAAGGCCTGCGTAAGCCATCGCGGTCTAGTGTTCACCTTTTTTCGCGAAATTGGACAGTGATTGTCGATGAGTCTGTGCAGTGTGGTCCGGAACGCTTCCCAGTCCGCAGTAATGTTTCCAGAAAATGGAGTTTCCCAATCGGCGCGCGTGAGTTCGATCTTCATTCGATCGAAATCACCTCGCCAAATATTTCGTCTGGCTGTTGAGGGTCTCTCCAGTATTGAGAATAACGAGTACTCCCATAGCAGTACAACATGTTCGCTTTTACCTAGTGGTGGAAGACATGACACTTCGTCGATGCTGTCCTGCGATTTCGTGAGAACGAGGTCCAGACAGTTGGACTGTTGGCCATCGCGCATCCTTGTCGGAAAAGTGACGTGTTGCGTGAGAAATAACTTCAGAGTCACGCTCAGAAGGCAGCTGTCGAAGGTTAGATCGGAGCTATGTGCGCAGGCCGCACCCCAGTAGATGTGAAGCGCGTTAAAGTCCCCCACAATCAGGATGTCCGATCGTGCAGTAATTTTTTCCAGCTCCTCTAGCAAGGAGGCATCCACTACGGGCTCTCTTCTCGGTGGTCGCCGTATCATTAAAAAATCGAGGTTGGGTGCACCTGGTACTTTAATGGACAGCCAGATGGCCTCGGAAGTACACGCCAGTTTATCCGTTTTGTCTAAAACTGTGAGTCCATTTTTCACGTATGTTGCTACGCCACCGCCTTGATGACCTTCTCTGTCTTTTCTGAACAGTTGATAGCCAGGCATGGATACCTCGCCGTCGGCTACCTGTTCAGAAAGCCAAGTTTCCGTTATTGAAACTATATCTGGTGATAATTCAAAGGTATGAATCTTCAGCTCGTCTAGCTTTGTCTGTGCATTTGTGTACATGAAAGTTAACTTTCTGTTTGCTCGAGAAATGGTTACAGTCAGGCTCTCCCCACCCCTTACCGGGTCGACTGTGCGGTCATCCGGGGAGGATCTTTCCCGGGGGAGAACAGTGGACGCTGGATCACTTGGTTGTTGTAAATAAACAAATGTTTTTCCACTTCGTTCTGCCTCTGTATGTTTTTCGATTGGGCTCAATCCTCCCTCTACTGAGCCGACTGTGTGGTTATCCGGGACGGACCTATCCAAGGTGAGAACAATGGACGTTGAATCACTTGGTTGTTGAAAATAACCAAGTTTTGTTCGCCCTTGCTGGCCCGCTCCCTCTTTTCGGAAACAAGTTAACGACATTTGTTCCGTTCTGACGCTGAGAACTCCTGTTGAAAAAAAACTCCCGGGTCAGAGTCTTTTATTTTAAAACGCCTAGATAGAATGTGCTTGGAGTCTTGGCTTCTTGTCATGACCACTTTCAGAGGTCTGGGAGTGCCGTTCCAGTTGGGCTCTCTGGCCGTTTGCCAAGGCGGAAGGCCTTTTCGCACTCTCATGGTATATTGGGTCCCAGCATTTTGTTCATAAGTGCATGGAAGAGCTGGAGATCTGCGGAATGCTGGTCCATGGGAGTGGCTGCGGTTGATTCCGTTAATCCCTGTATTATAATGCTGGCTTCTCTCTTAGTGCCATTTTTCGTGCCTACGACACTGTCGCTTGCTTGCTCGTTAACAGCTCTTGTGCTGCTATTTTGACCATCTTGTGTGCGACCGGACTCTATGGTTGATGTAATGCCCTTATTTTCTACTGTGGGCCTCAGGCTCGGGCCTGCGACACTGTCACCCACTTTCTGGTTAATAGCAGTACTGGCAGTGGATTGCGGTAGACCTTGTATTACGAAACTTTTGCCCCTATCGGTGACTTTCTGCGTCCCCTCTACGCCGTCGGTCACTTCTTGGTGCAACGCTTTCGTGTTTTCCTTCGTGTCTTTGCTGACGGCAGCCTGTACTTTACGTGGCGAACCAATCGTGTTTTTGTTGTCTACGGCGAGATTGTTTAAACTCGTCTCAGCGGTGGCTGATTGATCAACTGTGGGGGTGTGCACTGTAAGTATGGGCTCCCTCGTTTGTTTTTCGGCGGCTTCCTTCGCTTTCATCGCTTTGTGTGCATCGGACCGCAGTTTTCTCGGCGCAAATACTGTCTCTTTGTCTTCTCCCAGCTCTTCTCCGATCGCCTTTCGTGCGATTTCACTACTTTTGACCTGTAAAGATGGTGATACTGGTTGGTCAGGTAGACGCTTCCCTCTTCTCCTGGCCGTTTTGATGATCCCAGAACCTGAACTTTCTTGGGATGGTAGATTAGGGCTTGTTTGTGTTTGCTTCTCTGCAGTTTTAATCGCGCTTGGACCGATTGGCTGGTGCCTGGTAGCGACTTCCGTTAAGACGGATTCTAGCTGCTGATTTCCACTGGTTTCATCTAGCGGCTTTAATGTGCCATGCTTGAGAAACCATGTGATAACATCCCCTAGTAAATCTATACGTGACTCCAACTTTGATATTTTCGGGCAATGTTTGCAATGTTCGCATGCCGTCGGGCAATGCGTGTCATCCGTGTCACTGTTCTTACCCTTATGTGACTTCTGCGAGGTGGTCATGGTGGCCGTAGGGTTTATACCCTTGTCTCTTATGTCGCACTGTTTGTCACACGGGACAGTTTGGTCGTGGAGTTCGTAGGTAAAATTTATAGTGTCAACCCTGTCAATGCACTTAACTTTCTGTGAGTCGCAAAGCTGGGTCGCAGTGGCCGCGCGGCTAAGACGTTCGCTTCCTAAATCGCAGGTCGGGGTATCAACGTCGGCTCCCGAAAGGGCTTTTTCTCCATCCACAGTTTGGTCGTGGACTTCTACGTTCTGCATGCTAAAACTTTAGCTGTAAGGTTATACTTATAAACTATTGCGGCGTCGGTCAGACTAGACGTAGCAGCAACCGAGGTAGTGTGGTCTAATAGTTACTACCAGGGAGTATATTGGCGTAAGGAAAATACAAACGATAGGGTGTCCTTAATTATATGAATAAAGTTTTCTAGCGATTATACACCGAGATAGTGAAGTCTAATAGTTGCCAACTGGTACTAATTTGGGTTGAGAAAAGCAAGATAAGGTGGCCTTTACTTAGATAATTATAGTCTTTTAGTAATTATACACAGCAGTATATAAATATAACGACTCAGCCTGTCCGTGGATACTCCTCAGAGCCCTGACGAGACTGATTATGACAATTAGACTATGTAGGCCGAGCCAATATTTCCAGTGAGATGCCCGATTTGGAGAAGAGTTCCTCGTCGAGCAGTGGGGGTATCGAAGGAAATTAGACGGAAGATTGTTTAGAATAATAGGTTTTTTGATTCAATTTTTGTCCAAAGACGGTATCTTTCTGTATGAAACTTGAAATATAATCGCCTAGGTTTTGCTCGAAAATTCAAACCGTGCGGGTTCAATTCAGTTATGGTAGAACTTGGGGCGGGGGGAGGAGGTTGCGGAGTGCTACGGCTCTCTGTGTACGAGGGCGGGGGAGAAGATAGCGCTTCAATGCGACCGCGGCCCGCAGATGCGGTTGTGGTCGATGCGGCTTACTCAGGTGGTCAGTGCTCCGTGTTTAGAGGTATTCCAGGATTTTCAGCTCTCATTCGCTGTGTTCGCATTGGAGCGTTTAGATATGTCCAATTATGAGACATAGCGTGCGGATAGTATTAGGCCGCTCCACCTGCTTCGTACAGGTAAAAATGATCCCTTGGGGGAGCCCCTTGGCCTTGCTGGCAATACGATCTGCTCTAGACTACTAGACGCTATGTGGCTGCAATCAAGACCCCATAAATGAGACCTTAGGCAGAGTGGGACACGTTATTTCCGTTAGCGATCGATGAACATTCATCATCGAGTGTAGTAAAGTGTGTTTGCCCTTGCGGTCCTTGAGTTGTTGATTGCTTTGGACATGCTTTTGGACACGTGACTTCTCCATTATTTTGTGGGATTCACATTTGCACGTGAACCGCGAACTCAGCAAGGTCATAAGCTAGCAACGCTTCAAGCTTCGACTTGCAATATGTCATGGCACTTTTAAGCATTTCGGAATTATTAGATTGGGGGAGATTTGTGATAAAGAGGCATGCTCAAACTCATTCCTCACAGCGACCTTTTTTGCGTTTACCACGTTAAAACCAATATCTGGCGGTTTGCACTGTCGCTCACAGTTAGCTGCATATTTGCTGTTTAACAATCTCAAGGGCAGAATTATTTAAACCTGGATCAAGCACAAGTTAGCATCTGTTTGTCTCTCTGATTACGCAGTTCGAACAGAGCAGACACGTACAAATATAGCTGTCAATACCTAGACGAAATTTCAGTTTTTAAATTAGGGGAAAAAACCGCATAAGTAATGATTTAAGGGATTTCACATGCATACCTTAGACGTCGGGGTCAAGCAAAAAACCTCCCTCCTAATGAAGGTATAGTACCACGGAAATTGTATTATCAACCCTACATGAATGGAATACCCGAAACCATCTCTCGACAACTAAGTCGCTTTGGCATCTCCGTCACCCACCAGTCTGCATCCCCACTGCGCGCAAGCCTATATCGAGTAAAACACCCCCTACCCGTGGAACAACTAAGTAACGTCATTTAACGTAAACCGTGCGCTGGTTGCCCTTGCGTTTATATTGGCCAAGCAGGCCGACGCATCAAGGAACATAAGTCAGCCGTTCGCCTACGGGACCGTTTATCATTCGTATTTGCGCACTACCTTGAGTGTGATCACCGCTTCAATTGGGATGGCACAGACGTGATCGCAATGGCCAATATGCGACAAGCGAGAGAATTCCTCGAATTCGAGCTTTATTCACACTATACCGGATTTCGTGCACGGTTGACTAATTTGGACACAGCCGTGCCCGGTCAAGTGGAATTTCTCTGACTCTGAACCAGCTCCCCTCCCCGGAACACGTGGCCCATTGTCCAAACGTTAACACCTCCCTTCCCTCAACAGCACAACGTATCGCCGCGGGAGTCACGTTACCATAACCCTCCACCCAATCCCTTCCCCCCGTCCGTTGAAACCTCTGTCCCCAAAACCTCTAGTGCGGCATTCCCAGCCTTCACATGTCATTTAGTCTGACGACGATCACGTGATACCTGATCGAAAATTCACGAGTACAACCCGATTTTCCGAAGATCTTCTTTCTTTTCAACATACCTCTCTGTTCATTCGTATCCTAAATAAAGTAACAGAGGTAGTTTATGATTTCCACCAGAGAACTGCCGGTAAACGGCGAAGATTCAGTAGATTCCCCATCTCATTAAATGTCACATGGAATTCTGAAATGCGTTTTCGATTCAAACATAGTACTTATGCATGGTTGTAATGATGACGACCGTGCAGACTAATCTCAACATATTTTAATCACGGCAGGATGCCTGCTTTTTAACGAGCTCCTTTTGCATAGCTAATAAGAAGTATGTTCTGTAAAAAGTGCCTACTTGAGTAGTATGCATTTTCATCATTGATTCTGGCTACCTTTATAAATTCAAGTGATACTTGTTCGAAAATTCACGAGTACAACTCGATTTTCCGAAGATCTTCATTCCTCTTCATCATATCATCTCGGAATGCAACTTACTTCACTTATCCAAATTCAAGTATATTTTATTGGAAACATAAGCCAAAAATACTTCTTGTGCTCGTTTGTTACAAATTGCGCCTTCTTCAAATTTTATGCTTAAAGAAGTAGCATCTTTCGGGTTTAAAAAAATTTCGAATTATGAGCTTTTGTATGATTTTGTGGGGTTCATTCATAAAATATCACATCCGTCAATTTATTAATGCTGCCTATAAGAGATACAACATGTTCCACGTCTGTTGCAATATTTTCTGAGAGCTGTGTGACTTCTCCCTCAAATCGTTAGCGAAAAAGTACTTTTCCTTAAGCAAGATCTACACAGCGTGCAGTTTTTAAACCTTGATTTTGAGTGAAGCAGTTAGTAGGTATTAAAATTACTCGGCAATTTAGAAACTTGTTTCAAAAAGTAAAAGTAAAAGTAAAGTTAAAATTTTCTACCAAATGAGTACAAGAACTACGATTTTCGTTTATTTTTTTCAATGAATATATTTAATTTAAGGAAGTCAAGTTAAGCGAACGAACGTTTTCGATTAATTCATCATCAGGCAATACAGTAATATAAGGGAGGGTAGAGTTAACGAAAGTTTTCGGCAAACCAATCAGTAGTAACAAGGTGGAGAGAGGGGGAGAGGTGTAAAAGGATCAAGGGGGATCAAGGGGAATCAAGGGGATCAAATTCTAGTTTTTAATTTATAAAGGCAGTCAACATCATTGACGAAACTGCATACTTCTTAAGAAGCCACTTTTTACAGCACATGTTTTTTTTATTAGTATTCAGAAGTAAGCTCGTTAAAAAGCCAGCATCGTGATTTTACGAAAATAAAATGAGTTTAGGCTATACGATCATCATTATTACAATTATACGCAATTAATATGTTTGACTTAAAAACGCATTTCAGAATTCCGGGTGGCATTTCATGAGATAGGGAATCTACTGTATATCTTATGACAGCATCTCCATTTCGCAAACCTATATTTAATTATTCGCCTGGAATCCGTATTCGAATCTGTACTCGTATCCTTTGGTCCTGTTACATAATCAGGTCCCACTCCAATTTTAGAGCGTTTCTGGTGGACTATGTGCAGCGGCTCTTAATTGAACCGAACATCCTCCAGTGATTTTTAAACAGCCTTCCCACTAGTATTTTCACAGTTTAATTGTGTGGAAAACCAATCTTTACTTGATCCCTTTTATCATTCCCTTTAGCAT